>QCXZ01000041.1:18440401-19034013 GCA_025024175.1 Rhyzopertha dominica
CATCACCATTATATTACTATTACTACTATTATTATTATTACGTTTTATCTTAAACTTACAAGTGATGATGAAATATAAACTGCATTTGCTGATTTAACCTGTTGATATAATGAAATATACTGAAGTGAATATGCGAAAACGAGTACCTACAATGGAGTATTCACAAAAAGCAACTTATCAAATTTTGGCTTCGTTCCAACTCATTCACCTTAAA
The DNA here is from genome assembly GCA_025024175.1 of Rhyzopertha dominica. NCBI lineage: Eukaryota > Metazoa > Arthropoda > Insecta > Coleoptera > Bostrichidae > Rhyzopertha > Rhyzopertha dominica. The sequence goes on from QCXZ01000041.1 coordinate 18,440,616, forward strand.
TAACGACCGAGAGCAAATCTGCGATAGAAACCGAGTCACATGATTAAAAATCCCCTAGGAAATATTGGCCATAATACCGGAACTCCAGATCGACTTTTTAACTACCCTCATGAATTCGGCCATGGATCCGACACCAATTAAGCGGACTTTCACATTCCTCCGCCCAAATAATTCAAGCCGCCCCATAAAAACAATCCGGCACAACCACCACACTATCATAAATCAACCCTCCAAAAACCATTAGAAGCCGGAACGGGTTCTCATAAGGCACAATCAGTCGAAAAAAAATTTCGCGAAGCGCCACAATTGCTTTTAACGTTGTCTAAAGCTCGCGCGCATCTTTTGTCACGTTATTGGCCCGGAGGAACGTGTACCCTTAGTAACCTGGGGAAGATCAAAGGGTCGCGTATCAGCCTTGCGTTTAAGGAGAACTGGAGGGATGAATTGACGTACAATTTGGAACGAAGGGTACTCACACCGCAAGGCGTTTTGAGCCCTCTGATGTCGCCTACTTAATTTTAATATTAACGCGAGGGAATCGGTCTCCATTAACGACGAACCAAATAAACAGAAGCTAGTAATGTGTACCTGAGAAGCTAGTTTAACCACAAACGAAAATTAACTTCTGCAAAATCAGTACATCCTTGTCGAGCTTTCCTATTTTTATAATTCGTTAAAAAGCTATTTTATAAATGACTAAGTGCTCGTAGCATTTACAATATGTTAACAATAAACCTGTTTAAATTAATTAAAATACTTTATAAGTTCCTAGTAGAATAAACAATCAATATCTATAATTAATATAATATTTCCCAAACTATACAAGCGAACTGATAAGAAAAATCAGTATAATTTGTACAATACTTTACTGCAGTTTCGGGCATTGAATAAGTTTTATCAACATAAAGTCTTTAAACAACAGCGGCAGAATTCTTGCTACGGGTAGTGTGTGTGACTTAATACGAATGGACATGAATTTCCTCTGGTTGGGAACAGTGCGATTTGGCTAATTTGGGGACTTTGTGTTTGTCTATCGCTGAGATGGACTCGTCGCCGATAACGAATTGTTGAGACACGGACTGTTATACATGTCCCACAATCTAATGTCAAGGGTCTTACTTTCATCATATGATACCTGGTTCACACTAGCAATAATACATAAAATAATTAGAAAAAATAAACGCTGGAGTAACTACAGAAAGTCGTTATATAATTTAAATATGGTCAAAAGCTTCGTCGTATGTACTAATATGCCCAGTTTATAAGGAAAACAGACTTTTCAACATAACCAAGCAAAATTTTGGTCCTTTATCAACCATAAAAAACATCATTAGACGTGGTTGCATGCTGCATGGTATACAACATCAGCGTTTTAACGTTCCAGCAGGACACTGTGAACGCGTTTGCAAAAAAAAATTATTATCTTTGCAAAATTTAATTCTTATGGCACATATTGTTTTGTTTGTCGTATTTACTATAGATATGTGTTTATCGGGATTTATGATTAAATAAATATAATAAAATTTACATGCGTCTAGTAATAAAAAAGCCACACCGATGTATGGAACGCTGTTTTCATTAATACCTAACTCCTTTTGTACAAAATAAAGAAAAACCATTTTAAATAACTATTTAACTGAATCTTGAAATAATATTCCAAAATTTTGACCTGACCTGACCTGACCTAACCCTAATAAATACTTGCTAAATTTTCAAATAGTGAAAAAGAAACATTTTAATACAACTATAATTTTCACGCAACAAACAAATAAACACTATTTTTCGTAAGTAAATTTAAATTTTGTGTCGTGTGGATATTATATTCGTTGAATTACGATATTGGTGTTTTGATTTTAATTCGTCGGAGTGGCTGGTAGACTATATCTTTAACACACAATGCAAATATGACAACTCGTTTCCCGTCTTTTTTTGTTATTGGCCAGTTGCCAATCAATTTTATACATTTATTTTTAGTTCACGCAATTTGGTGTACAAAGACATATTTACTGAACTACCCTGTTCAGTATGTTACTGCTAAGAAGATGCTAATGTAGTTTTTCTACTGTAAAAATCTGCCTAGCTCCCACAACTTCCACACATTCACCCACTGGAGCTCAGGCTGCATACAACTATTAATTAACTTGGCGCGACGATCGATAATCACATTATTTATTAGAGCAAGCCATGGTGTGGAATAACAAGCATAATTAGTGAACATGCTTGCGTCTGTCTGCTGATTATAATTTCAAGCAGTTTTTTTTGAAACTTTGTACCATAATGAAAGCTTCAAAATACCGTTCCACGGAGTTTTAGTCGGAACTGTTATGCACGAACCAGAATTGACATTATCCCAAAATATATTTACGGCCAAAACAAAGAAAACGGTGAGCACGTATTGCAACGGCTGCACTTGGCAGTTACAAACCCGAGCGCCTCGAAATCCCGCAATTCAGTTGACGGCTGCGCTTGAGTTGTTTATCAAGATGATTACTATCTCCGTAATATAAAGCGCTCAAAAAATATTGTAATATACACACCACTGCTAAGATCCATCAACCATGAATTGAAAGAATACATTATACAAAGGCTTCAGAACTCGTATAATAGTTGATATTGTTAGAGACGATATACGACATGCTCGTGCAATTCGTTTTAATTTGAGTTATGGACAATTTTACAATGAATTATCGTGCAATGACGAAGACTTGTCTACACTTCCGGTCCTTAAAACAGCAACGCATAAAAAGGAAAAGGATTTATTTAAGGAATTTAGCTGCATGGAAGGTTTCAACAGCACTGTAATGGGCCTGTTGCCCCCTTTTTTATTGCAGAATATGAATCTGTATGAAAAATAGTAGACCCCTGTTCTTTTATTTTTCGCAAAGCGTTTAATTAATGCTTGAAAAAGATTGTTTATGTTTAAAGTTTGAATCTCTGACGTCAGCGTTCCCTGGCGCGCTTAGTGCGGTGTAACTGTGTAATGTTGCCACGCCATTTTCTGATCCTGGCATTCCTGTCGCCCGAGATGACGTTTCTGAAACCGAAGTCGCAGCAGCGTTGCCATTTTATTCCAAACTCGCAATCGTAATTATGAATTATAAAAACCTACACGCGAATAGATGTGTTAAACGCGATTCGTTGTTACCCGTTTTTACTGTAAATATTAAAACGTAAAATATATTAAATTAAAATTATAACTTGCAGCGGATATATCGCAAACAGAATTCATATTATGGCAGCCGAAGGATAAGTTCATATTTCAAGTGATATTAAAACTGGAACAACTATTTATTAAGTAGGTAAACTCGTTTAAACCTGAGTTAGGGCATGTATAGCTGCCATTACATCATTCTATTCAAGTCGCAACCTTTAAATAGCAAAATCGCCTAATTTGCGTAAAATCGAACGATCTAGCCACACGAGTTTCCATTCATGTAAAATTCGTCAATCATGTGTAAGTCAATTTTTTGTAAATTGTCCGAAGATCCCTTCACATACCACAGTCTATGTTTGAACAACAACGTACCAAGTAAATAAAAACAAAACTTTAACGCGTCCTTCGTTCTCAAACGAAAACGTAAACAAAAGCACAGAGCCACAGAACATACGCGTGTTCAACAGCGACAAAGGTGTCAAGCATGCAACAGGGCATCCGGCGTATTGGCGCAATAGCGGAGTGCGTCTCCAGGAACGGTGACGTATCACGAAATATTTGAATTTGGCGGTAAACCTTTAAAGGTAAAAATAAGACACTAAAACAGTACAAACATTTTTTCTATTGTCAACTCCTAACTCCATTAGGTCCAGGCAAAGACGCATATGTGTTATAATAACGATTWACTGTCAAGGGCAACAACCCCATTCTGTAGTGCACGAATTACAGATATGGCTATGAGATCAAAAAATGCCTTGTTTCATCATACTTCTCTAATTGCTCAAGTTGTAACGGCGTTTTCTTAACTTTTTGCAATCTAGGGCCTTCATCACTGGACCTACGCTTGCCCAGGAACGCAAATGGCTTTTAAGCCGGAGTCGTTCTCAATTGCGATTAGTGGTGGGTGTCCTTACGGGACACTGCCGGCTCAATAAACACCTATATAATATGGGTGCAGTGGAAAGCAGCACCTGTAGGTTCTGCTCAGAAGAGGAGGAAACTCCGATTCACCTCCTTACCAACTGCGGACCGCTGGGGGGCAAAAGGCTTGGAGAATTTGGGTCTCCATTTATTAAGACTGAAGATCTTTATAGATTACCTTGGAAAGAGATACTGCACTTCTTTGAGAAGGCAGGACTCTTCTAAGCTACGGTGCGGGCACAATGGATCGAAAGGTCTAAGTGCAGCGCCCTGCCCCATTTGCAGGGTCGCACCGCAGAAGATAGATAGATATATCTGCATATACCGCCAATAGGGATTTCGATTTCGGATACTAAAATTAGCAAACTGATGACAATTTCATAGTCAGAAAGAACTGTGATTCTGCAGGAAAGTAACTAAATTATAAAACTGAACCATTCGGAACGCAACTTTCTGCGAAAACTTACATTTTATCGGTGCGCACAGACAAGAAATCGGAAAGATAATATGTTTTTTGATAGATCGCTGTCACTATAAAACACCGACAAAAAATATTTATCTAACGTTTCGATCACGCCTGTAATCTTTGTCAAACACTAGAACCTCAAAATATCGTCTAACACGACTTCAAATACTAATGAAGCGAGGCATCATAGAAACAACGTCGGTGAAGAAAAATGTATTAAGGGAAATTGCTTTATTATTAGTTATCATATAAAATGACAAGAAATAAAAATTTGAAATATAGTAGATATGCATAACTTGATATGAATTTTAAAAATATTCAATAAGGCAGGGTGGCCATTAAAAAATACTCAACCGACATAACTCAAATTTGGGATACAATATATGCATTTTTAACAAAAAGGAGCGCCACTTAAAATAAGTACCAATCATCGTGTCGGCAAAAAAGCTGCATTCAATGTAGTAAATTAATTCAAAGTTGCACATTTGCCTGTAGAATGCGCTACAAACTTCAACCTACTGAAAAACATATTTCGAGCTGCAATAATAAAGCAAACTTTCTGCTGATTTTGAAGGGTTTTGTTTTAATTCGTTCTATTTTACTATGCGATCATCACCCTTCGATCCTACGATATTATCAAAAATAGTGCAACTTTTTCTGTAGTGTTCAGATTATTACGAAATCCCGAAAGATTAGATCAAAAGACAATCTTCCGTCGTAGAATATAAACTAATGTTCACTAGTACAACAAAACCAAAGACAACAGTAATGTAGGTTATGAAATATTTATGAAAGGGTAGTTTATCAGTTAGCAGCACGCCATTAATAAGCGCCAAAAATAGATTACATATTGAAACTAGTAAAAAAAATCAGCTTGTCGTGCATAGGTATATAAGCGGGACTTAACAAAGGTCTAACTTAACTCGAAGCAGTTTATAATTTGACCTTATAACACGCACTTGGCTCCATAAAAAAGTATAGTTCTGTATGGAATTAAAAACGGAGCTATTTCCTGTCGAATAGAACTCACGATTATTTTAATTGGAAAGCTAATACAATAATATAATATTTTTTTAATTAGAATTTCCTACCAAGTCTAGCAATAAATAATTTAACAGATACATACGCCAACAAAAGTATATAAATTAAGAAAACGCTTGAAAAGGGGACAAACACAAATCATGAATTTATAAATACAGCTAGGTTACTTGTCTGACTATGGAATAGTCTTCCGTCTTGAATTTGGCTTGCTTCTCAAAATTAGTAACGAAATTAAAGCATCCCCTTCGTACAGCTATATAGTACATGAAATATAAAAGGAGTATTTCAAATCAGATGTTGGAAATAACTGTCTTACTTTTCTACACAACGTATTTTTTTTGTTTCAGATTAAGGTAACTCAAAGCCTTAAGTAGACGTACCCATAGTGCTATATTCCTACTAATCAGGTACGCATTTTTTATAGCAGCACTAGGTTTAGTGACAAAAAAATGACATAATTTAATTATATAGGAAGTATTTGCGAACATACTTCCATAATAACTCTGTTTCCCATATTTCTACCTGATCAATCACGCCCCGACATCTTTAAACATTTTTCGTAAAATACCCTGAAGAACGGAAATGTCATTTGTGTAAAAATAATCTTTGAAACTTGTGCGTTGCATATGAATCTTTCCATTCTTCGCCCATGAAAAAATGCAGGCTATGGATCCCTTAATAATATTCAAAGAAATATATGCCACAAGTACTAAGAATTCGCGCTAAATTCTCAACTATCAATTTCAATAACCTGAGTGAGGACCACTGATTTAATAAGAGTAATAAATTCACTGAACAAGTTGTAATGCGATAAGAGCACACATATTCTAACTGCTACCAAACTATAAGTACTACGAACGCGCTCAACGGCAATTCAGGCTAAACTCATAAAGTGAGTTCCATTTGCGAAACAAACAACTGATTTGCATTCTGCATACGGCCCCAATTGTCCCTTCAATTTCATCCATCGACCTCATCGCCATCGGTGCAACGTAATCGCGCGTTACAGAATCACAGCTAGCTGAGTCGTGAACTGTTAGGGGTTTTCTGCATACTGCGGTTTACATTTCTACGAAAATCACAATAACTTGGAAAGAGGTATTCCACCGAATTGGTATCAATACAAGAGCATATAATCAGCAAGAATACGAAACTTTTTAATGCAATAAAATTGAGATGTTTCTTTAAAGGACAATTTACGTAAACAGTTTGTACATGAATGAACTGAAGATTGTTTACCAAAGACAGGATGAGATTAAAACATGTCACGTCTTCGAAGACGTCATCCTGTCTTAAGGTATGAAGGATAAGGTTGCTTGTAACGGTTGGACGTAAGCTTAACTTATGGTTCCCAAGAAAAAAAAATTAACAACCTTCACACAATTCCGCGCAAAATAGGAGTATTTGCAGTACCTTCGAGATGTAACCATCGTGCGAAACATAAAATAAATGTTAGTTATTATAGAACTATGAAACTGTAATGGAGGAGTTTATAAAGTTAAGTTCCTCCGAAAATTAAAACCACCCATTATTTGTTTTTTAATTAAACAAATTAACAAACATTTAAACTAATGTATGTCAAATATTTTGCTTTACCTAAAAGACTGAAGTAATATTAAATAATGTTTACTCAAAAACCGCGTATTAGACGTTCATTACATCAATCTTCATTGTATTAACTGTAGTATATTGGATGAATTGCTGGCTGCAATGTCTTTTTTGTTAGTTTTTACGGTAGCAGTTTAACACAACTTGATTACGTTCGCGTGATTCAAAAGGGCACTGCCGGACCTTTGTTAACAAGTTTCCAGTGATAGCCACGATTTATCAATCATTCAAACTAATCATGCTAGGCGGTATCTCCATTAAACCCTTTCTGGTTTATTTGTAACTGTCACGGGTGAAAAAATGTGCGGCCGTGAATCAGGAATATTTTTGACACTAATAAAATACTGCAGCCTAAAGCCATCACCACCACCATGTATGTATAAAGCTGTAATGGATTGTCATTAAAAAATACATAGATTAGCTCGTTTGGAAGCTTAAGTTCAGCAGTAGACATTTAGAAACCTTTTTCCTATCCTCAACGATTTAACGTGTACCTACGTAATCCTTGGTTCGGTCTAGGCGATTCCAAATAAAGGAAATTCTAAGATGTTCAAAATTGTGCAATGTTTTGTTCGCGCAACATTTCTTCGCTCTAAGAAAAAAATATTAAATTTTGTTTTCCAAACAATTTGGAAATCCGAAATCGTCACGGTGTAGCTTAGTAGGGGTACAATTTATGAGTCGTTTGTATGTAATCTTAAGGGCACAACCCTCACAGAGAGAACAACATTTTGTTCAAAAGAGAGCCCTCTAATGAAAAGTTTAATCAAGATAACATGATTGGTTGCTCTTACCTGAGGAAGTGCCTAGTATAACCAGGTTTAACATAGTGATGAGAGCGTAGTAATTCGCTTTTTAGTGGGGTCTTTTTTCACCAATAAATGAGCAAGTACCTAATAAGAATAATTTATAAGGGATAGCCTACTTTTCGACATGACTTCAACTGAGAATAATGAGCCAGTTAGATAGCCAATAATTTAATAATTGATTAAAATTTTAACGGAAAGAAAACTCGCGTTGAACCATAGATGAGTGATGAAGTTTACCAAACTTGGTATGGACGACAAGTTCCATTAGCAAGAAACCCAGTAACACAGCGTATACTTTTTAATAAATTCACAGCCTTTCGTCCCGTATCTGTTCCCATATATGTAGAAAATTCATGTTGTTTTGGATTACTTCACGATGTACAGTGATTAAAGTAGTATTGGGCACAAAGTCCGTTAATAAGTTCTTGACGTAAAATTGTATGGAAAACGTAGATTCGAGTAGTTGTTTAATGTAGTTCACCTCACGCTTCCCTGTATTTTTTAAAATGTTTTGGTTAATCAGTTTAGTCTGGTATTAAATTAAGTTAAACCCAAGTTTGCTTCTAAGTAGTAAGGTATTCACTGATGAATCTGATATTATTATAGAGTAATTTAATTACATCGTTCCTAATAAGCAAATTCTAAACGGTTAACTAAAGTCACCGCAATTCTGTTAAAGCGCATTAGTAGTTTCTGACATGATAGTCCAACTTGTTAATTATCAAGTGAAGGTCATTTCCCGTCTTCTGAATTATATTAGATAAAAGATGTTGGATATAGCAGAGTTCATAATCTCGGTATTTGATTAATTGTTTATGTCGTGTTTCGTGTACAAGTTTTCGCAAGTACATTCGACTAAAGGTAGGTCGGGCACTTATTAAGTTTTATAGTTATTCGATCAGTTTCGATTACTAAGAACTAGTTTCTGTGGAATTACTAGAGCTGGCGATTTTGCTAAGTTAATAGACATCACCTAGTAAGTTAATGTCGGCACACCATAGATATAAATATAAAAGGAATTCTAGAAGAAGCAGTTAGAAACTACACTTCAAATGTGACTCGCTGTTAACTTTGATCTCTAAGCAACCACACTAGAACTGCTCACGTACAAACCTATCAAACTGTTATGGTTTATTAGTAATAAGAAATAAATCAAATCCCTTTTTGGAAGGAAAACAAATGGAAAAGTAAAACATATTTTTTTTATCACAAGAAGCCCATGTATCGTAAATTTTATTGTAGAAACCTAGGGACTGCAGAGTAACTTCAAAATGTAAATTGTATGTATACTTAAAACTTTGTGGCATAGTGGTAGACTGGTTTTTTCAGTACTGCTCGAAATGACACCACACTAATTTTGTTTTACATTATTTAAATAAATGCAGAGAAATGGCGTTATCGTTAAATGCTGGCTATTAATTAATAACTAAATTCTTTGGATTGTAACATTCTGATTTTAAACAAAATGACAAATGTTGCCAAATAAAAACACCATCTGTGTCTCATGAGCTTAGATGTCTTTTTGCAGCTCAGCAGGCGGTGCCGGATACTGACATCGACAGGCCACGCTAAGAATGAAAACTTTCAAGCTATACAGGCAAAACCAGTTCTATGCCGTGCTGTCTGCACTAGACCTAAACTGCACTGACGAGCTATAATGATAGCGAAATAGATCTATCTGTAATTCGTTGCGGTGCAGACAGCACAGCATAGACGTGCATTTTATTCAAACTATAGAGCTAATAAAGGAAGCACAAAAGTGCAAAACGTCATCTAACGGATCCACTACAAAATAGAGCCAAGAATTAGTAGTGACCACGGTAGTAAATAGAGAGGGATACGCACGATATCCTGTGGAGCGGCCCGATTCCGTAGCCGTCACATTAGGGAAAGATAGAGCATAGTGGGAATTGCTCCGCTTTGCATAGGGATGCTTGACAGCGCACGCTGTGTTGATAATATCAATTTGATTCCCAAAATTACCTAAGCGAATAGTGATGGATCATTTATATTTCAAAAAAGTGTGGAAATGATAGATTCTGTTGTTACTTGTGCAACAATTTTAGAACAGAATTGCGTCAGATAATGGAAATCCGCTGCAAATTGAATCAATATTTCTACATCAAATTGTCAAAATAAAATTTACGTTTTTATTTCTTATATTATACCATCAATCATGAGATTGAGCATTTTTTAACTCTACACATTTTTTTCTACGACAAACGGTACACGTATATCAGCAAAACTCGTTTTTTTCTAAATAACTCGAAAATTAATAACTTAACAAAACAATTGCAAGTGCTTTTCGATCAGAAATGTGATTTTCTGTATAACAGCAAAATTTAAAAAAAGTTGTGTGAACAGGGACCGAAACTCATTTTTGGAAATATTTCGAAAATGTCTACATTTTGAAAATTTTTAAACACTTTTTGTGAGAAATTTTATTTCCTATTTGATGGTATTTTCACATTTGGATATATTAGGTATTTTCTGAGATATTTAGGAAAACCTGTTTTTAAATGACGTTTTTTTTCCTTCCAAACAGTTTGCTGCACCGAAAATTTGTAGGGACTAATAATACTCGCAGTTATATTACTAATCACGTACTAAAAAGAACAATTTTAAAGTTTGCAAAAAGGGTAGTTACCCTACAACTTTAGCCCCTTCCCTATACCGCACTTACCCCAAAAACAATAGGTCGCTTTGGGTAGTTGAGATTTATATATATGCCAAATTTCAAGTGCATATGTTAAGTTTTTCGAAAGTTATCGCGTCCACATACAGAGAAACGCACAAACAAGTAATTTTTGCTCAAATTTATTTTTGGTCGTTTTCGAGCATTTTAAAGCGGTTGATCAAATAAAAATTTAAGAAAATTTCTTTCGCGATACAATACTTCCCATCCGTTGGATGTGGAAGTAAAATTAAGTACAGAAATATGACTACTCTATACAATATGTCTTATATTATGAAGGTAATACTCATTTCACACGAAACTTCAGAAGTATACCAAATAAGAATGTTAGGAAATAAAATGAAGTGCTTCTGTTGTCAACGTTTATTAAAAATACATATACAAGAAGATCTAAAAATTCTTTCTTGCACTTGATTTATTAGTATCTCTGTCATTGTGCTTATATTAATGTTTAATTCTCATTATAATATAGTAATAATAATAATAATAATAATAATAATAATAAACAAAATTTTGAAAGCATTTCTGCTTCGTGTTCTTTACAAGGAAACGAACTAGAAACAATTCATCCACTACATTGTCAAAAACAACACATTGAATATGTTTGGTTAAAATATTTTTTTGTATTTTCTGGATTTTAAAATAGTAAGTGTAGATGAAGGACCCGCTGTATCATAAACATTTGTATGATAAAGATGATCCTTACATGTGGAGCATATTGACGATCGGCCGAATTGCTGTTACAGTTCGGCACTACACAATACTTTCCCATTTTAGTTAGTTCAAAAAACTTCACACAAATACCACACCAAATGTTATAGTTATGCATGCCACTGGTGAGCGCTTTTACCACTATATTGCATCTCTTACTAGACCTCTCTCTCCCACACTGACTACGAATCTGGGCCGCAGTTGCATACAGTTACCTTATGGTCGTTCGTATACCTCTCTATCTACTACCGTGGTAGTGACTAAGCTCTACTGCAGAGATCTATAATAACTAAAATGAAAAAACCGTTATCATTTAATCCTGATTTTACTCTAGACTATATACACTCAATCTGTTTATTACTTTTTGTTTTAGATTTTTTGCATAATKTAGAAATATTTTTTAAAGTGAAATATTTTTATTATTTCTACCAATATATTTATACCGTACTCCTTTAAAAGGAGCAAATTGTCTTAATAAATATAATAAATAAATAATAAAGTTGATAAGCGGCTGCCTCACTGAGCTCCGTTTCTCATCTATATTTGTATAGTTATACATAAACCTGCAACATACCATAACTTAAACACTGAAGTTTTGAAGAGAATTTTATGGCGTTATTATGGACAGACAGTTTATGTAGAACTAATAGTTCTGAACTATACTTCAACGAGTATCGGTAGAGTTCACTGCTATAAAATTCAAATGAATTAGGTCAATTATTGTACATAAAATAAATAAAATGTCTAAATGTCGAATGTCTAAGTCATGTCAAATAATAATAACTACAATCTTATTTATATGCAGCTGCATATTTTCCCTAATTATTGTGAATTTAGTTTAAATCTTTGAATACAAATTATTCGTATTAGAGAGTAACAAACTCGAAAGTCAAAACAAGGATGCCGAAAAAGATCTGACAATTGAAGATAGCAGAGCTTAATTTCGCAAACGCGCCGCTGCTGCCTGCAAAGCGGATTCGCGCATCACACTCGAGCTTGTTTGCAAACGAATTCGAGCCCGGAATCCCTAGTGTTCCGGCACACTTCTGAGATCAGCCGAGCAGATATACGTGGATTAATAATCTGTTAAATTGCAACGCGGCCTCCTTCTGACTGGAATAATGATTTCACGGAATATTTGTCCGCAGATTATCTGCTCGAAACTGACAGCTATCCTTTCGTGTAGCATTAAGCGGTAAGCCAGCAGTTCGTCGGAAATGGCATTTGAGACGCTGAGGAATCGAGAAATGCGACGAAGTGCCAAGAACTGATTGGATGTGCCATTATCGATTTAGGGATTAGGTGATGCAAGGCCTCTGCAAATGCAACTTTCGTCTTTCATATACGTTTTTGGTTTATGTGCAGAGTGTTCCAAATAAGTTATATAATATATAACACTACAGGAAATACACTAAATTTGATAATAGGAAGCAGGGTTGGCAAAAGCATGTTTTTTTAATTAAACAAAACAAACAGTTTTTTTTGTTTAACCATGTTTAAAACACATGTTTTTTACTTCGTTGAAAACATGTTTAAAACGTTTTAAACATGCACTCTCATGCAGATTCTATATACATATATTTGTGAAAATAAATACGAGCAGATGACGTGGAGCGTAGCAGTTCTCTAAAAATCCCTAGATGAGTACGATTGTCAGTTGTCATTTGTCTTTTTTGTTTACGCAGCAATTTTAGTTATTAGTTTCTCTTTTCTATTTTAAGCTAGAATCAACACTGTTCTTAAAATCTAGACAAATCACATACCCCAATTTAAGGTGTAGTCTTGGATATTGGGTTAACTTTAGCTATATCAACTTGAACAAAGAGAATGGGAACCGACCTTGACTGTTGTTTAAAGTTCAACAATAGGGTCGTGCCGCACATTAAACTTTAATCTATGCCTTTTATTGCTTACATCATGAATACTAGTGCCACGCATCTATTTTGCTTTCAGATTAATTCAGCTCGTAACAAACTGCGGTAGAAAAATTACCCTCTTTCAAACATTTTCTTAAATCCGCCAACAACTACGCAAAAGGTTCCTAATTTCAGTCATGCGCACTGTTACAGCTCCCTAGGTAACTAGGTGCTCACTGTTGTCAGTTTTATAAATAGCCAGAGAAATACTAATAATGCAATGGGAGTGAGAGAGAGAGGCGAAGGTATAAGTATAACCGTCAACGTCAATATTATAATGTAAACATAGGAATAACCTGTAACCGTTCATCAGCAGTAGTATTCTTACAACGCGGAACAAAACACTTCTTAACGTAAGCCATTCTGGTATCAAAAAAACAATAGATTACCCAAATACTTCGACAACATCTTGCTCCACCACTTAATCTGACAAATACGAAACTCGAAAGTTTGACCAAACTATGTAAACAAAAACGCATGACTAGAGTTGTTAGGGTTATTCGTTACACATGTGACACATGCAGCACGTCCGAACGTGCGATGTTGTCAGCGGTACTTTACCGTTTTCTTCCTAACGAAGGCCAGAGATCGTCCTGACAGTTTCAAAATTTATCATATCGTTGTCATATAAAAGTATACAAACTAAACATTATCAAGCTTCAAGCGTTGTTTAATTCCTCATAATAAAAACATTAGTTCTAAAGCAGGTTCGATGGTTAAAGTGCTTTCGTATTTCAGCAAAAGGCCAGTGAATGCGCTTATTATATTGAACTGTCATTATAGAATAAACTGACTGAAGGATGATTTAAGTTATTTTCACAAATACGCCTTAAGTATCAATATCACGATGCCAGTTTACGAGTACATTCCTCACGGTATCGCGAAAATTTGCCCACATTGGCAACGCGACTCAGCTCAAAAAAAATGTAAACAAATATTACTTGCAATGCCGCTAGAGCACTGGTGTCTCTCGCTTTCGTCAGCATAAAAACCTTTTACGTCATCTCCGTGGCCGAATATCGAGACATTTGGTACAAATATTGAGAAATCCATACCTTCGCATTTTTTTCTCGGCAAAGAAGGAGTGGAAAAAATCGCAAAAAAATATCTTTGTGCTTCAATTTTTATGTACATTTTAAATGTAAAATAAAAAAAAATTGTAGGACGACCCCATTACAATGACGTAGGAGGAACGATGCAGCGTGAAATAACTTTGACAAAATTAAGGTGCAAAATGGTACAATGCAAAAATATATGGTTACACTAGTAAAAAAGTAAAAATGTTGATATTTTTTTATTTTTTGTTTATTGTTTTTTATATTCCCAAGTTCAAATAACTATTTGTTTTTTGTGCTATTTATTGTATTGTTGTATTGGACTAAAAATACAAATTTTTGTTATGTTTAGATTAAGATTTTTATTTGTTGTCATAAAAATTTGTGAATTACAGCTATGGAAAAATGTTAAACTTTATTATTCATTTCTATAACTGTTGTTGTATCAATAAGAAGCCGAACAAAATAGTGCATGTTTCTTCTTTTTTTAAGTTTGAAAAAACACGTATTTACTAACTGGGCCTGGTTTTGCATTTAATTCATTTAATTCACATAATGCAAMTGTGGGGTGACGTTATGTAGATATGTAATTACTAATAATCTTGTCTATCTATTTGTGGAGAGTAAACGAGCTTAATAGTAATAATTAATGAATCACATACAATAGTCGTCAAAAAACACTGTTTAAAACATTAGTAAAAAAACACTGTTTAAAACAAATGTTTTAAACTAGTTTAAACCATTCTGTTTTAAACATTTTGTTTTAATCATACCAACTCTGATAGAAAGTAGCTTCCTTTCTTTGTTTTGTTGTTATTGTTTTAATGTAATTACTGTCTTCAAAACTTCGAACAAAGTTCCAATTACGCAGTTTAATTTATGTAGTACTGAAAACATATTGTTATTAAGACCTGAAAAATTACTCATACTGAAACAAAACAACATACTTAGGCTTTACTAATAATATAAATAAAGTTTTGATGCAACATATATTGAACAAAAAATATCAGTAAACTGCCTTATTCCAATGCTGAAGCTGAAAGTATCTGGAGAGCAGACTGTCAAAAAGAGCAATTTCTTAAGCAGCGGTACCTTAAATGCAATAAATGCAATGTTGTATGTGTTAGTCTTTATACTTAATATACTTATTATGCAATATGTTTTTTCAAGTTTTTATTTACTCTGAAATGAGTTAATGTTTATATTATAATGTTCACTTAATTTTTGCAAACCATAAATATGTACTTTTATTACACTTATATCTAACAAACTAATCGTGATTTTTTTTACAAAATCGAAATTTTAAAGAAAAGTCTAGGAATTAATTTCTATAGAAGTTGATACCACTTTATTCAAGTGTTTTCAGCCTCCCAAACTATGAGTCAAATTCTCTTTCAACCCGAGAATCGCTCCTCTGCGACAAGGTCTTCAGCTCACAGATAAATGAGAAGTGGCAAAACTTGCTATTGACATTGAATGCGCTAGATTCGATGCTTCGTTGGATATGTACAGCACAGATATAGAGATGCCTTACCAACCCCTGTACATAAAATATTACATTCGCTCATTGGTTACAAAAGATTCCTGCACAAATCTTACCACACCAAGTAAGTTAATGAGTTGAATCTTTTAGGTTTTGAGAATTGAATCTCATGACTCGTACTAGAATCAATTTAGCGAGTTGAATTTCTCCTAAACGATACATCTTTCAACCAGCGTTTTAGGTCCACTTCACAAACAACACCTGACGTAATCTACACCGGAACCTCGAGCCACGTATCACCGCCCGGAAAATATTTGGAGATTCATCTTAAAAGGAACTTGTGATGCTCAGGGGATATTCTGTGTTTACTTTTGACGAGGGTATGACACAATCCATTAACGAAATGCAGATGGTGACTAGAGGAAATCCCATGGAAAAATAGCGGTTGAATTGAAAGCACGCATAAACGACTTATACATAATTTTACCGAAACGAACACTACTCATGAATCCCGATATCACGCAATTTACACAAAAACAAGGATAATCTTATTAGAAAAACAAAATTTCTAATTAATCCTTATGTTTTTATTCTATTATTCTTCAAGTATAGGATTCCATTAATAACATGTTATTAATTATGAAAATAGCCAAGCCTCACGCAAAGCGTAGACTAAAATAAACTTATATCAATTCAATTTTTGCGCCAATTATCAAATGAAAGTAACTAATTAAACTGTATACACAGTACTCCATGGTATTCTAACATGAGCTCTTAATTTCTGTTATTGAGTGTGATACAAAGCTTTGAAATGTATTTAACGTTTATATTCCAATTAACCCTCAAAGCAACCACGCGCTATTAATGTCGCGAGATGGTAAGTAGAATACATCAAAGGAAAATTTGATAATTCAGATTAAACTTGAACGACAAGTTTAAATTAATCACCTTATCCCAGCTGTAATCTTCGCAACACATCTCTGGTTTTGTATAACAGTGCGATATTTTTCAATTCGAAGGCTACTTCATGGCAGCAATAAAATATTACAGCTGCAGCTAACCTTTTTTTCTGAAAATAATTATACAATTTCGATTATTTGAATTCCTCTAAGTAAATCGAATGATTTGTTAAAAGCTGTATTTACCGATAAGTGAACATATGGATGCAAGCATAAAATAAACTGTCGGAGACAATAATATTTACGTTTTTTATTATTTTTGACATACATACAGTAAATATCTCGATCATTCACTCCTCTATTATCCGATATAGGTTGAGTATAGTACACCAAAGACACCAAAGAGTGGATGCCCAACAGAACTATGAAAAAAAATAAATTTGAAGGCGTTGACGAGGCACTCTATTTATGGTTTACGCAACAAAGAGCGAAATAGGTTGCGTTCTCTGGACTTATGATAAGTTAAAGCGCTGCAGTTAACTAAACGAAATATCAGTTAAGTGTTTGGGAATAACTGAATTCGGCTGACAAAAAATAACTATACAGTTTATTCAAGACAGCGGTTGCCCTTATAACCAAATGATCATGGCTTGTAGTAACGACGCTTCAGGAAGATACAAACTTCCAATAACAATGTTGACTGCAAACTCCGCGATGTGAGCGCTGAATATGTGTCTCCTCTTCTCGACAGGCTACTAAAAAAAACAACGCGTGAACTAAGTAAKGCCGCTGGTTGACTGCTGGATGGGGGCTCTTTCGTAGATGATGGCGGGCCGGGGTTCGTTTGTTAACTAAACGTTATTTAGTATTACTTACTGATTTTTGGGCGCCACACACCTAAAGCTTTTCTAGTTAAACCTTTAGGTGGTGTGATCCTAAAGATAATATACGATCACCAAGCGATAAAGAAAAAACAGAATCATGAAACAATGAGAGCTTTTAATTTTTAATCAAAAATGTACTTACATAACGTGTATAAATAAATACTCGTAATTAAATTGTCCGGTATTAAAAAAAACCTGCACGCATGTGTATAATTTAGAAAACAGGAATATTAGTACTTAAGCGGCTTACCTCTTGATGAGGGTTTTTTCACTCGAAAATCATGACGTTAAGGTATATTACGATGGCTTTTGTAAATGTTTAACGGTAGTGTAATGTATATGCGTTTTTACGAGGTGTCATTCAGTGCAGATATGTTTTTCTCGGACCTAGATGAAAAAAACCGCGGCAAAAAAGCTACCCATACTTTCTGAACGAATTGAACCTTAAAGGTCGGCAACCATACGTGCGTTTTTAATTAAAGATTTCAATTACTTTTAGAAAACCTGGTGTGAGCAAATTTCATGTTACAAACTATGTTCAATGGAGAGGTTTCTCTAGAAACGGCCCTTCACATACGAATGAAGCCGAAATTTCTGGCCCCTGGTGACCACTTTCCACCAAGCGAACAAAACAAAAACAAAACACGAACACTGTTTGTTTAGGCAAAACACAAAGAAAATAGTCTCTTGTTGGTGGTATGCGGTCCTAGTTCATACTTGGCTGGCGGAACATTATTTATTGAAAATGTTACTATTTTGGTCTGGAGGGAATTTGCAAACTGTTTGCGAACTGTATAATAAAAATACCACGTTTGTGTTTTGTTTTGTTTCATCTGCTTGGTAGAAATCTGGTAAAATGTTACTAGCTAAATGGACAAATATGTTCGGGTGAATATTAAGGAAAATTATAGACGTCAGTTGGAAAATCTCCTGCAAGTTACTGAAACCGAAGGCTTTGTGACTTCAGTGCGACAAATAGCTTTGAACAATGTGGTTTATTGGAGCAGTGAAATAAAGAATAAAATGCAGACCAAGACATTACAGAAATCATGGAGTTAAAGAATTCCCGTCACTCTGGGCAAAAGCGATTAAGGTGATAAAAAAGATAAAAAGCATTGGAATAGATAGTGTGTAAAGGAACATGGAACATGGAATAAGCTAAAAATGTGCTTCCGGCGAGGAGGATGAGGTTGTTCAAGAATTGTGATTAAGAAATAGTCCTTACTCTTCCAACAAAGAGGTGAAGGAATATGTAAAATTAAATTGAAAGTGTCGGGAAAGTCTAGTTTTGTAAAAACGAACATTTAACATTTCGAACAATTTTGGGACACCTAGGATTTGCCGTATGTCGCCTAGTGTCACAACTTTCTCTTCAAATAAAATTAAAAAAGGTGCACTGAGATAATGGTTTCAGGAAAATGCAACAAGTCCACGCAGCAAGGAGTATGCGGCACTACTCAGCATAATGAGGAAAACACTGCGTGGACGCCTTGGATTGTTTGGGAAGTGCGCGCTACAGCAACATTTTCTACATGAATATAGAAAAAGTCGCGTAAACTGATTAATACCCTGAGTTTTCAAATATTCTTCATTGTAATCCGAGTATTCCATTAATATTAATATTAAATCCGATAACCGAGGTGGCACTGAATCATCTACATTTACGAGTATCTTGTTCTCAAGGTCGGCATTATAAAAAACAAATGTTGGCGGTGTGTAAAAAAAGTACCACGAGAGTTTAGGAAAGTGGTTTAACGCCCTCTTCCTGAGTTACCCTACTTCTTCCACGCTACAAAACCGCTCGGTTACAGTTTGCCAGAACTAATGTTGGTTGGAATAAACAACACCGGAGCACAATTCTTATCAGATATAAGACGAGAATACAATTATTTAAGTGATCTATTATGTAAAAGATCTTGAAATAGTGTATCAGAAAGCAAAACGTGTGCTTTTATTTCCGTTTCTGATCTGATCGAATTGAATCTATAAGAAATAATTCATGAACAGGCACGCATTGTACTAAATCATTAATACGAAACCCCAAAAATGTTGAAGGTGGGTGGTTACATTGACCTCCATTGTGTTTCAACCTAAATCCTACTTTTCTTCGACATCTTCAAACGACATATGCCTGCCACAAAACCTTAATTATAAAAGGTTTCTACAGTTTCAAAAGAGGCAATACTGTTCACTAGTATGTGTTAAACTTTGAACACTATTTTCAAATATTGGTAGTAAAATCTGTTAACTGCAAAAACTACTTCCATCTGCAGATTCTAGGACTAAGATCGAAGTCGTTTTATATAAAAATATATGACTGCAGCAACCCATGTGCCCAGCAGCGAGCAAGTCAGTTATGCCATAACAACCCACGTCATTTTTCATTTATGCATAATATTTATGGTCTCCTAAGTAGTCAGTAAATGAATTGAAATGAAATCTCAACTTACTTCAAATTACAAACAAAAAGTGGGACATATAATTTAAGAAATTCTAACTTGTATGATATAAAATAAAACAAGAGACAAAAAATAAACAACGACTAAAAGCATACATATGAGCATAACAATCCATTAGCACTCATAGTATGTATTGAATTATTCGATGGTAGCAGCCAATTTCAACGTGAAAGTACATACGAACGGTGTATACGTATAATACCGCAAAATAAACAGCAAAGCCTAATAAATAGTTGCATTGAACCGTAGCAATTCGATACATGCATGCAGATAAAATAGCTACGCATTTACAGCACATTCTAAATGCTAAATAATGAATTTGGGCTTCGACCTATGCAGACAATTCCAGAATGGACCAAACTCACCCTAGCTGTAAAAGTACCTATGGAACTGATTATTTTCAATATATACCATGCCTTAAACTTACGCAATGCAATTCTTGCATTCGAGATTACATTTCCAGCCTTTGCACACAAGCAAAACCTAGCAACTGCTGAAGCTCGTAAAGCTATCAATGAGTACTAAAACGAGAGTACGGCGTCTGAAGCTATAAATTTACTTTACGACTTTTTATGACGCCAGGCGTCAGGCTTCGAAGAGCCATCAAAAGTATTAACTCTTTCTGTGCCAACATAACGTCACGAATTGATCTGGCGTAGTCTTGCGATTCTTTATGCAAAAACTCGATTATTTCCTTAAATAATATTCCTAAATCGCGTTGAGTGCTGCAATCAATGATTTAATTTTGAAAGTTTTCTCTTTTTCATTAATTATTAAACATCGTTTAGTTGAGCGCCATGGTTTTTATTGCAGTTGATTAATATATGATTTTCGGTCTTCATATTCATGCTAATATTCAACATTGCCAAAACATCCCAACTGATTCTCTTTATTACTTCTGCTCATAATCTATGTAACTATTGAAAGCAAATAGTAGGCATAAAACGAACGAATAGCAGTAATTTTGAATCTATACCGATTATGCAAGTAGCAGGTATTTGAGGATVAAGGCAGAAGGTCTTCTTTGTGTAAGGTACGAGCACTGTGGCCATCAAAACTTGCACTGAAAGTTTCGCAGATATAGAGAAAATGGTTATCATAAAGCTTCGGAACTGGTTAGTCAGTTTTTATGAAGCATCAGAGACGTACCATCATGAAACGACCTAGGAAGTATGATTTGTTTTATTTCATAGCAAAACTCTTCTGGATTCGATACTTACAAAAATAGGTAAAGTTCATCACTACAGGATAACACTATTACGAAGTAGTGTTATACTCCCAGAAAATAAATTACCTTATCTCACGTATACAACCCTCCAAGATCGTTTCATTTTGAAAGTCCACGGCTGTAGATTGCATACAGAGTATTTCGTAAACCTGAGCGCAAACAGAATGTAAGTATTCTTGTAGTCATCTGAGCCGAAAAGTACTTGTGAGTACAGGTCCTAAAATAGAATGTTCAGTAAACTAAGAATCTAATAAAGCTATGTTTTATTCCCAGAAAAAAATGACTGGTTTTTAGTTTTTTCTAATTTGTTCGTGCGCCTTGAGAGTGGTAAAAAATTCAATTAAATATCTACGCTGACGTTAAATAGAAATGAATACCTCAATACCTTTCCGCAAAAGTTTTAGACTGTTAACTACCAACCGATCATATACAAGGCAGTGTCTCCACTAGAACGATAAGCATCGGCTACTAAAATGTCTTTTCAAGCGAATGACGATGTTGCATCAAATGTTTTAAATTAAATAAACTTCGTGTGTAATCTAAATCGGTCTACTTCGTTTAGAAATAGTTAATCTATGGGAATGCGCACCTCAGTTTTAAGATAATGACTACACATAAAACAAAAAATTAATCAGGGACTGGATTTGATTCCGGTACGGCAGTAATTTTCTTTTAGTAAATTTATCCCTTTAAATGGTACGATAGCCGCATTCAACAAATTCTACCGAGGAAAAGGTTCGTAGTTAGCGGAACCTGTACGCGATGATTTAATATAGAAATTCCCGTGAGAGATTGATAAAACGTTTATTATTCAGCAAGAGAACCGTCCCTTTATTCAGCAAGAGAACCGTCCCTAGAGTTGAAACTGGTACCTACGTATCGATAGGGAACGGTTAGCGTCTAAACTTTAAGCCCTTTAAAATTGAGAATCTACAAAAATGATTTTTACAAATCCGATCTCTACAGTCACAAACTAATATTGCATTGTGTTTTCAAATTCGAAAATCATCCAAGCCACAATGGATTTGTTCTAACGTTCGAAGAGTCATCTGTTGGTGGACTGGAAACGTACCTATTCGACAGTTTAATGTCCGCAGCTACTTGTTTTTACCCAATCTACCTCTGAAATGGTACAAATGCAAACTAGGGTACAATTAGTCGGATCACAAATTAATTATTGGGGTGCAAAAATGCTAATGGGCTCTTTTCTATCAGTCGAAGACTTGATCTATGTCGTAATAATAGTCATTTTGATTTAAATTATTTAAAAACTTAAATAAAAATTATGTTTAAGCATTCAATGCTCGATGATAATGTTACAAATTAATTCATTAATATTTATTCACTACAAACGGTTAAATTCTGTAATGCCTACAACAGTGAAACGCCCGGTTCTCGTACCAACTGTAAGAAATTAAAATGATAAAGTGGATTTTTTGTCCACAACAGAAGGCAGCCGTCATGTTCTTTCGTTCACTATTAAGCCAGAAATTAGCGAAATGAATTATGTGTAATAAATCATATGGTAGTTCTTAGATTATTTTTGTTCCAAATTCTTAGAGTTTATCACGAAGTTTATCATATTTCTTCTGAATCTATATATATGACGGCATTATTCAATACATATGCACAACAGTCAGCAGGGTATTCATGGAAAAAAAAAAATTGTTACATTTTGCTCTCCATCCAGTACATTTCCGCCACAAGTGAACATTGATACGATGAGCACATGCACGCTAGTGCCTGCTTATTAGGCAACCAGACCAACGACTTTCGAGCGGTTGTCTAAGATCATGTTCAGGTATGTTCGAGTATTATCGATCGGTCGAATGTTCTCGAAGATGCCCGCAGACTATTTGGGAGCGTATCTGTCGGTATAAATAACAACTCGAATGCGCGAAAGAGAATTCTTATTTGAAAAGCAGTGAAGCAAAAAACGAACAAAAGCGAACTAGCTGTATTTGGGTTTAGTGAATTTCGGCACTGGTGTTTAAATAAAGTAAGTCGAGTTAGAAATCCGCATTATTCGAACCCATACACTTAACAGTACGATTATTTAAAATTTATTTAAAAATAAAGTATCGTATGTATTCGTGAATCTACCGTTTTACAGAAACACATAAGATGTCGCTTTATATCCAACAGATACTGTACACGTTGTTAAAGTTACGCTACAGAATTTAACAAGATGAAGTACGGCATTATACTTTAAAGTTGTAAACTCTCCACTTGCAAACTTATCTTGCAGTCAGCTACTATGCAAGGTTGCAACTATGTATCAAAATCCTGCATGTATTTGAATACGATGCGAGAAGATAAAATAGAGATCAGAAGCTATTGACGAGTTTTAACTGCAGCAGGAAGTTTTCAACATCCTCCGCAGAAGTCCACCTCGGCAAGCATTCAATTTAACACTTCAAAGGGTGAATAACTCCGTCTTTCCTGGGAGCTACAAATGACGAACAAATTATCGAACAGTCCCTAGAAATAAATCAACAGGCAGCATTCGTTCCTTACGTGCCTCGAATATCAACCGTATTCGGCATATCGAACGGGGTCGAAGTTCCAAGGTGGAAAAGTAAGCGCACCGAGACCGATTAGTAACGTATAAGGGCCATTATCACGGTTCATGGATGCTAGAAGGACGGGGGATATTTACTGCTTTCCCCGTTCACGGGCCAAGTGAGACGGCTAAAGAAACTACCGACGTTGCCGATGGCTATCGCAACACCGTTTTAGAAGCTTAGTCTTCTCGGTTAGCGATTCAAACACGAACACTGGAAGTCAGCAATTTATAATTTAGATGGTTTTTACCGTCCACCAAAAGAGCAGATGATAAGTTCTAAGGAATGTATTTTGTGGACATTTTTTTTTAAATCAACACTAACTGCCGTAAAATTGTTACCGAAATTTATGAGGGACGCCTTCATTCCTCAAAAGGGTTGTAGCAAAAGCGAAAGAATCCGCCTGCAGTTCATTCTGGTAAAAAGACTTGGAACAAGCATTAATTTTATTACTATAGGATCACTCATTTCCATAAAGGTCTCTCGATAAGATTACAACGTTGATGCGATTATTGCCGCTATACCCTGCCAATAGGATCGCATTTAGAATTAGTAGGTGTTCGGTGCACTAAAACAGATTTTTGTTTTGACACTTTGGAATATTAAAAAAATAATCTTCTAATTGGTGATCGCAAATATGTCAACTATCGAATCGTTCAATTGACACAATTGGAAGAAAACTAAATATTTCAGCATTACTAAAAGCGTGGATTCTGCAGACCTTCTATGGCATATTTTTAATATTTTGGGTGTATATGACAAAAAGTAATCTGATCGTTAAATTTTGAGAAAAAAGTCGGAGTAGATAATCTACGTATATCAAATACAGTGACCCTGAAGATTCGTTTCATAAATCTGAGAAGATTCCACCTTGCAAAATGTATATATGTATTTTTGTTTGAAGGCTTCCGTGGTTGTTGTCGATGACATGTTGTTTTCCGGGCTGGTTCCCACGTTGGTTATTAGACCTTGACGTTTCGACACTCATGTCGGTGTCTTCCTCAGAAGTAGCTCTGCACTTGGCACGATTATCAAGTATTTTATACAGGGTGTCGCGCATTATCTGGGCAACCACCCGGAATCTGAAATCTGGTGTAAAAATAACACTATTTTGCAGTATAACTTTTATAGAAATAACGCCTGCCTACCGAGATTCACTGTTAAACATGGTGAAAGAGAATTGTTTTTCAAACATATCTCTTAGACTGACTGATATAATTTCATCAAATGGTAATTATTATTTGAAGTGGAAGCCGTTAAAACAATACAAACATTTTTTTAAATGTTGTGGGGGAGAGGTCAGGAGGGGCCTAATCCCCCAAATGTTATTTATCACGGCCAATTTGATTTAAAAAATGATTTACTTAAGCAGTAAATTCTGAATCCTAACATTCAACTGCAATTTCCTCGGAAAGGGTCAATTTTAGCTCTATGAACAAAGAGTATCTTTTTTGTTTACAAGGCCCAAAGATTTAAATAAACGTACTTTTGCAAACTATACTTAACCATTTAAAGTTACGGGTTAAAATGTGGGTGGTTGGTCCCCTTCCGCCCCCCCACCCCTTCCAAAACATTTATTAAAAAGTATGCGCATCATTTTAATGGCTTCCACTTCAATTAATAATAGCCAAAATTTTACGAAATTATATCAACCGCCATGTGAATATCTCATTAGAATAGTGTTATTTTTCACTATTTGTCAGTTTTCAGACTCAGAGAGGTTGCCCACATAATACAGGACACCCTGAATATTTAAAATCCTAAGTTCTAGACTTGAAAGAGGAGTGTAAAAACTAAAAGACTAAAAATTCCCTTTTTCACAATTATCTCGATTCCAGTGAGATACTCATCTATGGTCATTATAAAATATACAGAGTATTAAATTTGCTACATATCAAACTCATAGTTTCTGAGCTACAGCACATAGTGAGCCAAAGTTTTCTAAATTTTTCGGAATATTTAATTTTTAGATGAGTTACAAATAAGTCATTTTAACCTTCACGTTTACTCCTTTCCTCAACGCTAGAGATCAAGTAAGGAGCGGGACTTTAAAATGATGGTATCCCTGGTAGCCATAATCCACGAATTAATTATGCGGTGTAAGACAATTAATGTGTTTTGAGATAGTTTTGAGTTATTCATATGTATTCACATATTTTGTGGACAGTAACTGTATTCTCCATCGAGTCATTTAGAGTAAAACCCAATCATATCCATCAATCTGTCCCAATTATGTACAATATATACAAAACCATTACTTTGTAACCGCCATAATCGTTTTCGATGGTTATCCTGGTGATACATGAGTACAGAGATAGCTCTTCGATCAACAAAAAAGTGTATATAAGTAAATTCCTAGGTAAATTCTGACGCAACGGTGGAATGTGACTTAAGGTAAATGTAATGAAAAAACATCATTGCAAACATAAAAGTCGTCATAGTTGCTGAGGTATTAATAATCGAAATAGTAACGTAAACGTAACTTACAGTTTCGGATTTTGTGGCATAGTAGTTGACAACATTCTATTTTGCACGCATTTAGCGGTTACACTACATTTTGCCTTTTCAATAAAGGCAAAATTAGACTTTCAGCCTGCTTRAGCAGAATAAGAGCATGAGTGGACTAATTCAAAGATTTAAAAAATCAAAAATTGCTGATAGTGAACATATCGTATGCCAAAAAAGAACTTTTAATCGCAGCTCACCGTTTAAGTTTAAGTACTTCAATGATAAGCGCCATCTATATTTTGTTAAATAGGCTTATAAAACTTAATTTGCTTTGGCCACATTACCACTTAAATACAAGCGATGCTGCAGGATTACATTCTTTGCTCAAGTTCAATTATGCTATAACAAATGTAAAAAAAACATAGCTGACTAGGACTAGAGGATGAATAATTTTGATGAAGATCTGTACGAGAAATATTATTATTCAATTATATTAAAATCAGTTTCACGTAAGTACTAAAATGCATGTGAAAGCAACATGTAGTTGCAGAAAGGCATGTTTAAAATGTGTACAGCTTGCACAGGAACTTCCTGCAACAACATTTTGGAAGTGACTTCCGACCCAGAAGATGAACCATCTAAAATCAGTCAATGGCAGTAGTGATAATCCTAAAGAGAAAGAGAAAATTGACAGGGAAAAATTTTATTCAAAACTTAAATTTTTTGGAAATTTAACGAAAACGTTTGTGCTGACCCTTATACAGACAGTAGCAAGCTGTGAAACCAACGGTATTCCATTAGGTAAATGGTAGAATGTCCGTTTCATAAACGTTACAGCTATGATTCGAAGCCGGGTAGAACTTCTCAACTTTTTGCAGCTTGCTATTCTAAGGAAATGCTACAACCGATCTACGGGTTGCCTATCCATCAGCCTATGTAGTTGAATGCTGCGCAACAACCGCTCGTAAGAATGGTAATAACGCGCAAGAGACGATGTAGTTATACTACGAGTATGTAACTGCGAAAGTGATGTCTTTGCAGATTTCGTTTTCTTTTCTAGTTTCACGATGGTTTAAGTTAAAAGACACCGCATTTGTTCAAAAAAATGTACTTATGACTATGGTCGCCCGTGGCTAGCGATTTATCAGTCATTAAAAAAGACATTTTTGCGACGCAATTTATAAGTGCTATAAGGTCGAGATAGGTCACTGCACCAGATTATTGTCCAGGTATACCCTAGAAAGGGTCAAGTGCGGTCAGTGACTCCGAATTGAGTCCGAATTTTGGGATTTTTTTTTAATTATACTGCAGACATATTGTTTTCATATGTTGTTGAGATGCTGCAGTKTCATTTAAGACATTTCTTTAAAAATCACGTTGTATAGACAATAGTAAACTCTTAATTTGCTAAACCAACAGAATTCCTTTAACTCAGTGGTAGTCTCTACTTCGTAAGCAGCAGAGCTTATGGTAAGAATAAGGCTGCAATTTCTCATTCCGGCTTGCTATTTTTCTAAACCGCTGCACACTCATTTTCTCCGCGTTGTATCTGCGAAGCTATTAATCCAAGGAAACAAAAAGTATGACATGTTAAATGTAAAGAACTGCGCACTCTTAACAATGAACAATAAAATACTTCTTAGTTGGATCAGACTTATGTTACTATCGTTTCATCACTTTAGTTTAAGCATACACTAACTAGCGCAATAAGATCCACTGATTCAGCTCGCGTTCCTTGGTGAAACATTTTATGCAAAAGCACTTGGTTGTTTCACAGTATTTAATAATTGCTTAACTAATAAAACAGTGTTATATATTCTTTAGAATATAGAAGATTAAGAAAAAGGCATTATTATCCTCGCATCTATAATTATTATATTATTCGAAAGTAGGGTCCACTTACTATTAATTATTAAATACTGTGAAACAATGAAGCGCTTTTATTTTATTTATCTAGCACAGGTATCGCTGGTCTGGATCACGACTATAAAGATCGTATCAGTATTCTTAACTAAAATTTATTATTTTATTTGGCTGCCTCAGAGACAAAACAGCATGCATAACATTACGATTCAGCACTGACACCTGCAAATAATTTATAAATATAGATATCTTGACATCTAAAGATACTCTAAATAGATGGTTTAATTCTATTCATATTTTAAATTAAAATTAAATTACTTTATTTTCTGTTAATAAATCGCTCAAAATAAAACTCTACGTATCTGTCATGGACGATAGTTAGACATCGCTTTTAGCATTTATTTAATAGCCAATTTCTACCAGTAGAAAAAGATAAATTACACGATTTGCGTGTGTTGCCTATTACTATGTTATGTGCCATTAGTGCCAGAACCTTAAGACAAAACAAGACTGAAGAGGTGTTTAACTATTACCAAAGTTCATCAAGATTCGTCCGTTAACAGTCGTTGACCTCAAAAAAAMTCCCATGGGTACTTKAAAATCAAAATTTTGTCATTTGATTAATAGTTTAATTGCTATAMTTCAATTACATCTTCTTATGTTTTACTAAGAACACATTAGCGTATTAATCCGACTAAAAAAGACAGCGATACATGTCAATACTTACTAGATATACTGCAAAGCAAGCTCGATTTTTTTTCATGAAGTCAAATTAAGCTATTTATAATTATATTTAAATCCTCATCGGTGCACTTCGTCCATATCTATGAATATATTAATTGATCAATTCCCTAGCAGCCCATAACATTGCAAATAAATGTGACAACCATGTCCCGGATGGAATGGCCACATAAAACGGTTTAGGGGAAACGGCAGCCACGAGGTGACCGGGTCAACGTCAGCGGCGATTGATTGAAAGAAGTTTCCTTCTCCCTTTGCCGATCGGCGAAGCGCTAAAACAAGGTATCTTCATTTCTCTAGCTTAAAGGAATCCCTTATATGAGTTCCGAGGCCGTTTTCTTTCCAAACCAGGATCCGAATGCGGTCCTCGTGATGTCCACGTATAAATCACCGGAGGTTCGTCTATTATATTGATTGCCGTGTTCCTTGCTAAAGCAGATAAGCATTAAAGACCGGAAGGGCGGGCGGAATGGGAGCCGATATTTCTGGCTCTTGCAGGAGTTTGGAAACGAACAAAGGGAGCTCTGAATTGGTTGTAAGCAAGTGTTTATAATGTAGGTGTATGCATCATTTGTTTTAAGAATATAAGTGAAGTGAGCAGAAAATATAACATGAAAAAATAACCAATGCGCAACTTGTAACAAAACGATGTTGTGCGAACAGACGGCGCTCTAGGGTCCACAGCTCCATGATGGCAACTAAAAGTGAAATACTGCGAACCAATTATCCCTTTCCTAATGAAGCATGCACGAACCGATCCAAAAACAACCTGTTTTTTTCGCCACATCCTGTACAATGTCCACTGATAACGAACGTAATACGTAATCATTTCTAACGTAACCGTAAAAATTAAACAATTAGTGATAATAGTGACGATACGATACAATATGAATACGTAAATATTAGGTTTACATAATTGGTAAAGGTCAGATGTACAACGAATAAAGAAGTTAAAATAAGAATAACTACTTTATGTTATACCTTGCAGTTAAAACAAGTTCATTAGTGATTTGTAGTATGTAAACTTAGCAACTACGTCATTTAGGCTGGCAAAACAATAACCTCTGGCGGGCCTCGGTGGTCCAGTAGGTAGAGTACCTGCCTCTGAACCCCGAGGCTGCGGGTTCGAGTCCCGCTTGGGACATGGGTGTTCGTGTATGTCTGTTTTTATACAATGTATGTATATGTAATTTCTCAATAGAGAAAAATAAAAGTAATGAGCTAGCTAATTGCCCAAACAGGCAGGGTCAATATATTAGAAAAATAATAATAATCTCAGGTTGATATTAGACAAATTTTGAGAAAAGAGCATTTCAAGTCTATTCTATGACTCCAGTGTCGTGTTTTTTATTGTTATTTTAAACGTGTTAGTTGCCGTTACCTTAGACAAAATTGGTAATATAAATACTGAAAGCTTGGTAAGTTTAGTAAAACATATATAAAACGGGGTTGTTCACCACTCACCGATCATCATCATCATCAGCATCATAAGCCAGATAAGCCATCTTCTGAATTTATAGTAAAAAGAAAAGCATCGCTTAAGTGCATAACTTATTCGATAGATAGATAGATAGGTATTTCACTCTTATGCTAGTGTATCACTAAATCATAGTAGATTTATTCCAGAAATAATATTCGAAATTCGTGCAAGCGAACTATATGAAATCAACTATTACGATTACGTTCAATGTCAATGGAAATAACAGCATAACATAATCATAAAGTTTAATATTAATACAGATATGAATGTTGTAACACAAACAAGCATCTCCACAAGAAAATTAATTTACTTCTGATAAGAGCTATCTTTTCATCGCAAATAAGCCAAACTATATAACAATTTATAATTTCATTGTAATGATTCACTGATCTAAGTTTACCTCATACATGCTCCGGAAGGAAGACACCGGGTTCAACCTAATTGTATCAACACATAGTCCGGCTGCCCGCTAACCACAAAAATGATAAAACTTGGTTGCTAGACAGTACTATCACTGATATCGTTTGGCATCACAACAATCTCATCCATTACTTCAATTTGCTAGAAGACCATACAGTGGATATAGTCTACACTTTCCAGAATAATCTAATACGCCAAACATAATAACCTAGGAGATTTCTAAGAACATATATCGCAAAAAAATGTAAATGTAAGTTTTACTTATTTATGGGATTGTAGAATTCATAGCTATAAGCCCACGGAAATGTATTTTAACAATAAATTAGGTAGAATGCGCGGGGATCTGTCTTTCTTTATTAGGCGTGCACAGCGAGCAGCAAAAAAAAACAAGCAATAATAATTAAGTTGCAAGTGCTAACCAAGTTCATTCTACGTGAAACATAATATCATCAGAACCTGAAGAGAACGGCTATTTTTCAAGCATTCCAGAAAAGCTGACAAGTGTTATATGATTTTGGTGGTAGTACCAGTATTTATCTTTGAAGAAGTTTCATTTGACCAATTCAGATATGTGTTTAATAGTTCAAGTTAGAATACACTACCAAACGAGCAACTTTTTGTTATTTGAGTTAATGTTTTCGACTACTGACTTTCAGCAAATTAAAAGCATTTTCGTCTATTAGTATATAAACTTAATTGAAGCTTATTTTTCTAAATGGTTGCAATAAACTTAAGTAAATAATGCATTTTAGATTTTTCATACACAAGGAATATCTAGGGATTATATAACGAGTGAATGATATATACATTAAAGTAAAACAATACAAATCAATGATAAAAACTTTATTACGTTGACATCCCTATTTTTATTTTAATGGAAAGGATAAATTTATAGCTTCTACTACAGTTATGTATTTAAAATCACCAAAATCATTATAATATAAATTATAACCTCCTCCCTCCGCTATTAAAAGATTTTTTCCACATCTATGCTGCTGTATTATTATTTTAAAATCCCTTCAATCAGTGCAAAGGAAATCTCGTTGAAATTCTTCTCATAGGTAATATGCTTCACAGATTAAATTTTAAAAATTCACACGGTGATATGCAGAACTACAATTGCCGGGAATATGCAATTCTGATTGGATGAAGCCTAGACGTCCTCTAAATTGCTCAACTCCAGCGTAAAGTTTTAATTGCATTAGTTCCTAAAGCTCTCTCGCTCGTCTGGCAGCAGTCAAGTATAGCGGATCGTGACAAAACTTTCTTTATAAGGAACAAAAACCAACTACAAGTTATAAACGAGTCATACAAGTTATCGTATATGCTTTCTTTGACAAGCGCATCGAAGTTCCTTTTGTTTTGAGCGAAGCTACTCAAACGACAAAGATCGACTGACACGGAGGCTGAAAAACCAAGCTAGAAAACTGTAAACCATATACTGAGTTTTGTAAAAACTTCAGTCTATAAGATGTGTATAATATTTTATTGTAAGATATTTCATAACCGATCGCTTTTGTTTAATAGTTTATACTTGCTATCTTTTATTGAAACAACACAAGGTACAGGTTAGATTTCATAATGAAGAAATACGCTAGATACACGCAAAATGTAATCGAAAAGAACCTGCATGAACAACACTTCCCCGAAGACAGGGCTCGAACTCCACGCACTAACAGGAACAAATCTTGATGCAATGTCATTCTTAAATAAGGCTAATAAATACGGTAATAAGAACAAAAAAATTAATTTACTAAATGGACTTTTCTTCTTATCGAAACCAAATTAAAACTACATTATGGGTCATGGATATAGTCCGCAGTTTATATAAAATTAATCTTTTTTTATCAATTTCATCAGTCAGATTTAAATTTAATTGCTCATTTTGGATTGATTACGTTAAGTCGCGGTAGCCATCAATTATTGAGTTTAAAAGTAATAAAACGAATCCTGAAAGTGCTCTTAAAACAAACTGCGTTAGCAAGAAGAATAATATACTTAAGTATATAGAATGTTTAATTGACCGGCCTATGAATCATCAAAGACTCTTCACTTAGAAGAAGCACAAACGGATCGAACATTTCATTTGTAAAAATACTCAAGGTTGGCCATTTCTGACCCGGAAGTAACGTTATTATATTTCATTAGCACTGCGACTTATTAAGCAGAGCATACACTGCATACGAAATGGGCAGATAAAGTGATCACTATAGAGAAAATTACAAAAAAATATTGTATAAGTATGAAAGCTGTAGCATTTCTGATATTTTGATATTTGTACACCGTGGTCAAAAAGATATCTCTCATACGAGATAACAGTACTTAGCAAGTTAATTTACGTACAGTTTTTTCTATAAAAGTAATAAAGTCATCAGCTTTAAATAACCCCTTTCAAATTAGCTCCGGTATTATTTTTTTTATTAAAATACACATCTGGGAGATTAGTACCATCTAATATACAAAAAATAAACAATATCTGTAATACGGTTAGTAAAATGTTTAAACCGGGGTGCTCAAATGCAAATGTTTCACCAACTATGGACATGACTGTACCTGTGTATTGGGCTTCCTGCATACAGAAGTTCTCAGTTTGCATTCTAAATATTTGTATTATCCACCGCTAAGGCATGAGGTTGGGTCATTTCTACGAACACAAATTATGCACTGTCCTAACCACTCACGAATCTTATTACCCTAATCTCTGAGATCCCGTAAAAGGTATAATATTACTTCTTGGAGGGACTCACATGAGGCAGGCAGGTAGTCTTCTAATCCCTTTGAAACCTCTATTCCGATATCTGATGTTACTGATAAAATGCAAAATCGGATCTGTAAATATTAGCCAGATAAATGAGTAAGGAAAAAGACGGTATATTCTATTGTTGGCGCCGAAATACAAACCGATAAGACACCGGTATATTTATTCAATTTTAGCTTTAGTGGAAACATCGTGCTTTGTTAACTATAACGAATTAATACATGTGTTTGTTTTTAGTGTTAGCTTGGGATGACTTGCATGATGGAGTTATACAGCCAAAATAAATTTATGGTTGCAAGACATGTGTCGTCTTTTAACAAAATTACATGGAAAGTTTTTTGCTATAAGCAGGTTGGTTCCTGTTTAAAAATTTAAAGACAAGATTAGATGCTTATACGTAAAATGCATTTCTGCTGAAATTAAGTGGTATTCAAACATATAGAATTTCCGCATCAACTATGGATTTAGGTATTTATTCCTTTCAATCAATATTATAGTATTTGATTATTGCTGCTACTGCCTAGTTACTTCTACACGGTACACTAACAGAAAGGTTTCTCTTTCAAAAACGTTTTTCGAGTAATCTCCTTTTCAACCTACTGCTTTAGATACAACTGTAGTTAAGAGACAACAAACAAAAATATGTGTTAAAGTATAAGAAAACACATTTACCACAAATTCTTGGTTAGCCACCCCTAAAATTTGCATTACCTTCTTCGCATAAGTAAAGCCTCATAATTTTTATTTTTAGTAATATTAATCTTCGTACATCTGTTTTAAAAGCATCGTTACTATTAAAAGTAAGGTAGAGTTCAGTTTACTTTAGAATTTATGGAACAGTTCACTCCAGAATTTTATATAACGCTATTGATATGAGGAGTCATTTTTGAGAACTGACGTACATAAATTATTTAAGGTGAAAGATAGATTTAGCAATTTACGCAAAACTAAGCTATATAATAAACATGAAAGTATGTCTAAAGTAAGTGGGGTACAAAATAAATTTGCTTCGACGTTAAGAAGTGGATTTTGAGCAAGCGAAAATAACATATATAAAAATAAATATAGTACTACAAAAATTCACTTATATTTATCAAATTTTTTTGTTCCCCCATCAGACCACACGTCACCAACACTTAAAAATCAATTTCGAAAATGCTGATTGAAAAATACCGCACAAAAAGTACGGTATCAACGGCGCTATTTAAAAGTCCAGATGATAGCGTGTGTATAGATATCTGTTTTATTATCGATTTTACCAATTAATGCATTCGAGGACAAACCATATATTCCGATCTAATATGTTTCTAGTTGTACAGATTATTACGACAAAAATAGTTACTTTGGGGCTTGTCTGTATTTTTTTTATTTAGAAATAGTTGGAGTTATTCCACAAATGCAAAAAACGTTTCTATCAAATTAAAGAACTCTAAAGGTACAAGGTCAGGAGAACGGGCAGGCTAGATACCTACTATATTACCATTGTCTATATGTCTATACAACTGGAAAATTTTTGTTGCTGATTATTCTTTTACAAGCGTTACAACAAAACCAGGATCAAAGTGAGGCCCTAATGCACCCGTTTCGTAGCATAGTAAGGCATTTATCCCAGGAGGTTTCATTTTTAAACCTATATCACCTGCTTATCTTTTTGTTCTTATAGAAATCTTTCAGTCCATTGTCAATTTCCCTGCTGACATGATTTCTAAAGACCGCACAACTTTCTTTTCTTTCTAAACAACGATTGCAAGAAAACAAGTTTATCTGGTGCACAATAAGGTGCAAAAATTTTGAGGCTATACTACACGGAAGACTTGTTTCAGATATTTTGTTTGGAAGAACAGTGTTATGAGACGAACAGAAAAGGCGTTTTGGTAATTCATATAAACAACCTTACGACAACTGATAAAATAGTTACCATTTCGTTAAACATTTTATTACATTTATAAAATGTTTAACAAGTACTTCGTTTGATGTGTTATTAATTATTATTATTAATAATAAACTGATTTTCAAAACCGCTAGTAGTTGTTTTCCTGCTTGTTAGAACTGAATAAGAATAAAACACAAAGCGATCGATTAACTTGGAAACTGTTAGACAACTAGTTATTATTAAACGATCTACGTTCTGGCAGTCATGTCCGATCTCCAGGTTTAAGGGTGGATTATCGTAGAGTCCGGTCAAACTTTGCCACGAAACATGTCAAACAGGAAAAAGTTAATTGGTAACGAGTTCTTTGGAGGGACGAGCCAAGATTTTGCCTGAATAGGTACTCAAGACGGACGAGTTCGTATTTTTAGAAGATCGAATGAATGATACGCACAGTGTAAAATGTAGCAAATGCCAATTTCCTCGCTGGAGGCTCGGTTATAACCCAGTCGTAGGTGGTAGCAAAAATAGCAATTCTATGCTGAACGGTACATAATGGACCTTCGCGGGGAACATGTTTCTTATACTGATCGGATTTTTTTGCTAATGCATGATAATGTCCGACCTCACCCAACAGAGCAGTAGTTGTTTCCTTTAAAAATTGAATTTCGGTATTTTTTGTTGTCGTTTCATAGCTTTGATCCTGACCTATATTTTATTCAAATGCTCCTTATGTTAAGGAATTAAAAAAATATGACAATATCGAATGTGATTATTCAATTTAAATGTACAAAGAACAAAATAAAGTTTATTAGTGGTGCGTTAAATTCTATAGCCCATCCATCGTAGAGTACTTCTGAAATATCATAGAAAATTAAAGGAACATTGCACTGCAAGTGCGCTAAAGAACTGCCACTAGTGGACAACACTTTAACATTGTCGCTGACTATACTAGGATCACCCAACAGATGAAGTGATCACGTGTAGTCCACACATCTATCACATGATCGGAACCCCTTCCCTTCCGAAAAGCGTAACTTAAACCGCACAACAAATTTTAACATTTATTTTTTCTGAGGCAACACAACCTCACTTTTTCGGGAATTAGCGAACGTTCAGGTTTGGAATTTGCAACAGAAAAGTTTACTCAAAGATGCCATATGGCACTATCTTACAATGAAATTGCCCAAAAACATAGTTTTGCAATTTTAGTTTAATTTCGGTCGATCGGTAAGGTTGGCTAGTGTGAAACGGGGTTGAAGCAGATCTCCCTCGGTTGCGGAGAACCAATAGGAAAGCTGCGTTTGAAAATCACGTGAAGATCACGCTTCACGCGTGTTTATTACTCCGTCTATTGGGTGATCCAACTATAGTAATCCCATAGCTTCTTTATGTGTCTTCTTTAAAACTTAAAGGTATATTAAAATAAGCGAACCTGTTATTTACACCGTCTCTCTCTCTCTCTTCTTCTTCTTCTTCTTCCTTCCTTATATTTTACATGTAGAATGTAGGAATGTGGATGACATAAGCTTTAAAACTACCTTTCAACACATTTTTTTTCATGAACTACAAAAATTGAAAGTTAACGCGGGAAATAATCCAAAACAAGTGTGCTATCAGTTTTCGTTCTTTGTACACTATATTTTTTCTGGTTTTGACGCATACTTTATACCTACGTATAATTTGCAAAAGCCAAGGAAATATTAAAACTMGTAACTTATTTTTTAATCCATAARGATTTTATAGGTACTTAAAAGATACAGGATGTTTCACGAATGATAATGGCCATAACTAAATTAAAAATGCAACCCAAAATACATTGTCATAGCCAATGTGGTTATTTTACATAATGGTATTATTTTAAAAATAAATTGGGAATTCATGATGGCTATGCGCTATAGTTCCTGTCACTGTATTTATTAAAAGTCAAAATGTATTCAAATCATGAAAAAACAGATATGATTTTGATTTATGGTGAATGCAAGAAAAATGCTTCCGCTGCTGCCCGTTTATACAGACAACGTTTCTAAATAGAAGAGCTCCTGTCGAAACAATTTTCAAGAGACTTGAATTAACTTTAAGGACAAACTAGCCACCACTGAAAAAGTCAAGAGAAAGAACAGCAACAGTCCCTGACAATAAAATTAGAGTATTGGAAATGATTGACGAAAATCCTCATATTAGTCAAAGGGTAGTCTCAAGAGCAACCGGTATTAGTCTGTCTTCAGTACACCGAATAATTAAAGGCAATCAATTTAATCCGTATCACTTGCAATTGGTTCAGGCTTTAAAGGAGACAGATTATTCTAAAAGACTGGCTTTTGTAACTTTTATCGGGAACATCAAAATTTGAATGTGAGATTTTATGACAACATTTGCTTATCAGATGAAGCAAGATTTTCTAATAATGGTAGAGTTAACAAACATAACATGCATTATTAAGCGCATGAAAATCCATGCTGGATTCGAGGACATTTTCAAACTATCTACTCGACGAATGTCTGGTGCGGGATATTGGGGAATCAAATTGTTGGGCCTTATTTTTTCGCGATAGTTTAAACGGCAATACTTATCTAAATTTTTTAAGAAACATTTTACCGATACTTTTCTGTGAGGATTTGCAAAAGAGCAAGTAAACCAACCACAAATTGAAAGTGTAGAACATTTAGAAAATAAAATATGTGATGCATGTAGATCCATCACTCCAGAAATGCTAATGCATAATAAAAGATCGTTTTGGGCACGAATTCAAGCTTGTGAAAACAGCAGAAGGCGACATTTTGAGCATTTATAACATTAATGTTATTGAATAAATATTTTTCAAAAATAAAATTTGTTTTACAATACCGAATTTACTTAAAACAAATTATTGAAGTTTACGTCAAAATTTACGAATTTATACAGCTCTCTACGTTTTATATTTTTTAAGACTACGAACAATTATCAATGTTACCTCTGCAAGTGTCTTTTGGGTTGCACTTTTAATTTCGTCAGGGTCATTATCATTCGTGAAATCCTGTATAGGTACATACTTTCAACGGGCATTGCAATGTCTAATTGCTTCGATAATTTTAAATTAAACACTGAAGCCTTGGCTAGAGTTTTGTCATTAGGTAAAGATATACAAGAAAATACTGAAAATTATTTATCTTCTACAACTAGTGATGAGTAGATCAAAGTTAGAATATTGCACCTCGCAAGAACTGAGAAGAGGGCAGACGTACAAGCAGCTCAATAATTATAATTCCGTTCGCGAAGGCGGGAAAATAAAGTCAGGGTTACAAAAATAAACCAATGAACTCCCTCAGCCCTAAGCCCGCAATCAATAATTCATTCGAGGATTTTCGGTAAGCGTCTCACGTAAATATATGAACTGGGTCACTTAGAAGATGCAATTTAAGGCTTCGTCTGTCTGCTTCGCCCCTTCAGCGTTGTTGATCTTTGTTTCTGAAGGCGCACGATAATCGGATATCGGGAGGCAGCAGTCACAGCATTCAAGCGCAGTCTTGAGAACTTGTGTAAGTCGAATTAAGCCTTTCGATGTTATTACATGCAAATTGGCCGCAATAAGCTGGCCGAGCTCGGCGAACAGAATCAGAAACCGTGAAGCGAGCCGAGTCAAAAGCGACGCTGCGGAACCGATGCCTCACGAGCACCATCAATCTGTAATTGTTTCGCTATGGCCCGCGACGTTTCCGGTCGGTGGGTCCGGATCAATTTCATAATTATTACAGAAGCGGGGGTGGATTATTCGTGCTTAAAATGGAGGGAAAGGTTAAGAGGGTTACTCCCAAAAAGGTGTGAATATTTAACGATCACCCTACTATATTTTACAGACAAAATGTAGGTATCTGGAAATTATAAGTGAACGTAAATTACAGAACTTATAAAAGCCGCATAAACAAGATGACCGATTGCAGCTTGTTTTTATTCGTGGGTTGTCCGGAGTACCTAGGTAACCATATGTGATGGGATAAAAGTGATGGACATATTCTGGTTCGAATTTTTAAGTGTAATTCATTAGTCAAATCAGATAACTTCATTATTAATTCTTGTTAAATAACTCCAACATCGTCAGTACCATATTACAAATTAGAGGAAAAATTATGACATTGTCAAAATCTTGACTAAACTTTCAAACCAGCAACATAAAATTTAGCGTTCAAATAAAAAATTTGGAATGGGACAACTGAAATTGCAAAAATCATTTAGTATTGTCCAATTTTGATCATTTAAAATTTTGTATATCGTGTATATTTTGTATATTGTCTATTTCTACAGGGTGATTTTTTTGAAAACTTCACACCTTAAATAACTTTAAATAGAGGAAAAATTTAAAATTTTGCAAAAACAGGTAAACTTTTGTTTACAGAGGGACAACTTTTGAGGTAAGTTTTTAATGGATAGCGCTTACCCTCTTAGCGGGGTAGATACCCCTTCAAAAATTTTAAATGAAACTACCCATCTTACGATACATCATTACACAAGGAGTCTTGCCATGTAATTAGTTTTACTATTTTTTACCCATTGACGGGGTAGTGGGTCAAAAAGTGCATTGTAGCAAGTGGCTTATAAAATGGAATATTTTGGACTTTTTTTAACAAAATTTATTGTCTTGCAGTTACAATAAAAATTGTCCTTACTTAAGCCTAAAAAAACTTGTTAAAAAATAATTGTTACACCTAAGCAAAATGCCAAAAATACTTAAAATTTTCTTTCGACATTACTTGATATTGCAACTCGACAGTTTATACTGAATTGGCTAAATAATTATCTACTTTGTGTTTCCAATTTTTTGTTTCAACTTTTTGGCTACTTCTTTGGCACGACCATCTTTTTGTTCACATTCCTTTTTATAAATCGCGTGAAATTTTAAAGTGAGAGTCCAAGTGATAATAGTTTATTCAACTGCCGAAAGGGTAGAAATAATTTTTATTTACGGTGCTGAGCATAGCTGTGCTCGTGCGTCAGCAAGGGTGTTTAACGAACGGCACCCCGATAAAAATGTTGACGCTAGGTACATTCTCGATCTCGTGCAGAAATTTCAAGACACTGGATCTGTAGTACACAAAAAAGGGCAGGGAATAGAGTCGTTGATGAAATGGCCCAACTTGAAGTACTTGGTCATTTTGCAATGGATCCAACTAGCTCTTTGCGTAACATTTCTACAGCCACAGGACTTTCTTATTCATCTGTAAGGAAAGTTACAAAACTGCACAAATTCCATCCCTATAAGATGAAAACTCTCCACGAACTCGGCGAAGATGACTTCGATAGAAGACTGCAATTTTGCGAAATTATGACAGAAWAGATTATAGTAAATCCAAATCTAATAAAAAATATCTGCTTCAGTGATGAATGCACATTTTTTTTGAACGGCTCTGTAAATAAACATAACGTCAGGTACTGGAGTGACGAAAATCCTTATATTTTTCGAGGTCATACACAAGTTCCTCAGAAGCTGAACGTCTGGGCTGGAATACTTGGCAACGCAATTGTAGGTCCAATTTTCATTGATGGGACGCTAAATGGGGGAATGTATTTAGAATTACTTGATAACGTTATTGATCCTTTAATCACAGAGCAATTAGAAAACCAACGTCACCCTGAGGGAAATCCAATGTTGGATGAATACGAATTGTTTTACCAACATGATGGAGCCCCACCGCATTACGCCATTAATGTGCGAAATTGGTTAAATCATAGATTTCCTCTTCACTGGATTGGTAGGCGTGGAGCAATTGAATGGCCGCCACGATCACCCGATTTGACTGCTTTAGATTTCTTTTTATGGGGTCATTTAAAATCTGTGGTTTACAAAACACAACCTACTAGCCTGGACAATCTGCGAGAAAGAATTATTAACGAGTGCAGGAGGATTCCACCTGAAACTTTCCGAAAAGTGCAGCAGGAGTTCGAGAACCGTCTGTATTATTGTATGGAAAAAGGTGGTGCACATTTTGAGAATCTATTGTAAGGTTTGAATTTCTATGGTTTTGTTCACACTGTTTTTATTACAAATTACATGATAAATACTTTAATGTTAATAATAATGTTAAAAGAAAATTTTCAGTATCCTGGGAGTTTATTTTAAGTGTCATATTTTTACAAGTTGTTTGTTTAAATTTTGGGTTCTCGTAAGGACAAATTTTATTTCCGCTCTAAAATAAAATACATTTTGTTGAAAAGAGTCCAAAATATTCAATTTAATAAGCAACCTTTTTCGTAGGCACTATTAATCTATTACCCCGTCAATAAGTTAAACGTGGTAAAACTAATTACATGCCCAGACTCTTTGTGAAATAAGCTTTCAAATGATGTATCACAAGATGGATAGTTCCATTTAAAATTTTTAAAGGGGTGTCTACCCTGCTCAGAGAGTAAGCGCTATCCATTAAAAACTTATCTCAAAAGTTGTCCCCCTGCAAACAAAAGTTTATCTGTTTTTGCAAATTTTTAAATTTTTGCTATATTTAAAGTTATTTAAGGTGTGAAGTTTTCAAAAAATCACCCTGTATATAATTTGTAGTTACAATGTCTGTATCTTTATACTTATTAAATAGTTTTAGATGCTCATTTGTCCTACTAAGAAAAGACCTTCCCATTTGTCTAATACAAACAGAGTGAATGATTTAAAACTGAAATTTTAGCTTTATTATGGACAAAACGGGAACATACACTGCCTACAGTTGAAATGGCAATATTTATGTCATTAGATGCAAATATTTTAGAAAGGTAAATTGAGATTTGAGCAATAAACATAAGGGGGCACCAAATTTTAACTTTTTTATCACATGTGATGGTGTTAAAAGAAAACTTAAATTTTGTCAGATATTTATAGTACAATTAACGTGAGGCGAGAAGACAGTATTTTTGAATATTTCTTTTTCTAAGCTATTCATGAAAATTTCTGCTAAAAGTGGACTAAAGGGAAGAACCTATAGTTAAGCCTGACTTTAGTACAAAATATTTGTTATTGAAAAAGAAAAAAATTTGATCTAATACAAACTTTGTTAAAGACATCAAATTATTTATATGTAATAATGATAAATTAGAATTTGAAGTAGTAGGCTATTTAAAATATTTAAATAGTCTTGTGCAGGAGTCGATGGAAATAAATTGTTCACATCAAAGAAAACAAGGAAAGAATCAGCTGGTATTTTAAAATTTTTAAGTTTATCAGTCAAATCTAAAGTATTCTTAATAGCATAAGAGTTGTGAAAATTTAAAGCTTCACGTAGGACTAATTTTAACCATTTTGCTAATTTATAACATGGAGAATTTATATAAGATACAACAAGTCTAATAGGACAGCCGTCTTTATGTATTTTAGGTAATCCATAGAGTCTTGGAGTCATTGGATTCATGGAATGAATTTGAGATTTAAAACTACTTATGATGATAGTTTATCAAGGACAACAAACGCATATGAGCTGTTTCATAGAATATTTAATACTAAATCATTAATTGCTCATCCGAATATTGTCAAGGACATTTTTTCAACTCTCAATAATATAACATGTAAACATAAGTAAACTACAATAAATCCACTTAACAAAAATGAGTCAAGGTATTAACGAAAATAAATAGTTCGAAAACAGAAGTTCAATGATCAAAAAATGCCGCAGTTAATAAAATTGAGAGGAAAACCGACATTCAGGTATTTTATTCTAGTTCCAGAGGTTTCACATGAAGCAAAAGCCTAAACCGCAATGTAGGTGTTCTATTTCAGGTTTAATGAGATTTTACCGCAATTCACTTGCAGCGATAATCTGCAACAGCACAATATTACAAGGTTTCTCTAATGTTACAAAATAAGACGTAACAAAATGCTTGGGGGCCATTAACTGTTCTAGCTTATTCAACATATTTCAGGAGATTACAAGTACGAAGCATAAAATATTATATCTTTCACTATAAACTTTTAAAAGATACATATGCCATGCCAGCCCTCTGGAATGTAATTGATCTCATTATGATTAGAAGTTTAAGATAAACATGTGTCCTATTCACTTGTCACATTGTCAGTAATTAATTTTCAAAAGAAAAAACATGTGTAAGCAGTGGCTTTGACCCTTTGAATATAACCAATGGTAAAAAATACTAAACATAGCCATTGATAAAGTACATGTATATCGGTCATTACAGAATTCGTAAAATTCACCAAGTTTGCGAGATAAATATATATTATGTAAATCATGTTTCACCGTCAACTTTGATTATTCATAAATCAGAAAAGACTCATTTGATTAATAAAACCTTGTAGTTTGTTTGCATTAAAAGTTTTGTGTATTAAGTATGAAGGGAAGAACTAAACAGTAAAAGCGAAACAGTATATGAAAAATAATATAATTTGAATCTAATCGGGTCCAAACCGGCATTTTGAATTTAACTTAAAAAACACACTTTTTTATTTATTCTTCTTGAAACCAGTGTATCTTTAAATAAGGCAAGTTCAGAATCATGTGTATATGAACTTTTAATCACAAAAGTGCCAACAAGTCAGTCGTTC
Source organism: Rhyzopertha dominica (assembly GCA_025024175.1). Lineage (NCBI taxonomy): Eukaryota > Metazoa > Arthropoda > Insecta > Coleoptera > Bostrichidae > Rhyzopertha > Rhyzopertha dominica. Next base: position 18,484,601 of record QCXZ01000041.1, read on the forward strand.
AGTGTTAACAAAACATTAAGGTTCACCCTTTAAAACGCATTATACATAAAAATGTCCTCGCTTGAACATACCATGAACAATATAAAGAAAACAAGTTATAGAATTTCAGGTTACATTGCTATATACGAGCAGATTAACTTTCGTGTTAAGACTCTTGGTAAGACTATATGCCGAAACACAGCAGTCTAATTGGTTCTTGAAGTAATCCTTAAACGCCCTCTAATCAAAACATCGGCAGAACCTCCTCACGGCGCGGCGTTTTATCTACCACAAAACGCCAACTAATGGCTAAATCGTTAACACGAAACATTATAAATGTCTTAAKTATAGATTGTTTGTCATCTGCCCTTAAAGTCATCTATCCATTTAGTACACGATACTCAAAATATAAACATGCAGCTTTCCAATTATAAAAACTTAAGAGTGATACTGCGGAAATAATGTCACTCATGCAGAATCACTAGAGACGGTAGACCACGTTCCATTAAACTGGAAAACTACCACGTTAACATTAAAGGGGGAAGTTTAGGTTCGACTATGTAATTTAACATATTTAACAAAATATAAAGGGTTATACATACAAGTTGGCTAAAATATTGGCAGTATCAAAAATATTGAGCGTGATATTTATAATTTGCTTACATCCCTTGTCCTACTCTTCTAATAAAATCCATCGGGAATAACATAAAAACATTGCTCTACTGAAATCTTCTTAGTAGGGGGCGTACAACGTAGAAGTGCTGACTTACCTGAAATAAAAATAATACATTATATTAGTATAGATAAAATAGATATTGATTAAATAATTAGTACTTATACTACTACATTATAATCCTTAAAATAAACGGGACTATTGCTAAAGCAGTCGGACCGTTATTTGAGTATATTTTATAGGAAACATTTCTAGTATAGTAGATAATTCTGTAATGTCTTTGTTACCAGATAAACATCGCCAAATTGGCATGTTCTATCTAGAATTCTTCAAATTGAAATTACTTAGTCCTTTCCCTAAATTTGGGTTGACGCGACCTGACCTATAGAAGTATATCCAAATGTTTAATAGCAGATTATGGCATTTACAAATAATAACTAAAGCATATAAATAATCTCATTAACAGCCTAGAATTCAGGCTTAGGTGGTTTTGTTACATCATAAAAAAGCAAAACTGTATAATAACGAAGTCCTAATATCACGTCGCTACATGCAAGAGGAACAACAAAGAAATGACGTGGAGTTTTTGTACGAAATTAAATTTGCGAGTAAGCCGTGCTAATTACACTGACAGCGGACGGGAACTCAGACATGTGTTCAACGGCACGTAAGCCAGCGTTTCTTTTTGTATGTCGACGTCGTCGCCGTCTATTGTGGAAGAGTGTGAGGAATAATCGCATTAGCTTTATTCTACACAAAAGGAAATAAAACCTTAACAGCGAAATCCCTCTTTGGCGAGGAAATGGAGACATCAAGTCAACGCCTGTACATACACGGGTAACATAAACGCGCACCCCAAAGAATTTGTGTTGATACTCTAACAATTAAAGTTTCTCTTAACACTCTCATTAGGAAAGGTGTCAATAAGTTAAAAACTTTTAGTGTAGTATTCAAGGTGTCTAAAAATTTTCTTGGTATATTAAGAACACTGATTCTACGAACAATTTTAAGTTGATTTGACACAAATATCCGAAAAGTTTCAGAAATATGTACACAAATGATACTACATTTTTTTATGACAAACATGATAGTGCCTTATATTTATATATTACAATAAAGCCATATTTAATTTAGGTTTGGTTTTGAAAAAAAAATATTATGTACTGTATGCAACAGGCATACAGTAGTGGAATAGGTTTGGATATAATTTCTAGCATGGTATGACATAAAGATTAACAAAGCATTAGGTATATGTAGGTATGTGTTTATCTGTTTAGCTGATCTTTCGATGATGATGTTTTAATATCTATTATGTGAACAACATTTATCATCCTGGATGCAATTCCCTAGCAGCCACTTAAGGTGGCAAGAATTCATCTTTAATTAATTTAATGAATTCAGCTTTAATTGGATATTGGTTGTGTATCATTTGGTTGGCTGTTGCAGTTCTAAGATATAAATTTGGTAGGCATAAAGTGCCAGTGAATGATAAGTGTGTAAAAATATTTTAAGACAGTGACTTAATTTTTGTTGTTTTAAAAATATCTTTTTTTATTCCATTATGTACTCCTATAAAATTCGTTGCAATTTTCGGTCTTTCACTAAGCAAAATTCAGAGTAATCAACTCTTATATTCGCAAAAGGAAACGTGGATGACATGCAACAAGCCGGTAGGTTTTCTATTAATGGAGCCTGCTAATTTGGGAGATTTGCTTTGAAACAGACAATGCAATTTTAGATGAAAGTAGGCTGCTCCTCCTAATGCTTTTAATTAGTGATGCTTATAGATAGGTACCACTGCTTTTCGAGATCCGGCTCGTAAACCCATTATATTGGGATTCACCAAATGCATTCAGTAGTGATGAAATAGACTGTATTTTTCAACTCTTTTTTTTTACTCTTTAATTTGATATATATTTTGTATCAATTGTTTTACTTTCTATGTTGCTTGGTTTTATAAACATTTCATGTTGTACGTGTAACACACTCGTACATGCAGTGCGTTGGGTTTGGATATAATTAACAATACCTACTAGGGCGCTAATCCGGCCTTTTTGGATAAAACAATAAAAAAATTGGCTCCCAACTACCTTTATCATTAAATAGGCGTTGTTTTCCTCCACCACCTCAAATTTTGTCTATTTCTTAACAAAAGCTTAAAAGAGCTCTCGTACTAGTTATCATACCAAAATAATGTCATTTGTGTATCTCTACAACTTTCAAAAATATTCATTAGACACCACAATGAAAACTGTACCTTTAAAGGCCTAAGCTTCCTTAGAAAGAAATTTCCGATATAGATATTTTAACATAAATTGACTTGAAATTATACCTAGAATCTGTGGTTTCATTTTCTTAGAATAGTTTTTGGACACCATGGGCGTAATATAACAGTGATGTTATTGCACCTAAGGTAGAAATGCGTTATAAATGGCAATTCAGATAGAAATTATTGAGAAGTTAAAAAATAGGAGCAAGGTTTATTCTCAATATTTAGTTATAATTTGAACTACTTGGGGCTGTTATAATGCCAATAGCTCTGAGTATTATCTTATTAAACACACAGACAAGCAATCTACTGCCATCTAACCTCACACACAACGCACGTGTCCTGGGTGCTGCGCTATCATACGTCATTTGTATTTTACACAGGGTCTCTACAAAGTATGGAACCAAAATGATATTTCAGGTTCTGTTCGACCGATTTCTCTGATATTGTGTGTGGGCCCATGGGTAATAAAAATGCATTTTCTGGATTTTTTTTTTACAAAAGTGTAAATACAATAATTGAGCCTGACAAAGAAAGAAAAGAATTAAAACAATTTTCCTTGCCGCTAAAATGGACAAGAAAGCCAGGTATTACCATTTTTCCTTGACTGGTAATAATTTTCGTCTAGTTTGATCAACTTATTACGAATCGGGTACCCAAAAAGTAAAAGAGAAAAACATGATTCCGTAAAAAAATTCAATATTTTTTCAGATTTACATTACAGAAGATGCTCAAAATGTTCCCCATTTACTTCCTGGCAGTAACGCAGCCTAGAGTAAAGGTTTCTAATGTKCTTTGTAACATATTTGTACAGGGAACATCAAGCGGCATCAGATCAGGGGAACGCGCTGGGCATTCTATCACTCCGCGCCTGCCAATCCATCTGTCTGCAAATATCGCATATCCACGGACGTTGACTGCAAAATGGGGCGGTGCACCATCTTGCTGAAGCTCTATATCTGTTCAAAAGGACGCGCAACATTTTCACGATTAGGGAACAGGCGAATAAGTTCTGGTATAATGTGTTGCATTGTAGAGTGCAATTACTTCCGAATAACTGTGCCTTCTATCTCCATAACCAATCATCATCAAAATTTCGACGCGATCATGTTTAGTTAACTGAGGCATTGCGATTGCAAATAACAAAGTGAATAAAAATTATCACCTGCCACAAGGAAAATGGAGACACCTGGAGTTTTTGTTCTTACTTAACTTACGATAACGATCGTTATCGCTAACAATATTCGAATATTGTTTTTATCCCGAAGTTTGTTATTGCACTTTTCTCTACTCAGAAGCAATAAATTGTACAAGTGTGATATATTTTTGAAATCGGGAAAAAATATCTATTTCAATGATGTGCCTTTTGACACCCCTTCCCATTAAAAAAATGCAACTTGCGCCCATATCTCGGAAACCAGAGCTGACACGGAGTTCAAAAATTTCAGAAAATGCATTTTAATTACCCACAGGCCCATGCACAATTTCAGAAAAATCGGTCGAACAGAACCTGAAATATTCTGCTGGATCCATACTTTGTAGCGACCTTGTATATACGAAATAATTTTTTTACTACAGCATTTAACAATAGATTTAAATACACTAACCCAAAGTAAATAGTAAGTTAAATTAATGTTTTTGCTCTATGCTCTGAATAAGCTTTTTGCGTTTTAAACTGGCGGAACTGCGTAACTGCAAAGTAAGACTGACTTCACAAATGCAATCGTTTCAAATTAGATATACCTACTATAACGAAACACATCAAATAGCATCGATCCGCAACGTTAACTGTATCTGTTCCTTCAAGAACATTTAACAGCTCTTCAACATCGTGATGATTTACTGCTCTGTCCCCACAACAAAACACAATTTCCTCCCCCTCAGAGGCAGTGAAGCAGAATGGCAAAATCTAATTCAATGAGCGTGGCAGCCATATACCCCGGATGTCCAGGCTTGTTAGATGGAAAACGGAGAGGCCTTCGGTCATGGCGTGCGGAATAACTTTCCCGGCGTTGCAAGGGAACATTTGCATAACCCGTCGCGTAGTGGCTTTGGTCGAGTGAATGAAATGCGCGCATAAAAAGGTTCCATCCGTCAGGAAGGGGAATTAAAAGATGGGGCTCGGCGACGCTGAATGAGAAAGTGCAGGAGCTCGAATATCTCTCGACACAATCTGAGAACTGCAGCGAGTGATTATCCGTCTATTTTGCGAAAGTAAGCTCTTTAAGTACAGACAATGGCCGAGGGTATTTGTGAAGTGATCCGACGCGATAAAGTCGCAATGTCTCCTTTCAAGCCTCGAACGAGAAGAAAATCAGTCTTATGAACAGAAGTGAAAGATGAGCTCTTTCGGATGCCATAATGCAAATTAAATTCCAGCAAAAATGTACTTCCCGATTATTTTTAGCGAAATATATAAATTATGTTTTTGGTTTGCAATTATAACTACTTTGTTTTGGGCTATTTGAGTGCAGTATACTAACCTGTAGAACAGTCACTTTGAATTCCATTCTAATGCCGATGTATCTGTGATACTAACTTTCCGAGTATTATAACCGCATTTTTACTGATACATCTAATAAACATACAAATTACGTCCAGGTACATTATCTTACGGCAGCATTTCTAGCAGCATAACTTTTTAACAGCTTTTTTTAATCTACCGCAAAATTTGGTGAAGAGTATTATTACACAAATCGCACGGAAGGTATACTATTTTTAACTGACAATATATTACTTTATTTAATTTATAAAAGCATTTTTTTGCAAAATGAAGGTGTGTTCTAAGAATTTACGTAATCCTAAATGGCATCTTAATTTGTTTATGTTTTATACCAAATATGGTGTTCCAATGCTCTCAAAAGGTGGTAATCCGCTGGTGCTAAGTATGAGAAATATGGTCGTTAAGGCAACAGCTTTCAACGCATTTTCTTCAAATATTCTTGGGTGTCTTTAGCTGAATGCGGTCTTGCATTTCATGAAGCAAGATTACGCTTGCTCTGTTGAACAATGCGGACGTTTTTAACTTAATTTCTTATTTAATTTAGTCAATCATTGTCGGTAAATTTCCCCAGTTATTGTTTCACTACTTGGCATCAATTCATAATGCATTATCTCAAGGCAACCCTGTATCTTTTGTAGGTGCAATCTATCTTTTCCTTTTGGAATCATTTTCCTCGCCATGAACAATATGATATATAAAATGCTCATTTTTATTCCTCGTAAGCAAAGAGAAAATAGTACATCATAATGAAGGAATAAAGTGCAGCAATGTAATCCCCCAAATGGGGAAGTTGCATGAATTTTAAATCCCAGTATATAATTGTCAGCCCGAAAGAGAATCAAATTTGAGGATATAATGGTAGAAAACAAAATTAAATCAGTCCTAAAGTAAGCTCACAATATGAATTAGGAATCTGAAGTAAAGCCACCGTTCTAAAACGGACTCTAACGTTACGTGCTGGACGGGTCTGCGCACGATGCGTATCTTAGGAACGGTTTGCAGTGCATATAATCCCGTTGCTAGCAAAAACAACGCCGTCCATTCAACTAATGACTAAAATGAAGAAACGCAAAACTCGTTGCCTAGCTTCGAGACTATCCACACCTAAGATCTGCACCGTACGGCAAGTGATGTCAGAGTCCGTTTTAGAGGCGTGGCTTCAGTTACAAATTAATTATTCATATTTTGAGCTTGCTTGAGGACAGATTTAATTCTTTCTTCCGACATATATCCCCAAATTTGATTCTCTTACGGACTAGCACGTTTCTGAAAATTTTGCAAGTTCTCCATTGTGGCAACAACAACCCAATACTTTAAGCACATTAGTCTCGTGATATATATGCCATTTTCTGCACTTCCAGAACATTATTAAAATTGATAATTGAAAATTATGGAGATCAGTGCAAATTTTAAGTATCCACAGTTACGGTGCAGAAGCTCCGCCATATTGCAAATGAATAAAAAGTGATGGAAAAGTGTGAGGAATCTGATTTAGAAAAAGCAACCAAAGAGGCGTTATCAGGACCTTCCAAATCTTGTAAAATTTTTGAGACTTTTGCAAAATAGTGCCGTGAAAAATGGGACGAATATCAAGAAGACGTTTGGTATTTTTTAATGAAAAGGAAAAAAATGATGCTTCTACGAGTTAGGTCCACTATTCAGTTTTAAAACCATGCTTAACATAATACGTAATTTTGATAGAAGTAAATTCCAGAATTGACGACTCTTCTGAAAAAGAAAAATGTTGGTTACAAACAAAGAAGTCAAAGGTACTAACTGCAAAGCAGCTTGATAGGTTTCTGGTGTAAGCTTAGGATAACACATTTTTTTAAATAAAAAATTAATATGGAACAAGAGACTTTTTATCTTTTGTTTTTAATAAACCATTTATTTATATAGGCAGCAATCATAATGGGCGTAAAAGAAGCTTTACAGACGAACTATATTAGCCGAATTCTCAGTTGGCGGTGTAACCGACACTTCTTGTTAATATTAGAGCTACAAAAAAGGATGATTTTTATAGTTACTTTACTTTAACAAGCAGTGTACATGCAACCTTCAGAAAAGCATACATTTGGAAAACTGCCTTAGAATGTGCAGAATACTTAAACGTACCACAAACGTCGTCAACTGTTGCTGAAAGATATATGGAAAACTCCCTGAACAGCAAAAAAAATAATGACGTAAATTTTTGGAATTGACCAGATATCAAGCACTGTCACGTTCGCCCCAGTCTGAAGTACTCACTGCATGATCTTCTGGAATTATATTATTATTATCCTCCTCTCTTATAAACCTGAACCGTCCGTTGAATTATCTGGTCGAATTGCGTCAAAGATCGCTGATGAAAATAAAATGAGCTAATTTTGATATTATTTATCTGAATCACTAAATATGTAGGGAATGGAATTAGAATTTTTTCGTATGAAAGAAATGATCCAGTTCAGTCCGTGTAAACCAAGAGTAAAATATCAACTTTAGTCCAGGAAGTGCAAAAAATCATCCAACGCTGTTCTGTTTGTGATTTTTATTCCACTCATGTGTTCAGATGTTCTTAAACATATGACCAAAAAGCAGAGACCATTTCACACACTTCTTGACCTAGATCATTCACGGTCTTTTTAACTAAAGCACTAGGTCTTTTACTTCTTGAAGCATCTAAGACAGTGGTACCTCCTCTAAAATTTGGCAATTGTCTACTGCCGTATACTGTATTAATTAAGATATCGAATAATAGAATAGCGTAAGTGTACTTTGTCTACTAACTGACTGGCAATTTTCAAATGAATTAACGAATTAACAAAAACAACGCATAATTGTTCAACCTTTGGTAAGAACTTAAAGCTGCTGAAAGGCAGTTAACACGTATTATGCTAGTTGGCTGAAGCCATAGAATTTCGGTTCATTATCATAAAAAATAAAATCTTATTATTTAAGGATTTAAAATATAGGTAGGTTGTGAAATTCCTAATGTGACACTTATCTTTCGTGTCACACTTTACAACTACATTTTGGCGACGAGCGTAGTTAGAACAAGATAGCCCGTACTACTATAATAAAAAACAGACAGAATAAAAAAATATCATGTTTATAAGATAATAAAGCTCAAATAATTTACAACACACTGTGATTGGCAAAACATTTACTTATTTCTTCGCATTTATTCAGTGCTTGCTATCACAATTAAATACTTTGTACCATTTCCATTTTCAAAATATTAACGTTGCTTTCTAAAGGACAAAAACTGTTCATTTTGCCTACACAAATTCATTACAAGGGTGGTTGAACGAATTCATTCTCGCTTTTATCCAAGATGCGCTAATTTGAATTCCTGCCTCTGACTTCTAACGTCGCCATCGGACATTGACGCCAAGCGAATATGTAAATCGTATAGTGCGCTTTCAGGCGCCACCCCGTCGGATTTCGTTTGTTGACTGAACAGCGTTTAGCGTGAAATTAAAAACTCGTATGGTGCATATGGAGTTTCAATGCCCCGAGGAAGCAGTCTGTCAAACGATGCAAGACCGGACCGTTTTAATATTAAATCGGTTCTGAACGCCCTCAGCAAGGATTAATTTGCAGAATTCTCGCCCTGGGTGGAAATTTAGAGCGAATCCCGGATGAAATATTTAGTTAAAGATACCAATTATTAATTTGATAGCAGGGGTTTTGAGAAACTGCCTGAGAATTATAAATAGGTAAATGAGATTAAGCACAATTTGGAAACGTAAAAAGGCGCAGCTACTTCTATACTCCGATCACCGAACAGATGGAGTGATTATGATGCGTGTTCTTCGCATAATTTTTAAATCATTATCATTTCATAATTTTGGAATTAATTGTTCAGTAGTCAAAAATTGATTAAGTCGGTTTTGAATAAACAGCATCAAACCCGATAACGTGCAAGATGCATACAATTCACGTGATCACTCCATCTATTCGGTGATCGGAGTATAATAAAATCTTATGTGAAACAGTCAATAATTGCTTGTGTGAATAGTCATTGAGATGCAGGTATACGTAACACTTTTTGTTCACACACAAAGTAAAACCTTCCAAATGCGAATGTTTGTGCTACAAACTATAAAATACGCATTTTTTTCCTTCTTACTGGCACTTATGCTTCCTGCTTCTTTCTGTTTTTGTACTTGACTTAGTATAGATCTGTTAATATGGTGCACTGGATGCGAAATTTTGTAGCTTTGCAGTTAGGTGGGAGTTGTTTCAAAAACATACTGTTTATTCGTAAAATATGGTTATTTTTATAAATACCAAACAGTACCTAATCGGTTAGGTAACGTCCTATGGTGTAAGCCTATGGCTCTAATTTTGGTATCGTATGTAAGCTTTGATTTTTTCTCTCTCCGAAACAGATACTTTTGCCTTTTTCAGTGGGAGATGAGTACAGCACGAAATCGCTTGCTTTGCATGTTAATTGGATAAGGATGACATGCGAAAATTGAACTGCAAATGACATTACAGCACCGCGTCGCTCACAGTGCAAGTAAGTGCTAATGGTGATAAGAATCCCCTCGGGAGTTATAGGCAATCATTTCTTTCTTTTAAATATCCCTTTCAATCACATATGGCTGCTTCAACTGAATTCGACAAGCTTACGACTTGCTCCGGGTTTTTCTTGCAGGGAGCGGTGCGCTCCAAGTGTTTACGTTGGGTATCCACATGGCTGCGTTACCTGTTAAGCTCGCACCAGGTGGCTTCTTCGAGAGGGCGATGTGCTCCCGGTACCCACGATAATTATGCGGATGCTCCAGGTGAGAAGAGTGGAGCTTAAGATGATGTCTCCAAAGTATCGATGCGCATCAGATCCCTAGGTAGAACAAGCGCGTTGTCGCCACAAAAAGCTTCCACCCAGGTGTTTACACCTCCATGGGGGCACCATAAGGTATCTACATCACGGGGATGGCTGACACTTTGTAGTTAATGCTTCTTTTAAACGCAATATACTGAAATACCTAAAAACGAGAGTTTCAATATTGCCGCATTGGTAATTCGTTGTAATTTAGCGCCCTAACAAAATTTAGTTCAAAATCTCCAAAAGTGAGATGGACGGAATTTTACCTTCGCATGTTTACATCTCTTCCAGATTGTGAAAGTGGTTAAAAAGAATGATAATCCTTAGTACTACCTTAAATGCGAGCTACAGGGCCTACAGTTATTCAAAAGGTTGATTAAATTATTAATTGTTACGGCTAAATATATTTTACAGGCCTGTAGTGAACTACCTTTGCAAACCGTTTAAGATTTTATTACTGCTTAAAGTATATTTTGATTTTGATTAGCTTCATCTTTGCGTCAATTTTCATAAAACTGCTGATTCATGGTCACGATTTAATTATTTAAAGTGAAACAAATACTTTCAGTATTCATTGTACGCAAAGCGCGTAAAAAATAATTGCATTTGTACCATCTATTTCATAATATAAAAAATTCGGCAATAAAATATTATGTTGCTTTGCTAACGCTCTGTAATTGACAATTTTACTCCGGTTGAAAACTACAACCATAATATTAATATTACTGATATTACGCWWGCAACATTTTAGTTGCAGACGTGTCACTTGTAGATGTAAAGGGTTTCTAAAAATGATTCATACATCCAGGGCGCTTATGGAAATTATCGATTAAATAAATTTGCCGGCTCTCAGGAAAGTGACGCATACTTGTCATCTGTGGGTTCTTTAATTATTTGATATGTTTTAATATGAGAAAACGCCTGGAAGTGTGTATTTGCAACATAATCTGTAGGGTTTTGTGGGATAATTAATTTTAAGGTTGCAGAAAGTACACATTTCGGAGCTCTAGGGTGACATTAATCTACAACCTTCAGTACTATCACCGTGCAATATTGTAGCTTGGCAGCAGTTACAAAAAGGCGGCACAAAGAATTCAGAAATCAACGCCGCCCGCGTTATAAGAATCATTTATAGAAGACCTGTATGTGAAGAAGTATAATGTTGTAGGTTTGCGAGTCTTAGCACATCCTCAAAATATAGTTTCTGTTGAATTTAGAAACTAAAAGCGCTCTATTAGCCTTTCTCTAAAACACTGCTGATGTAGACTTGCTTACAACAGTTTTGTTCTTCTTACAGTATTTACGCAATGTTGCAAAATTGCTTTAAATAAGTTGTTGCAGCCAGTGGATTTATAAAAGAAAGATTTATGCATAAAAGAAAGCTTATAGATACTTCACAATAAATGTATGGTTGTGTATAAAAACAAATCTGTAGATTTGATGTACCTACTATTCCAACGAACACAACAGCGCCAATAAGCGAGACCATTTTATATTTGTAGCTATTGCATAAATATAATAATATATATTCTGATTTATGTAGATATGACATTTATTGTACCTACTACTTGGCAAACAAAGAAACCTCTTAAAAGAGTAAGCAATTAATGAGTTATTAATATAACACGTGATATACCAATAACAAAACTGTAACGAAAAAAATGCAAAAAGAGTAATGTTTGGGAACTCCAATACTGTAATCATAATATAAATAAAATGAAGTACCTAGTAACCTATTGCAGACGCGTTTCATTTTAATCTAAATATGTACTATTCTGTTAAAATAAAGTTTGGAAGATCATTACAGAACTCAAGATTTCTTAGTTAAAATTAATTGTAGTTATCCACCAATTTGTTTAAGCGTTCTTGTTAATAAACTCATTAACTAATATATATTGAATTTTAGAAACAATACAGACGTAAGTGTGTGATAGGTATTTTATATCAAACTGGCATTAGTATCATACGTAATTCATGTCCATGGTATGGACAACAAATTTAGAAGGATTTTAAGCGTTCGGGTTTGGTAAAGGCCACAATAAGTAAATACAATACGGATTAGCGGTATCCTTTCACGAGGATTAGTCTTCTATACCTACTCTTGTTAGTTTTTATTTACACCCCGATAAGAAATCAATTGCGGATTAAAGTCTTAGTGAAAGTGTGAAGTCCCAACTTAATGGGATTCTGAGAATCCCGGCATCATTACCTGCATCAAGCCTATACCTCAATTCTTAGCCTTGGGTGGGGGTTGGGGGTCAATTTGACCAACCCCTTACGGTTTTAAGTCACCAATAACATAAAGTTTTACTGAAGTGCCTCACTATTTCAACTTCAACCTATAGCGCATACCATCAGTTTGTCTTCAGCAACACAAGCAGTCAGCAGTCTTTTAATCGTCATAATACGATCTACTGAAAAATGCCGAATTTCGTGAGTACAATTTGGTACGAGCGTCCTGAGAGCGACTATGTGTTTAAAGGCGACGTTAGCGATCTGGTGGATATCCTCAGCAGACAGCAAGTCATCGAATACAGAACGATCCCCAGAAAGCGTAAAACTCCAGATGAAGAAACAACAAAGCAAACGAACAAGAAAGAACTTAATGTTCCAACACCAACGACCAGCAAAGGATGTTCAAGCAGTGACCCGCAGAGTTCCAAAGCAATGTAAGGAGAAGCAGACCACGCCAGAGGAAGAGAGGACCCCCAAGGTTCAAGATCAACGTACGTAATAAAACCCATTAGGAACCGTAGCCGAAAACGGGGACTAAGAAATACAAACGGTCCGTATGTTTCCACCAGTGATAGCCTTCTAACTGATCACTTTACAATATTTTGGTAAGATTCTTATTATGCTTGATTGTCTTATCTTAGGGATTAACATATTTAGTAAACGGAAAAGTCTATTGTAAAAAATGTCCAACATACTTTTAATTATGTTAATAAGTTTAAGACAAGTAATTGAAGTGATTCATGAATGCATCTTCTAAACCGTTTAACTTATGCAAATTATAAATATGTAATATGTAGATGGACCTAAAAATAAAAAGTATACATCTTAGTTTGTATTTTTGTTACTGCGATTCATCTGTGCGTTTTCTCTTGTGAAGCAGCAATTATTCATATTCACTAAAGGTAAGTTGGTCTATACTTAGATAGATTCAATAAATAGTTTTGTTACTGATGAAATACTATTTATGCTAAATAATACCAAAAGTGCTTCACTAGCTGCAAATAGGATAAAGCCGTTTAACTAAATAGGTACACACTTCTAAAATTTGAGACAGTAATTTTAATCTAAAACTAGCCATCTCCGGCACAAAAAAATCAATTAATAATTTAAGACGCTCATACTAAATATTTATGTTTAAAGGTAAGTATGCAATTCTTTCTGTTTTTTAGTTCAAAATCTTGATTCATCACAAATAAGGCTAGTTGGCGCTTACAATTGCTTTCGTTTTTCGTTGTCACGCTGTATTTTTCTACAAAATTATACCATTTTCTTAGAAATTTCATATATATTCACTGTGTGTAAACTGTATAGTATATTGCGAAAGAAAGCGGCACCCAAGCCTTATAGAGCAATTGTTAAAGGCGTGACTTTATCAGTGAAGATGTTAATGTTCAACCAAATTAATATCAACATATTTTCTGCGTTATTTATGACCTATACAGTTCAGACCGCAGTTGGTTATATTTTAGTTCAGCTGCAAGAAAAAAAACTGTGTTGGTGAGAGTTAATGCCTGTTTGTGTGTTTTAGTATTGCATTATACTGGCCGAGCGGCATTTACTTCCGAAATATAATTATCTATACATAAAACTTTGAAAAGACCTTTTTCTAATTAGACGGTTAATTTTAATAATAATAAAAACACTGTTGGTAGCCTAACAAAACGTATGGCAACAAATTTTGTGAAACAATAGGGGCAACCATTACTTAATTGATCTCTTCAAAGCTTAAATTCGCTATAAACTAAAATTGATTCAGCTTACTAAGTGATCATCTGCACCAAAGACAGACATACCAGATAAAAACTTTACAAAGTTCGATATGGTCAAAATGAAGAGAACAGGAAAACAACACAAACTAACCGCAAAATAAAAAAAAAAACAGTATATTGCAACCGAAATTACGAAAATTATTTAAAATAATTAGGGAATAAAATTCTGGTAACTTAGAAATATCGCATGAAAAGGGCAACGTCATTCTCCATTCTCTATATACGTCTTTTTAACAATAATGGCACAAACCTTCCGGTTAAGGAGACTGGTATAACCTTAATCTAGATACCACGTCTTTGTAGTTTCAATTCAATTTATTCTCTGAAACTGTTGATGTTACACAGGTTCATTTCACCCCTATAGTCTGGTAGTACATTTCAAGACCTTTTCAGTAGTACTCCAGTTATCACTATAAGTTCCAAAAAAATCAATAACTAAAAGTAATTGTTTATTTTATTTCGACTGCAACGTCCATGTTATCTTCTACCGTTTTAAACATCTAATATTTGCACAAACACAAAGAAAACATTGAAATGAATAAATTGATTCTCTGTTTGCATGTTTTGAGCAACACTTGTCGAATGTAGCACCAATTCCACACAGAAGTTACTATACTGTAAACACTTAAGCTATAATAATGGAAAAATTAAAATTGTAATCGGCTGGCTACAGATGCTCCCGAAACCCAAATCCATCTTAACATGATTACGAGTATCCTGACTGATACAGAAACACGCAGTAATATGTGTTAATTTGAATATTTTTTGTACTTTTTTTAATTTGCACAAAACCCGATCAGTTTTCTTCTGCCTCATGGAAGCAATGGGTTTTGTGTTAATTTATTTTAGTTTTCTTTTTGTTCAACCTAATAAGAGAGAATTACACTATGTGTTTGGCTGTAGTTACATTTCCAACAGTTTCTTTGATTTGTCAATATACTATCAACACTAGAGTTTATTAAAATATGACACCTATTCCTGGAAGTTCTTATCTCTATGTCAATCAGTATATTTCCAAAACAGTTGAAGAAATGGAAATGTTATGTAAAGTTGATAAAACTTACAAGGGTGCTATTAAAGTGGTATATTACATAACAAGAGTTGTAAAAAGCATATTACGCAGAAGTGGAAACTTTTCCACGAGTAGGTTAACGACAGTAATTATGACAATCACAACAAAATGTTGATCAACTCAGATAGACTTGTAGAATGGGGTTCATCGAATATAATCACTTGCCATTGGTTACAATAACTGAAACGTTTTAATTCTAATTTGATGTTATTTAGATGTAATCTAAATACCTTCAAAAGGCGAAAACATCAACTAAATCTTGTGATATTTCTAACAATTAACTGGCATGGGATAATATCCTGTGAAAGCAATACTGTAACGTAATAAAAAAAATATGTAATAGTCATTAGGTATGTGTAAAAGCGAATTTACTAATTAAATACACAGTGCGTAATGAGCAATTCACTAACAAAGGGCTAGAAAAAATTATTTTACACCAATATTCTTAGATTAAACGCCTCAAATAATTAAGTCATTCTAACGTATTTCCCCGCAACACTAGCACTAACACGCATTAATAATTCTCGATATACGTGTGTTCAAACAGTTCATACGAAAATTTATAAAACTAAATAATTGCTTGTGAAAATAGTTACTGTTCGAAGCTCCGACACTAAATGAAGCTACTTTACGAAACACAACCTGGTTAGATGGAGAAAAAGTTGAACGGCAATTTCCTCCTGCAGGATAAACGAGCGAGCCCATAAATTGTCCCAAAGGAACGGGTACGCATTTAAATGCAGTCATAATTCTAAAATCTTATTTATTCTTTTTTAGATTCGTAGAAGTGATCCCATTTAGGAAATGGTGGGGGCCCGTATTAACTATGGCCTTGTAAGAATTGTGTCTTTACTTATTATCTATGCAGAAGCGAGGCACAGATAATACCTCTAACACCGTGAAACCGACTTAGGAAAAGGTAGACGTCTATTTAAGTTAATACCGCTCGTTTATACAAATTAAGGTATTGTGATGCTTTGGACAAGAGGTAAAAGAACTTTAGAGTGAATTTCTTTCACTGTATACATATAGTGTTTTCTCTTTACTCACAATCATAGGTACGGTTTAACATAAAATAGCATATTGATTTCAACTTGGCAATATAAGATATAAGCGAGTAACCTAATATATTATTCACCCTATAATTAATATTTAATAAAAAGGTCCCTCAAAAGAACTAAGAAAGCGAAACACTATTTATTAATATCAAGACAGAAAGAAAAATAGTGACAGCTGATCGCTGTAAGACTTAAGCTAACAGTGTCAAATTTGTTGTTTTATACTATTCGAACAGACAAAAATTGCGTAAGCTAACGATGAAAACGATTAAACATAAAACGACGCGAAGTAGATCCGTGCTAAGCCATAATTCTCTGGCCTGCCGGTACCAAATCGCTTTCCAAAGAATGGAATGAAATGTTAATACGTTGTGCTTCTCGTGCTCGATACTGTTTGCTAAGTAACCCCTACTTCTATGAGGGTAGTTACCAATCCATTCTGACTTTCTTTTAAAGATATTGTAATTGGATGCAGTTGTTACATATACTTATTTACTTAATTATACTAGCAGCTTGAATTTAAGATCAAACACTAAAGTGTATACATCAAAACTTGACATTTACAAACAGCTAGTACAATACCAAAAAAATCAGTCAAATAAAAAATTGATGGTTTGTTTTGATTGAAGGTAAATGATCATTTTTTCCAAAGCCCAAAATATAATACCAAATACGAAACAAGAAATAACTCGATCAGAGCACTGAACACCAGCATAGCTGAATGGCAAGTAAGTAAAAAGGCAAAATGTAAACAAGATCGAGCATTCAAGAAAATATTAATTAATGCGCAGAATCTAACGTTTCCAGAAATCCGAGCAGGCAAACCATATACACGAAGATAACCAGCACTACATATTTGCTCAAATTCGTAAACATATTAAAAAAAGTATCGTTTCAATAAATTTTATGTTTACTACAATTATAGATTAGTAAACACGAACCAAATGGCAGGTAAACAAAAGGAATCATTGATAATGGGTTTCACGATAAAGCGCCTTCAATCTTCCCGGCAGGCGTGATCATAATTCAAAATCATCCTTGCCATAAAACGTAGAACAAATATTTGTCGGTAATCCGGAACGACGAGATGAATCTTCCATTGTTGAAAATGATTGTGCCATGTTTTGAACGGGTTGTGTAACAATCGCTGGAAACATTTCACTCGTGCGACAGATGTATGCCACTGGCGTCCCTAAATACAGTGCTCCGGGATTTGATTTTGTTTTCTTTCCTTTTAGCCGTACTGTTTTGATTCAATATTTTCGCTGTCTCTTTTATTTAATACAGTAAAACAATATGTACGATATACGATATGTTCCCGGGTTGAGTTTACAATAGGGGGAAAAACTATTTTGGATTTTACGACAAACCTACAAGCTCATTTTATCTAGATTTTTTCTTAGTTACCATATTACTCTGCTTTTAAAACCCATCACGTTGGCAATTTTATTATTATATACCGATGTCACTTTGACAAATGGGCTAAGCCAAGTTAAATAACAAAAATGTTTGTGAAAAGCATAAGATTGATAAATGGCAACTAAAAAAAAAACTCCAAAATAAAGCTCCACAAAACTCTGAGATCTTCGATGGTCAATCATATCCCTTATTATATCTTTTAATTCTTCAACATTATTAGGCAGATTATCCCTCTAAGCAATTTGATTTAAACGTCCTCACAAATAAAAATGTCCAATTGTTGAATCAGGATTACTGACTTCCGATTCTAAAGCGTTCCTTCCAATTCACTGATTTCCAAATTTAACGTTTAACCAGTTAACAACAATATACATCATCATCATCATCATCATCAGTTTAACCATTTAGCAACAATGGACATCATCATCCCCAGTTAAAGTAACCGCCTCCTTAGTAAGGTTTTTAGTTGATCCTGCACAGATTTCAACACCTGAAGGAAAACAGCGTCTTCTTCGTCGAACGATTACTTGTTTCTTTATTTTCTTTAAAGATTCACTGTTAAAAATTTTTTACCCGTACCCGTACGAAATTCCTAAATATTCAGAAATTTATCTTTGAACTTTACTCATCTGTACTTTAAGATTGAACCAAATATATTTTTTTCTATTCCTAATGGAGCTATTATGAAACGCAAATTGAGTTTTGTAGTAGAGCCATTATATAAGACCGATTTTTTTATTTTCCAATGTTGGTATCACTAAAAAACTCTGACGGAACATTAAACATACTCCATGATACTAAGACTAACAAGATATGCTTACTAGGCTA
The DNA here is from genome assembly GCA_025024175.1 of Rhyzopertha dominica. Lineage (NCBI taxonomy): Eukaryota > Metazoa > Arthropoda > Insecta > Coleoptera > Bostrichidae > Rhyzopertha > Rhyzopertha dominica. The sequence goes on from QCXZ01000041.1 coordinate 18,503,219, forward strand.
AAGCATTGTTGTCTAGTTGACGCATGACGTCACACCGTGATTACGCCCTATTTTGTAAAATGACAAAAATGTAGTCACCTAGGATGATACTTATCATCGTCACAGATTGACGTCATTCACCGATGTTGCCGGTTTGCTCGTGAGTATATCTGGTTAGTCTTATTAGTATCATGAACATACTCCAACTCGTAACGCCGTAACTGTCATGGGTCTTATCAAAATTGGCAGTTAACCAGCTTAAGCAAGGCAGGTTAACATTCCCAAAATTTTTTATGTTTATTAAATAACTCACATTTTCTTGTGAGGAAGACAAAAATCACGCAAAATAGAAAAAATTCTACAAAAAAGCCGGTTTCATAAGTCTCTTTGTTGCACTCATGCATTACTAAACTCGCCTTTGGCTCGTTTTGTAAACGTTGGATGGGTGTGACAAAACGGCGGCTTATGAAACTAAATTTTAAATATGTATACTAATATGCTTTAAAGTCAACATTTGGCCAGGCATTTGCAGCACCTATTGGCGCAAAATCAACGATAAAAATCAAAGCAACAGTAAATGTATTTTCCACCGCTCTGCCAGTAAGCTACGCCAATGATTCGCTCCCTTCCTGCCTTATTCAAACGCAATTAAAATGAATGCTACACCCGGTGTTATTGCAGAATTAACCAAGTTTGTACGCGACCGAGCCTGCTGTAATTATTCTGTGCTGCTAATCAAAAGTGTAATTTAAAATGGATGTTTTGTAATGGCGCGAACGTGTCCCTGTATTTGAAACATAATTGACGATGCATAAAGTAGATTCGTACTCATTCTGGAATATAGGACTGTCACTCTTACAAAGCTCGTTATTAGAATCTCTACAAGTTCGTTAGAAAAAAATATTTTTTTACGCATTCAAAGTGTTTTATAACTGCTCAATAAGCTTTGTACGTACATTGCACTTGACATTTTTAGAGACAGACTTCAGCAGCAATAATTCTAGTGTTAAAATGCCTAGTTTTTTCTCCTCATTGGCAAGAACCTAACCCGTTTTGTAACAATGGGAAAACTGATTGAATTCTTTATTTAAAATGCCCATAATTATGCTCTCGTGATTTCTACTTCCAGCCAGGAAAGGATTTTTGAAGTGCACATGTCGTACACCGCACTTTGAGGGTCATACTTTGAAAATTGCTATACGCCATCTAGCGGCGGAATTATAACTATGACTTGGTTGTACGGTTTATAAGTACAGAGTCCTAGTTGCTGATTTCATGGTCGTTAGATCATGTAATCATATAAATGCATTTTTTGGTACACTTGTTGGTGGTCCTGTGTCGTTGTGAGGTAGGTATTTCTGTTGCGCTCTAATGTGTACCGATGTGTATTTGCTGTGGAATTTGTTGTCTTGTTGCGTATTTTGTATATACTATAACCGCTATTTATTAATATTCAGGCAAAGCTAACGCTCTCAGTTATTGTTGTTTTTATTTTCTGGATTATTGGCTCTTGACAAAATAAAGTTAGGTTATAATGCATGTCTATGCTGTGCTGTCTACACCTCAACCAACTGCAGATAGATCTATTTCGCTGTCATCACAGCTCATCAGTGCAGTTTAGGTCTAGTGTAGACAGCACGGCATAGAACTGGTTTTGCTTATATACCAAAGCAATGGTATGATGTGAGTAAGAAATTAGGATGGCAATGCCATCTGTCAGCAATGCACTGACATGATGGCAAAGCCACCTAGCTGCCATAACGGGTACTACTTCCTAAACACTAGACCTAAACTGCACTGATGAGCTGTGATGACAGCGAAATAGATCTATCTGCAGTTGGTTGAGGTGTAGACAGCACAGCATAGACATGCATTTTAATGTATGTCGGTTCTTGCCCGCTAGCAAAAAGTGCCGTGGGGACCTGCTGTCAAATTGAAGTATGCAGTTGCATGGCAATTTGTCAGGCTACAGGTCACTTCCTTTAGGAAGTAGTACCCGTTATGGCAGCTAGGTGGCTTTGCCATCATGTCAGTGCATTGCTGACAGATGGCATTGCCATCCTAATTTCTTACTCACATCATACCATTGCTTTGGTATATAAGCAAAACCAGTTCTATGCCGTGCTGTCTACACTAGACCTAAACTGCACTGATGAGCTGTGATGACAGCGAAATAGATCTATCTGCAGTTGGTTGAGGTGTAGACAGCACAGCATAGACATGCATTTTAATGTATGTCGGTTCTTGCCCGCTAGCAAAAAGTGCCGTGGGGACCTGCTGTCAAATTGAAGTATGCAGTTGCATGGCAATTTGTCAGGCTACAGGTCACTTCCTTTAGGAAGTAGTACCCGTTATGGCAGCTAGGTGGCTTTGCCATCATGTCAGTGCATTGCTGACAGATGGCATTGCCATCCTAATTTCTTACTCACATCATACCATTGCTTTGGTATATAAGCAAAACCAGTTCTATGCCGTGCTGTTCTACACTAGACCTAAACTGCACTGATGAGCTGTGATGACAGCGAAATAGATCTATCTGCAGTTGGTTGAGGTGTAGACAGCACAGCATAGACATGCATTTTAATGTATGTCGGTTCTTGCCCGCTAGCAAAAAGTGCCGTGGGGACCTGCTGTCAAATTGAAGTATGCAGTTGCATGGCAATTTGTCAGGCTACAGGTCACTTCCTTTAGGAAGTAGTACCCGTTATGGCAGCTAGGTGGCTTTGCCATCATGTCAGTGCATTGCTGACAGATGGCATTGCCATCCTAATTTCTTACTCAAAGTTAGGTTATGTTTTCATACAGTTATCATCAGTTATTTCGTGTCCTACATCTGCACAAGCGCCACCTACACGTTCATATATGGTATTTTGGTGAAAATCAGTGTGCGACATCTAGCAGAGGCCTTACGAACTACGACAGATTACAATAGGTAAGTAGAGACTAGAGAGCCAGCGACAAAAATACAGACCAGTGAAATAAATTACTTTGAATGATTAAACACATCCATCTCAAACTTATGGGTGTATCAAAAATACTTTACTATTTTTTTGCATGATGTTTATACTGTAATTTTGAGCTATTCCATTTCCTTTCCCGTGTGTTATGACATATCCATTATTTGTCAAACAGGTAAATACCGTGTAAAGCCGGGCAAAAAGGGAACATATCTACTTCTAACAATATAACAATAAATAAACTTCACTATCTGGAATGTGAAATTTTTCAACTAAATTACGAACAATTAAATGCGTAAGCGAAAAACTGGAAAATGTTCGTGTCGTAGAGCGCATCATTTGTTTGTATGTTTAATTTTTGTTTTATTTTATAGACACTGAGCAGTTTCGAACGCCCTGCAAGCCGTAAATTTTTAGTTAAGCTTTTATAACAAGAATGAAAAATCAAGTAACACCTAAACGATCCGTCTTGGGCTCCATGTGTAATCCACTCAATGAATAATAAATGCAATACAAACAATAATAATAGCAATTATAATATACTTCCCGCACAACCGACAGTGTCCAAAACAAAATATAGTTAAATAAACGCTTTAGAGTGATTATGACGCAAGGGATATTTAACTGTTACCACATTTTATAATATTAGAATCCGCAGTAGATCACAAAACTATGGTCTTGTTATCGACTGACCTCCCAAAAATACTTAAAAGAGTTCCGAATGCCTTTGTTATTTTTGCTTTGACGAACGGCGCTGTCAATGATATACTACGTGACTTCGAAAGTGACGTATCTGCTTAAACCCACAATACATCATAACATTTTAAGAAAATGGCAGATTTCATTTTTTATTTTCACCATAGTCTGTAACTTACGACAGACTGAATTTGTTCACGAAAACGTAAGTACGTCTATGCAGTAATTTAAGATTTAAAAGAAACCCATTTTTGCTTCACTATTTACAGGTGGCATTTAATAATATTTAAGTTCAATCTTTTTGACTCACTATAAAGCAACCAGCCCTATTGCAATTAACTTTCGAAAATTTCACGAAACTCTCTATACATATACCGAGTACCGACTGGGCGCAAGTAAGTACTTCCTCTCCTATTCATTTATTTTGCTGAAAACTTTTTTTTATTTTCTGCGTTAGTATTTTTCCCGTCATATCGCAGGATTGTTGACAATCTTCACCCGTTCGTGACTGACAGTTCGCTCAGCGGTTAAATCGCGCGGTACCCTTGTTTTTCCTTTTTGTACATTATCGGCCCATGCCCACAGATCTGATAATTTTTCTGACTATACAGGGTCCGCCACCTAAAACTCCCCAGGCTCATATTTTCTGTGTTTTTTTTTAGGTACAACCTTAAGTTATATGTCAAATTACAGGTCTTTTTATACTCTTTAAAGATAGCTTGGTGGGTGTTCAAAAAATTTTTTTCCAGAATATCATATTTTGTATATAAAGTTAATTTTTGTAAATATTTTTCAACCTTACCCCGTATAATAAATATTGCTTCATAGTTGGATGCCGATTTTTGTCTTCTTCAATTTGTGTCACTACCATGTATGCGTAATTTCTACTCCTTCTTAGTGAAAAACAAGAAAAACTAGTCGCCGCCATGTTCTGTTAAAGTGAAGAGAGAGGCTAGAAAGCGAAACCCTGCGATGAGGCTAGTTTGGTTTTCTACATCGCGCACTAGCCTCGTCGCAGGGTTTCGTTTTCTAGCCTCTCTCTCTTTAAAACAAACTTTGTATTTGACTTATTTAAAAGTTACTCAAAATTTTGTGATTTTGTGTGCAGTGATGGGTATGTAGGCATAATTTGTACCATAATAAGCTACTAAACTAACACTTAAAAAATTGGTTATTTTTACCAACGACGTACCTAAACGTATGTATTATTTTTTTCTACGCCATTTTCGATCCCTTTTCAGTCATAGAATTAAAAAAAATTGGACACAATCTACTTTGGTGATGCATTGGGATCCAGCGACTTGAGTTTCGTCTTTATTATGAGTCATCAGATAAGACTAGCGAATAAATGACCATCGTAAACTGCCCAATTATATCTGCGAAAAATGAGAACTCATAAGTGAACGTTACATCGCTACTGTTGTCTTTTCAAAATATTTTTTCGAAATTTCAACGGCCATCAAGCTGCGACCTCAAGACAAAAGAATGACTTCAGCGCACAAAAGGTATTGTTCTAATTTAATTTTATAAATGGCAAAATATAACGGCATCCTACAAAAGATTTTAGCCAGCAGAAAAGATAGGCAATTCAAACAACGTCCACAGCATACCAAACCAACAACCTCCTTACTAAACTGCTGGCATCCCGAAATACCTTCCACACAATTCGCCCGCTACGTGAATTCCGGGACCTTTCGTCAAATTCCCCTTGATTAAACAAAAACGTTCCGACAGAGCCAATCCCGCCAACTTAGCGAAAAACAGGCGGCACGTAACACAATTTCATGGTGTTGGCGCCCTGCTGAATAAAATTAACGCGAAATCGATACCGCAAAGATAAGACGACTTATCCCCGTCCGTTTTAATTTGCCCCAACTTTCGCGGCCAGCATTTTTCCCCTGGTTGAATTCGATAAAGCTAGAAATAACAGCAAATAAATTGCAGAATTGGCCCACGAATAGGAAGAGTTTATTAGCTAGTACTTGTCAATGACACTTTAATGACTTGAAACAACGCGTTACAAATCATTACGTCCTTATGCAACAAATAAAATGTCTGGAAAATAGACAAGTGTATTTTTATGAATTTCAACCAACTACTAAGTTAATTTGTTGGTCTTCTAAAATTATAGTAGTTGAATAGCATAGTGTGAATTATCGTCAAATATAACTTTAGTATAGGCAACATAAAAGTTTGTTGTACCAGTATTTTGAAAGTTTGCCGATATTTTACATTGTCTATGATTTGCGCACAAAAATTGTACTTCAGTAAAATAACACAATGTGATATAGATCTTATTGTTTACCGTAGAAAAGTGGCTACACATATTTAATTAAATCAATCAAATGATTTTAACCATCTTAGGGGTAACATTTGACCTGGTCTAGCAAGTTGTTTATTTCGCCACAGTGACAAGCTGTGGGATAGACAAAAAAATTCTTTTAAATCAAGTTTTAAACGTTCGACAGTGGCATTATTTAGGGAAAAGTCATATCTTTTGTCACAGGTCACTTATCTGCACACTTATTTTACAGTACTACACGAGTATATAGGGTAGGGCTCACAGGCATCTTATCTAATATCTACTAGCTGGATTCTAAACGGCCATAAGTGTGTGACGACCTTTAAGCCGTTCGTAGGGCAGCGAGTCTGCGCAGTGACTCGCAAGTGTAACCGGGTGAATGGCGATTGACGAGATGTGTGACAGACATGTAGCAGGTCCTGTTGTTTGTGTTACGTTACCATGACAATCCAATAAAATCTTTACTACGCATGCGAGGATCGWTTTTCACAGAATCTTATAATTACATTACCTTTCTAGGTATATAGCTCTGTGGTAGGACTAGAAGTTATTTAAATACTATTCCTATTACACATTGCTAGAATCAATAAGTTAATCAGCAATATAAAGAATCGAGATGCATGATCATAGTGGAGCCCATAAATAATTATAACGAAAACAGTATTAAACAACAACAAACTAACACAAACTGTGTGTAATCAATAGAATAATAACCCTGTAAATTTACTAAGAGTAAAATGTGAATTTAAAAATGGGAACTAAATATATCACTAAAATACTGAGGGAAATGACAAAGCCACCTAGCGATTAGCCAATAATCTGTTATGTTGACGCGTCTGCACCTGCATAAGTAAACTTGACAGCGGCAATCAAGAACCAAGATAATATATTAAACCAACTTTAGACGAAACCATTTCGCTATTGTTAAACTTCGTAAATGCAGTTTTAACAAAAAGTCATTAAATCGACAAGAGGATTCGAAATGCGTTGCCGGATGCAAGCTTGCAAACAAGCCATCGCACGCAGGCGCCATCTAAAGTCGCCAAATTCACGAGATAAAACCGCCTGCCCCCCATCAAAACCAGATTAAGACGGTTTTTTAAATTTTAATACGGGCTTTTTTCCTCAAAACTGGGGCACGGTTTCCCACAATACGATGATTTGTAAATGACGCTTTCATGTACTAACATTTTGTGAAGCAAAATAAGTTAAAATGTTATATCAAAGTGTAAGACATCTTATTTTTATTTGGTAAATAAATCACAATTAGATTTCGTATGAAGTATATCAGAAAAATAAAATATCGGCAAACACTCAATAATAATATGAATCAGCTCGAAAGACACGAACTTGCCTGCCTGGCCCAGATGTTGTGACCGACAATGGGGAAAACCAGGAGGGTGGTTTATTGCACCCGCGGTCAACAGTATTTCGACAAATTTGCAGCTCTAGAGGTATCAGTCTTTCCTCAGAAACAGTGCTAGACAAGCGGTGAATTCGTTGTGTGCAAGTGCTTTGTTCATTCAGTTCATTGCATCAGATATTGGGTGAGTTTTCTCACTGAGCATTTTTAGTCTAAGTATTGAGCTAGTATAATATTAGTAAAGCTTGCCGTTAAAATAATGCTGATGAAGCTATAATCAATTTTAATGATAAAGAATCGGTTTGGTTCAAGTTAATACAAAGATAAAGACGTTTTGCGTTATTGCATAAGTTGTATTTTGTCGATTACATATTTGCAATCGTTGGAGATCATGGGCAAAGTAAAGCTGTTTGATTTGGTTATGAATACGAGTTTAAATTATGACAAATTAGTAGTAAAACCGAATTATTTAAGTAGAGTCGAGTCAGACTAAGTAAATTTGGGTTTTCTATGATTATTGTTGTTTTGTGATAGTCTGTATCTGGAGAGAGCATATCGCGCGTGGACTGATTTAATATCTGATCCTATTTCCCTTTATGCTCATTGCACTTCTCAGTACAGGCGGGGACACTTTGTGTCTGACGGCAGGTATCTGGAGCGGGACTTATCGCGTGTGGTCGGATTTAATATCCGTTCCTATTTTCCCTTTAAGCCCATTGCACGACTCAGTATCTTGTCTTGTGAGTTGTAAGTGTTTGTAGCTGGAGAGAGCATATCGTGCGCGGACTGATTTAATATCTTTCCTGTTTCCCTTTATGCTCATTGCACTTCTCAATACAAACCGGGACATCGGGACGCCTTTGTCTGACGGCAGGTAGCTGGAGCGGGGCTTATCGCGTGTGGTCGGATTTAATATCCGTTCCTATTTTCCCTTTAGGCCCATTGCACGACTCAGTACCTTGTCTTTATGATTTTGATGATCAAAAGAATCCCAATTTGCGCTTGTTATTTCTGTTGTTGCTTTAATTGATTTAATTGATGAAAATCCTAACGTAACCGTAATTGCTTATTTACGAAATAGTATTCATTCTACGAATTACGATTTATTAGACAAAAGTGCTCACACTATTTTTTTCTTATCCGTAGGTAACTAACTTCAGAGATGCCATTCAGATCACCATCGCCGCCATCTTGACAAGAATTTAATATCTAGAGATAAGTCCAGTATTTGCTAGAGCAATATATTTTATATCTGACTAAATATGGATATAGTTTATGGTTTGATTCGAATATCGTAATAAACATGATTTTGCCTTCAATTAATGATTACAGTTTATAATTTATTTATAATAAAAAAAAAATTCACCTTATATAATTTATCAGAAGTGGGATCTGTTATTCATGTGATATGGAGGTGAGGTGATCTGAACGGAAAAAAAAATATATACTAACAGTACTTGTACATTCGTTTTACACTGTTTGCACTGTTATATCTTTTTTTTTATTTATTCTATTAAGGGCCTGAATCAATTTAAAATGGCGGGTAGAGGACAGAAAAGAAAACATGCGACTAATGAGCGTTCACAGGACTTAGTTCCTGAAGCTAGTAGAAGCAGGAGTAGTAGTGGGAGTATAGCTAGCAATGATTCTGTGGATCGTTTGGCAAATATCATGGCTAACTTTTTACAAAATGCGAAATCGCCTAGTGTAGGCACGGCTAAGGGTGATGTAGTTCCGGAATTTTATCCTGAAAAGAGGGAACAAAGTTCAGAAATCTGGCTGAATAAGGTTGACGAGTTACGGGAGGTTTTCAATTGGTCGGAAAGTACAACTATTTATTTTGCATTGTCCAAGTTAAAGGGATTGGCCGAGGTATGGTACAAAGGGCTTCAAACAATGAAATATACATGGGCTGAATGGAAGGTAAAGATTTTGGCTGCATTTCCATCTGCCCGAGATTATCATGAAGTGTTGTCAGAAATGATGCGACGTAAGAAGATGCCGCATGAAACTTATCAAAAATATTTTTATGAAAAATTAAGTCTTTTAAACCAGTGCAATATAACAGGTAAAGACGCAGTTTCTTGCATACTGGGTGATATTGACGATACGGTTGTTAAGGCCGCCGCGAAAGCTGGGAACTATTGTACTCCGGAAGACTTATTTCACTATCTAAATACGTTACATGATTTGCGTCCAGTTAGTAATGGACCAAAGGCAAAATTTGTACAAAGGCCAAACGGACGTAATCGACCGTCTAGAACAGAAAATTATCAAAAGGATAAATTTAAATGTTTCGGGTGCGGCAAAATGGGCCATGCTATTCGTGATTGCGAATTGCAGCGTAACCGATGTAACTACTGTAGAAAGCTTGGACATTTAGAGAACAACTGTTATCTCAAAAACAAGGAGAAAGCTAAATCTGGAGAAAAAAGAGCTGTTTTATGACTAGACGAAAAAAATGTTAATGTTACACCAAATCAAAAATATTTCAAGGACATTTTAATTAATGATAAACCATCTAGGGCTTATTTGGATTTTGGAAGTACAATAATAGCAATTAGGATTAGCGAAGTTACACGATTAGGATTAAGTATTGATGGCAATGACTGCGTATTAATTAAAGGATACGGCAATCAGACTAATTTAACTTTAGGTAAAACATTTTTTCATTTAAGTGTAGATAATGTGAAGGCAAAAGTCACAGCTAGTGTAGTAGATGATTCTATGCAAGATGTACCTGTTTTAATAGGACATCCTTTCACTGAACTGCCAGGTGTACTAATTATCAAAGACGATAGGCAATTGTTAGTGGCCGAGGGAGATATCAACCAATTAGGAGACGTATTTCCTAAGCCAACTAAAGTAGTGTTGTGGGCAAAAACTGCCACGATGATTCCTAAAAATAACGTCGTAAATATTAAATTAGTATCAAAAGATAGCGAGTATACGGGGGACTTATTAGTTGAGGCTAGTTTAAGAACCAAGGAGGGAAATGAGTACTGCATTCCAAGGACTGTCATCAGAATTGCACCTAAGCAAGAAATAATATTGCCGATTATAAATCTCGCTGACTCTGATTTCATTATCGGAACCAAAAAACCTTTAGTCAGGGCGTTGCCTTGCGTGCAGGAAAATTTCTACGAAGAAGCCCGTGTGTTGCAAACAAACGTCGCTGAACGCGCTTTATTGCCTCTAGAAGATATTAATGTGGGGCCCATATCAAACGAACATCGAGAAGCTCTTATTAAGCTCTTGCAAATGTATCGCGACTGTTTTTCCGAAAGCGCTACTGATGTCGGTTGTGCTAAGTCCGCCGAAATTGAAATAAGATTGGCTGATGATAAACCATTTACGTATAGACCTTATCGTATGTCGGTTAGTCGACAAGAGACCGTAAAGGAAATGGTCACTGAGATGTTAGGGAGTAATATTATTCGAGAATCGAATTCACCCTATTCGTCTCCAGTGTTATTGGTGAAAAAGAAGAATGGGGAAGAACGGATGTGTATAGACTATAGACGACTGAATGCTATGACAATAAAAGAACAACAACCTTTGCCACGAATCGACGATCAGTTGGACCGATTACACGGCAGCATTTTGTTTACGAGTCTCGATTTGCGATCAGGGTATTATCAAATTCCCGTTAAAGAAGATTCAAAGAAATATACGGCATTTGTCACGCCTGAAGGTCTTTATGAATTCAACCGTATGCCCTTTGGATTAACCAATGCTCCTATTCAAAGACTAATAAACAGGGTATTGTCCGTTGCAAAAGCATTTGCTGCTATATACTTGGACGATGTTTTGATTCATTCAAAGACTGTTGACGAAGCTTTAACTAATTTGGAAACTGTTTTACAACTCTTGCGGGAAGAAGGTTTAACTTTAAATCTTTCCAAATGTCATTTCTTACAGACCTCTGTTACGTATCTAGGATATGAAATATCGGATGGCAAAGTTGCACCAGGTAATGTAAAAGTTAAGGCGATTGAAGAATTCCCAGCACCAAAATCAGTCCACAACATTCGGCAATTTCTAGGACTCACTGGCTATTTTCGGCACTTTGTCAAAGACTATGCTGCTATTGCAAAACCGTTAACCAATTTACTTAAGAAAAACATCAACTGGACATGGGGTGATGCTGAGCAGAAAGCATTCGAGAGTTTACGCCTGAGTTTAATGAGTAAACCTATTTTGGCTATTTTTGACCCAAAGGCAGACACCGAGGTCCACACAGATGCTAGTGCGCAAGGAATTGCGGGAATTTTGCTTCAAAAGCAAACAGATGAACGTCTTCATCCTGTGGCTTATTATAGCAGGCAAACTAATAACGCCGAAAGCAAATACCACTCATTTGAGTTAGAGACATTAGCAGTCGTAGAAAGCCTAAAGAAATTTAGAGTATACCTGTTGGGTAAGCACTTTACTGTCGTAACTGATTGCAATGCACTAAAAGCATCCAGTACGAAAAGAGATATTTTGCCAAGAATAGCTAGATGGTGGTTGCAATTGCAGGAGTACGACTTCGAAGTCCAATATCGACCGGGAAACAGGCTAAAACATGCAGATGCCCTAAGTAGAAATCCGTCGTCTAGCGAAACACCACCTGAGGAAATTCTTAGAATTGAACAGGGTGACTGGGTGTTGTCAGGCCAATTGACAGACGATACTATAAAATTAATAAGAGAGGTTTTGTTAAAACCACCTGAAACCGATTATGACAAAACTGTTTATAAGAATTATGCCCTAAAGGACGGAAGAGTATACAGAATTACTCCAAAGGGATTACTCTGGGTGATTCCCCGTGGCATGAGACATCAGATTGTTTCCATCGCACATGACCAAAAGGGACATTTTGGAGCGGAGAAAACGCTTAATAGACTTTGCGAGCATTATTGGTTTCCACGCATGCGAGAGTATGTTGAAAAATATATAGCGTGTTGCATACCGTGTTTGTTTAGCAAAAGACCTAGCGGCAAGAAGGAAGGGCTAATGCATCCAATTCAAAAAGTACCCGTACCATTACACATGCTACACGTAGATCATGTTGGACCTTTCCCAAGAAGTAAACGAGGTAATGTTCATTTACTGGTGATTGTCGATGCCTTCACAAAATTTGTATTCTTAAAACCGGTTAAGTCCACGAAAACTAAACTGGTTATTGATTTCTTACAAGAAATATATAGTTATTATGGCCACCCGCACACAGTAGTAACTGACCAAGGAACTGCATTCACTTCAACGAAGTTTAAAGAATATTGTAAGGATTTTAGCATAAAGCATGTTCGTACAGCCGTAGCTACTCCTAGGGCCAATGGACAAGTCGAAAGACTCAATCGTACGATAAAGGGAGCATTGCTTGCCGCTACAAGCGACGAAAATCGTTGGGATGATCACGTTAAAGAAATCCAACTAACTATTAATACAACCGTTTCAAAAACGACGGGAAAAACACCAACTGAATTATTTTATGGTTATAAGCCAAGGAGTGGTGCAGACATCCCTCTGCTTGATGAGATCAAAAATATTCCTAAAATACTCGAAGATTTACCGACGCTTCGAAGGGAAGTCGCAGAAAAAGTCACACGTGAGCAACTGAAACAAAAACATTACTTTGACCGGAAACGAAAGAAGCCCAAACAATATAAGGAAGGAGATATGGTACTCATACAGAAGCAGGAATCATCCGAAGGTACAAGTCGAAAACTTGTACACCCTTATGCCGGTCCTATGATAGTAAAAGCCGTATTGCCAAATGATAGGTATCTAGTAGCAGATATGCCGAACAATCACAGGAAGAAGAAAGCCACTAAGTACGAAAAGGTGATCGCCGTGGATAGAATGAAGCCATGGGTGATACCAGGAGGAGTGTCGGACGATACCAACAGCGATATAGAAGAACGAGCTGCTTTGGCAAATTTAGACCAGGAGCCTGAGGCTGAACAGTCCAAGCACCTCGGGGCGAGGTGAATCTTCAGGATGGCCGAATGTAAGACATCTTATTTTTATTTGGTAAATAAATCACAATTAGATTTCGTATGAAGTATATCAGAAAAATAAAATATCGGCAAACACTCAATAATAATATGAATCAGCTCGAAAGACACGAACTTGCCTGCCTGGCCCAGATGTTGTGACCGACAATGGGGAAAACCAGGAGGGTGGTTTATTGCACCCGCGGTCAACAGTATTTCGACAAATTTGCAGCTCTAGAGGTATCAGTCTTTCCTCAGAAACAGTGCTAGACAAGCGGTGAATTCGTTGTGTGCAAGTGCTTTGTTCATTCAGTTCATTGCATCAGATATTGGGTGAGTTTTCTCACTGAGCATTTTTAGTCTAAGTATTGAGCTAGTATAATATTAGTAAAGCTTGCCGTTAAAATAATGCTGATGAAGCTATAATCAATTTTAATGATAAAGAATCGGTTTGGTTCAAGTTAATACAAAGATAAAGACGTTTCGCGTTATTGCATAAGTTGTATTTTGTCGATTACATATTTGCAATCGTTGGAGATCATGGGCAAAGTAAAGCTGTTTGATTTGGTTATGAATACGAGTTTAAATTATGACAAATTAGTAGTAAAACCGAATTATTTAAGTAGAGTCGAGTCAGACTAAGTAAATTTGGGTTTTCTATGATTATTGTTGTTTTGTGATAGTCTGTATCTGGAGAGAGCATATCGCGCGTGGACTGATTTAATATCTGATCCTATTTACATATATACAAAATGGCCGACGATGAAGTTGGTGTGGTTAAATCTGATGCTAAAGCAAATTGCATATTTTGTAAAAGAGCTGCAATAACTAAGTTAGTTAAGTGTAGTGTGTGTGGTAAAGAACTACACAGATTCTGTTGTGAGTCCAGGGGCCTTCCTATCTCGGGTACAACAACAAAATGCTGCGAAGTAAGAACTAATGAGGAGGACAATGAAACATCCCAATTACAAAACACCGATATGCTGGTAATGGAAATTAAATATCTGAAGGAAATAATCAAAGAAAAAGATAATATAATTAAGGATAAACTATCTATTATCGCAGATAAGGAATTTATTATCGAAATTCTAAAGAACAACAAATCTCCAGATGCACCATCTACTGGGAACAAAATGCAGCAAAACAAAATGGAATCTATAACGGTACCAACTGGTACCCAAAGATCCCTGTCACCAGCAAATAACGCTGTCAAAAAACCTAACCCTATAGCGACAGTATCAACAACGAACAAAATCACACTTCAGGAAGTAAGTGAAGCGTGTTTAAATGCTGAAGCAAGCCTGAATTCCAATGAAAAAGTTGCGAACAAAAATACAAATGAGTCTTGGTCTACAGTTGCCGCTAAAAAACCCAGACCTAAAACTAACACAATTGTAGGTACCCAAACGTCAACATCGAACCTGAAAGCGGTCCCCCGACAACGATTTGTTCATGTGTATAGGCTGTCACCTGAGACTACAGAAGAAAAAGTGAAGGAATTTGTAAAACCCAAGTGTCCTGAGGTGACTGTACAAAAAGTTAATTCTAAATACCCAAAGGAGTACTCTTCATTCAAAGTGGGTGTAAATGTGGAAAATGAGGTAAAAGTCCTTGATCCAGATTTCTGGCCAGCAGGAGTGTGCGCAAGCAAATTTTTTCAGCGCCTTGCAGAGAGACAACCCGCCACTTAAACGCTTTGCATTGTGGTTACAAAGAGTGTAATGTAAATAAACAAGTTAACATAATTCATCAAAACCTTAGGTCAATAGGAAACAGTTTAGATAATTTAATAGAAATAACATGTAATGAAAAAGAATGTATTGTTTTAGGTGTCACGGAGCATTGGAAAACAGAGGAGGAAATAGTTATGTATAAATTACCAGGATTTAAATTAATATCAAGTTATTGCAGAGATAGTAAACAGCATGGAGGATCGGCGGTTTATGTTAGAAATGATATAATTTCTAAAAATTTGACGGAGTTTGTTAAGATGTCTGAGAGATTCTGTGTGGAATGTTCTGCAGTTGAATGTAATGTCAACAATAAAAAATTTGTTATTCTATGTATTTATCGCCCCCCTGATGGCGACATTAAAATTTTTATAGAGAAAATTGACCGTATTTTATCACGTTTAATTCATCAGACAGTTTTTGTTGTAGGAGATTTTAATGTTCATTTTTTGGAAAATAATGTTACAACTCATAAAGTATTATCCATTTTTAATTCATATGCAATGGAGCAGACAATCTTTGATTACACTAGGGTTCAGATTGTTAATGGTGGAGTTATTAAATCATGCGTTGATAATATATTTACAAACGAAACTGACTGGCAGGCATGTGTTTTGGATACTATTATATCTGATCATAAGGCACAAAAAGTAAGTTTTCAATGTAGTTTTAAAAATAAAAATCCGAAGGTACAAATTAAACGATTTTATTCACAAGAAAATATACAACTTTTTAATACATACTTAAATAGTACTAATTGGAATAATCTTTATTGCATAAAAAATGAGGAAATAAATAAGCAGTGGGAGGAATTTCAAAACATATTTTTAAATAATTTTAATAGGTGTTTTCCAGAGAGAAGGTATTATCCCAGGAATAAAAATGCAGGTATAAGACAAAACCCGGTTGTAAATAAATGTAAATCTGAACTTGATTTGTTGTATGTAATAAGTCAATATGACCCCGCTATTCAAACAATTTATAATGAAAAAAGAAAAGAATACAACAATATTTTAAGGGAAAATAGAGCAACAAGTTTTGAAAATGAAATAAGAAATAGTGATAATAAGGTAAAGTCTGTGTGGAAAATTGTTAACGAGTTGGTAGGATCCAAAAATAATAAAATAAATATGCATACAGGGCATAACCCAGAGGCTGTGGCGGAAGATTTTAATAAATACTTAATAAACTCGGTTAACAAGTTAGTTAAAAATAGTCAAACTTCAAATCAAACTTCTATTAGCATAAGTACCAAATCAATATTTATTAGCCCAGTAACTGAAAGAGAAACTCTAAATATAATTAATGAATTGAAAAATAAGTCAAGCTGTGGTTTTGATGAGGTTCCTAGTAAAATTCTAAAGGTGAGTGCACTTGAAATAGTAAAACCATTAACATGGATAATCAATAATTCTTTCAAAGCTGGTTTGTTTCCTGAAGCATTGAAGCTGGCAATTGTTACGCCTGTATACAAAAAGGATGATTCTAAAAACATTGAAAATTTCAGGCCTATTAGCATATTGTCCGTTTTCTCAAAAGTGTTTGAAAAGTTAATGTGTAATCGTATAACCGAATTTATGATTAAATTTAAGCTTCTTTCAGAATTTCAGCATGGGTACCTGAAAGGACGATCCACACAGACAGCGGTCTTCCAATTTATACAGCAGATCCACAGAGCCTTGGAGGAGAAGAATATACCACTTGGAATATTTCTAGATTTATCCAAGGCTTATGATACACTGAGTCATGAAGTTATTTTAAACAAATTATTTGCGTATGGGATCAGAGGAGGACCGCTGAACTGGTGTGCATCGTACCTCGCAAATAGAAGGCAAAAAGTCCGGGTTTCAGTAGAATCTAAAAGTTACTTTTCCGAAGAAATTACTTTAAATATGGGAATACCCCAGGGAAGTATTATGGGTCCGTTTCTTTTTGTTCTTTACATGAACGACTTATCAAATATACTGGCTTCTAACAAGGAATATGTTATAAACTATGCTGATGATACCAGCTTATTGATTAAAGCACCAACATATAATAACTTAGTACAAAGAGCGAGTGAAACATTCATAAATAGCAACAATTGGTTTGACGACAATAAATTGATTCTAAATGCAGCTAAAACTAATTTAATTTTGTTCAGCACTAATTATAACAATGTTTATCCACAAGAAATTTCACTAAACAGTATTACTTTTGAACTAACAAATGATACAAAATTTTTAGGGATTCAAATCGATAATAAATTAAACTGGTTACCACATATCACATATATTTCAAAAAAACTGACATCTAGTGCGTATTCAATAAAAATACTGGCAACATATCTGAGCTCTGGTGTAGTGAACATTGTGTATCACTCCAATTTTGAGTCAATATTGCGATATGGTATTGTATTTTGGGGTGCGAGTAGTGATGTAAATCGTTTATTTGTTATACAGAAGAGATGTTTGCGGTCCATGTTAGGATTAAAGTACGGTCAATCTTGCAGAGGAAAATTTAAGTCAGTAAATATGTTTACAATACATGCTCTATATATATATGAGTGTTTAGTGTTTATTTTTAAACATAAACAAATATTTGTGCCCGCTTTACCAACAACCAAGTATTCTATAAGAAATTTCAATTACACATTGCCAATTCACAGACTTTCTCAGACGGAAAACAGTACCTATTATAAATGCATGTTATTTTTTAATAAACTGCCGAACTCTATAAAAATTGAAAAACATTTTAACAAATATAAATCATTAATAAAGCAATTGTTATTAAATCTGGAGCCGTATAGCATAGAAGAATATGTGAATATGTGAATATGTAAAGCTGTTGTTTTCTGCAACGTTCTGATACTTGTCTGATTACACTAACGATTGTATTTTATATTTATCTAATTATTAATTCCTCTTTTTTTCATATATGCATTGTGACGTTTGTTTCCACCTATTTACCATGTTTGTATCTTACAACTATGTGTTATTATTTGGAAAATAAAGATATATTATTATTATTATTATTATTTCCCTTTATGCTCATTGCACTTCTCAGTACAGGCGGGGACACTTTGTGTCTGACGGCAGGTATCTGGAGCGGGACTTATCGCGTGTGGTCGGATTTAATATCCGTTCCTATTTTCCCTTTAAGCCCATTGCACGACTCAGTATCTTGTCTTGTGAGTTGTAAGTGTTTGTAGCTGGAGAGAGCATATCGTGCGCGGACTGATTTAATATCTTTCCTGTTTCCCTTTATGCTCATTGCACTTCTCAATACAAAMCGGGACATCGGGACGCCTTTGTCTGACGGCAGGTAGCTGGAGCGGGGCTTATCGCGTGTGGTCGGATTTAATATCCGTTCCTATTTTCCCTTTAGGCCCATTGCACGACTCAGTACCTTGTCTTTATGATTTTGATGATCAAAAGAATCCCAATTTGCGCTTGTTATTTCTGTTGTTGCTTTAATTGATTTAATTGATGAAAATCCTAACGTAACCGTAATTGCTTATTTACGAAATAGTATTCATTCTACGAATTACGATTTATTAGACAAAAGTGCTCACACTATTTTTTTCTTATCCGTAGGTAACTAACTTCAGAGATGCCATTCAGATCACCATCGCCGCCATCTTGACAAGAATTTAATATCTAGAGATAAGTCCAGTATTTGCTAGAGCAATATATTTTATATCTGACTAAATATGGATATAGTTTATGGTTTGATTCGAATATCGTAATAAACATGATTTTGCCTTCAATTAATGATTACAGTTTATAATTTATTTATAATAAAAAAAAAATTCACCTTATAAAAGTAATAAACAACTTGACGACTTATTCGACGTGTAAGGTTTTCCCTATATTCAATTGTACGTTAGATCTGTACCAATACAGTAATAAAACACTTAAAACATTGGATTAAAATATATATTTACAGGTAAATATGTTCTGTTTTACTTACATAATACCCATGAGTTAATTTTAATTATAAAATTAGAATTTGCTGACCCTTTAGAAACGATGCAATACTTTTACAGTAACGAAAATATACGACAATCCGATGTCAGGACATACTTCGCTATATTAATGAGGTGTCATAAATATTAAAAAAACCTACATGGTTTAATATATTTAAGAGATTGAAACAAACAGCGAATTTTTTAATAACGACATCTATCTACTGTCGAACATTTAGAATAAATTTCACTTCATTATAATAAGCCACCTGCATAGAATTCGGTATAAGAAAATTCAAGTTACACTAGTTTAAAAATTAATAATTTATATACCGGTCTATGTGATGAGAAGTATTAGATTTGCTTAACTAACACGTGGCAGCCAAATACACTCTTGTTCGAAAAAAGAACGTACCCTTAGACACAGAGTAATATACGAAGATTCAAAAATACGGAGATATAATAAAGACTCTGTAAAGTTCAAAATTTAAATCTGAACAATAGTAGTGTGGTAAAATTGAAGACCTTGGTGTAAAAACGTTTTGGATTTTGCAATAAGTTTGCAACATATAAGTTCTTCAAACCCCTCCAACTTGCCTTGATTTTTACATCAAATGACCAGGGATAGTTGAATATATATGATAACCAGTACAAAAAAATCTCTTAGTCTTTAATTATTGAAACATGTTACGGCCAAATTTGGTCTTCACCGTTGAGATCTGAATTTGTTTTGTACTGCTTGTTTTTCATTGTATGCTGTAACAAACTAAGCTGGAATGAACTGCAATAAGGCGGCAAGGCGGACCCTCATTTAATAATCAAATTTTCCCCGGCCTTAATAATCGACGATATTATATAAAKTTTATGCGTCGTTAGCGGTCAMAAGACGAATCTCTCGCAGGCGGGTGTGTAGCAAACTTAATTTTAAAGTTGGAGCAAAGGGCCAATATACTTGAGGAGGGGAGTCATCAAACAACTTTGAGGGAACCCTTGTTGGCCGTATACTGACGGACGCTTTATGACAACGAGCACAAACTTGCACAGAGTGGCGGTACACGAACACTGTTGTTCCATTTCGGCTAATTAAGTTAAGATGGGCTCGCATACAGGTGCAAAAGCTAATTTAGCAAATGCGCGGCTTTGGACATTATCTGCAGTGTTATGTGCTGAGAATTCAAAGTTACCAGATTATTTATAGCGCTGTTTTCGGTACGTGTAAATGTTCTCTTAAAACAGTTCGGTATGGTTAGTGTTGTTGAAGAGCCGAATAAAAGTCCTTATACCCTCATAATGAACCAGAGTTTTTGTTGTTTGGCAAAAACACATTATCCTGTTAGTTGCTCCATTTTGTCTGTTCTAGATAGATGTCTGAGAATTTGACTCTAGACGTAGACGTAATTTTTAATATAAATGTACTGTTTATCTATGTACTGAGGAAGGGATTCTTGTAGAGCCTGAAGATGACAGTTGTGTCGAAACGCATCGCCTGATTTACAGATAACAAATAAAAAATATATTCTTTGATTCTATTCTATGAAATTATTCGACTCTACAACAATTAATATTACTCACATTGAATGAAATCATTAAGATTGAAGGTTAGTGTTACCAACCGTACTACAAGTAGATGAAAATCTAATTTATGTTTTCTAATGACTAGAACAATCTGGTATTGGCTTGTCGCTTCAGTCTTACATCTTTTACAGTTAAAAAAGTAAAAAATAATTATTGCATATTTTGCGTTATAAAGCATTACATTTGTTTTCGTTTTACTGTTAACCCACAAATGTATGCGTTTAGTACTTCATTCCTTGATCAATCTTGCATTATCTTCTATATTAAT
Organism: Rhyzopertha dominica; assembly: GCA_025024175.1. Classification (NCBI taxonomy): domain Eukaryota; kingdom Metazoa; phylum Arthropoda; class Insecta; order Coleoptera; family Bostrichidae; genus Rhyzopertha; species Rhyzopertha dominica. Next base: position 18,524,016 of record QCXZ01000041.1, read on the forward strand.
AAGAATGGAATGTAAAGTAGGTTCCCACTGTACTGTTTCCATTGGAGTTTTCACATTTCTACGTCTTCTTATTTCAAATGAATATTCCGATAGGTATATAACCCTATTATGACAGGTTTCGGTTTTGAAGCTGTTCCGATTCCAATAACCAGTTGCAAGTGACCGATTGCTATAATCGACAGCGAGAGAGCTTAGTGAAAATAATCGTATTCCGAATGTTTTAATTCAATCGCAATCATCGGAATAATTGAAGAATTGAGAAATTCGCGATTATGAATTCGCATATTCAGTTCTAACTCTAAACCATACAGTAATTCAACATAATATGAGGTATACGATCCTAAAACTCAACGCAACGATGTAAGAAATAATTTTAGGCACAACAAAAAACTAACCCAGTTTATCTGATAAAAGCAGGCTCAATTCTTTCTAGCGGGCGTAGCAAGTTTAAGTACCGGTTTTTAATTGGCAAACAAAGAAATACTTGAATATTGAAACCAACGTTATATTACAATCCAATAAAGTTTTAAATAGAAAAGGGGGGCATGTTGCACGCACTAGGCGAGGGGGTAATGATAAGTTGTTGACCTAATATAGAAATAGATGACATTTTTAAAAGAAACTCCTAACACTCAATATAATCCACCTTAATTGAAAACGCTTAAAACAGAGGTCCTGTAGTGCGTCTAAGCCTTTCAAACAAAATTCTTCTTCCAGGTCTACTAGCCAGCTTTCGACAGTTACCATAATTTCCTTTTTATAAGAAAACTTGCAACCTTTAAAACCCTTTTCGGTTTGGGAGATAGATACTAGTCCGATGGAAACAAGTATGGTGAATGGAGGATGGTCTACCAGTTCGAACCTCAAAGACCTTTCGTCTGGTCTCGAATAGATAATTTTGCTATTTTAATAAAGCAACCCAATTTTTGGTAGTGGCATACGAAGGGCCATCGTGGAGCGTAATGATCATATCGTCATAAATCTCCTAATCTCGTAAGCTTTTTAGCTACAGGATCTATATGGTAGCTCGATATTCGACTTTAACTAACTATTAAGATGGCCTAGTTAGAAAAAGAAACGCGAGTCAAGACAAGGATGGAAAGTAATTCTTATTTAAAGGTCCACTCTCGGAACAATTTGGTTGCCGTCGGAAAGCACGACATTGGTCGCGGTAGTGTTGCCAAAGTGGGCGATTTATGACCCTCTTACTATTCTTACTATTTTCATTATATAGGTTATAAAGAGGTACTATACACATTATTTGTACTAGTAGCAACCAGCCCAATATTATGATTATTATATTTATTCTTTAAAGCCTTTTACAGCACAGAACAAGTCAAGAACGCAATTTAGTTGTCTTATATATAACTTACAGACAGTGCATAATTACAAATACCTTAACAGTCACATAACAGATTAAAATTGACTGATGCAACAGAGTACGGTGCTTCAACTATTAATAGATGTTTTAGTCTTTTTCTAAAGAGTCTAGTAGGCAGCATCTTTAGTTTCATTGGAATTATATTATATATTTTAATCATCTGCGTCACAACATTTTGATGCACTCGAGTAAATTTAGAATGCGGTATTTTCAATTTTACTCCATCACTGCACTCGCGAGTTTCGTAGTTATGATGAACTTCATCGTAGTTCTCATGAGCAAAACACGCACATTCGAGTATGAAGATACGAGGTAAGGTAAGTAGGTTTTTTTTCTTTAAACACCCTTCTGCATGTTTCCCGTCTTCTCATTATTAAAATGAGAATTAAATACTGACATTCTCGTGGATTCAATTCTCATTTAAAGAGATTGGCGCTTCAAGGTCATCCGATCAGTTTCAAAAAGAACAAAGACGCCGACACAAGTGAACCACCTTAATAGTTATTGAATCTTTGATGCAGGTATTTTTTAATACCCGTTGCAATCTTAAATCCACTGGAACAGTTCCTTCTAACGTTGATGATATGAAATGTAACATCTAATTCTTTTTGAGTTAAAACCCTTATAATTTTAGAGTGGATTGTCAGATTACAATTTTCTAAACGAACCTTTTAGCTTAACATGCTAAGAAGGCTTAAAGCGTGGAGAAATGTTTTTCTATTTAAACGCCCATAATTTTACAATAACTTGATCGATATCAATCTTCTAAATGTGCGTAGTTAGGCAATTAAAGTTGTATTTAAATGATGTATAACACAATTCTTCCCACTACTTACATATTTCTCAAGTTAATAGCTACTAAAGCGCCATCTTGGATTTTTTGAGTGATATTTAACTATCTGACCCGCATTTTGTCAGAATGTTCTCACTTAAAGCTTTTAAAAGTTAACATAGGAGGAAGGGGGGACGCACTATACAGGTTGTTATTCTATCTCACCTGTTTGTTGCATTGTTCTATCGTGTTTTTAATATTCATAATTATTCCTCACAAAAATTAATTTGATGCCTGTGATTTATATTTATGCCTTTGATTGGAATATGACTTTACGTGCCTGATGTAGATGGCATTGTTTGAAAACCACAAAATTGTTAGTAGCGTTAATAAATGTTCTTGGGTCCTGGCCGTCAATAGTTGCTTTTTCGAATTATATATTGTTATTAACTTATATAAATAGAAGTAACTAAAGACAAGGTAATAAGCTAGAAGTGGAAAAATTAAAAAATAAGCAATGCCGTTAGAATTGACGAAACTGTTTCAGTAAAAATATTGAAGTAAGGACACACTTTCTTCATTAWAAGGTATCCTCAGTAAAGTTCTGACAATACTGTCTCGGCATATACGTAAATAAGGCATAATCTTAAACAACAGACTATAAATATATGGAGAGCAATAAAATTCGCACTGATGGCTGCTTTGAACATCCAAATAGTTTAAAATTTTTGTTGTCCGGTTATATAAAAGACGTATAAAAAATCTCACAGTTCGCAACAAACATCAATGCAGCAACTACCGACGAAAACAATAAAAATTTCGCGCCTAAGTTAAAAGTATTGCCATTTGAATTCTTCGTTCCGCTTTTCTGTAACTGAAGGTTGCAGATCAATGTCACCCCACACCTCCGAAATGTGAGCTTTCTGTAACCTTAAAGTTAATTATCCCACAAAACTATACAGAATATGTTGAAATACACACTCCCAAGCTTTTTCTAACATTAAAATATACCAAATATTTCAAAAATCGACAGATGACAAGAAGTATAGGTCACTTTTCTGAGAGGCGCAAATTGATTTAATCAATAATTTCCATAAGCGCCATGGATGCATGAATCATTTATAGAAACTCTGTATAAAGCGGGAAAATAAGTCTTTAGGTATTGACATTTTTATGAATACCGATAAACAATATTTATGTAGTAATATGAAGGGTATGATTAAGCAGTATGGGAAACAAGGAATAATTAGCAAGCAGGTAGTCACACACAAAACTTTGTTTTTATTGATCTATTAGTAAATAAAGAAAAGCAACGTTCCGAGATACATATTCAATTTCCAAATAATTCAAACAAAGGAATTTGTAAACGCAGAAATATTTCTTGTTGTCTAGGTTAACTGTGTGTTCCATAAATAAATTAGTTTCGGTAAATATTACTATTTTAGTATAATATACAAAATCGAATCGATTCATAACAACTGATATTTTAATGAACCGATTCACAATTGTGTTTATTTCGACCATTCCCAATACTTACATCTAATTTTATATTATCGATTCAAAATCGAGATGCCGCATCGGGTTTGAAATCGAGAACTGGAATTACATTTTTTTGGGATCAGAATGTCAAAATTTCGTTCGTCTCGTTTCGCGACAACACTAGGTTAGTTGTTCACAACTGCAACCGAAAATACAACAATAATTTCAAGACGTACCTATGCGGATATACGAAATAATGCTAGGCCTACTGCGAGTATTTTTGTTTTAATGAACACCCATTATTACATGCATTCATTCTAATTAAAATGCACTATATAAAATCATTATACAAGGTCGCAGTATCGTAATTAATTTTAGTTCTGCAATTAATAAATTCGCTAGCTAATTCGATTCCTGGCATACGGGAATGAACGTCAAAGCGCGTCCGATAACCAGAAATGTACACATTCACGTTGGAAGCATCCCTATCACATAAATCGCACGTTGTAAATACACCCCGGAGTCGTCACGCAAAACGCGAAAAACACACACACGCCGTCATTTGGAAATCGCTTTAATTCGATGTCGGTTGTAATCGAAAAACGTGAACATGAAAATACGATCCCTTTACCCGGGAATGACGCTACCCCTCCCCCTCTATCTCGTGCTCTCCAGAGATCATTTCGTATCCTGAAAAGACGCCGATTTCGCTGGAAATTAGCGACGGCTTTTGAAGACGTCGTCGCCGGCTTTAAAGGACGCATTAGCCTAAGAGATAGGGAACGGTATGCTAGCGTGCAACTCGGAACTATGCATTCAGTCAGGATATAATTTGGAACAAATCCAAGTATTCCATAAACGCATAAGAGACTTCGCTTCATGTTTATTACGCGAAGCAGCTCCGGCAATAACACACCTGAATACTTATTGCATTAGATGACATAAATTACGCCTGGTTGAATAAGAAGAGGGTAGATGAAGTTGGCATTCAAATCGCAAGCACGACAATCTTCAAAAGGATGAAAAATTCAACGAAATGAAAAGCGAGTATCATAAGAATATGAGATAAGCACAGTATGACGCAATGTATTTATGTAGGTTAACATTTCTACATTTTTCTCTCATTACTAACAGACAGCATTACAGCACATCTTTCTAGGTCCATTTCTCTTTTTTAACAATATTAGATAATATTTCTATGTACTTATTTATCAGCATACGAGTATATACTATTTCATAGAGAAATAAGAACACCCAGAAGTAATTTCTCTATTTGAAAAAACGTTGGTGTACATTTTTATTGGTGTAAGACAGTGGCGTATTTAGAATTTTATTCGTGGAGGGAGAAGGATCTCATAATTTTTTCATCTTTTTGATGAGCGTAAACAAATATAATAGGTCGCATAGTTTTGTTTGTTATTTTTATACATAAAAATACACAAACAATTTCGACCCAACACAAAGGTAATATAATATATATACTTAATACATAAATATTAACTTTAGACATATATAAAAATATGCTGAATCGTATAATAATAATAATTAAACAACAACCTTTTTTTTACATTATGTGTCATAACACAAAGTTGTTGGGATATTTTTACATCAAACGTTGGTAGCAATTTACTAAAATCAAAGCTACCACTAGAGACTAGACTGACCTATTCTGATTCATTTGTCGGTATGAGTAACGACGCGATGGCTAGCAATATTTGACAGTATTACATCAGATAAAAATCGAGTGTCACTTACTGGTGGGGGGATCAAACATTAAGATGGAAAAACCTTTGCAACCTTCTACCCATAATAAACTGTGTTCGATGGGTGAAAGATGGAAATATCTTAATGGACAGGAAAACAAACTGGCTTTGTTTTTTTCAGAGTAGTTTAAACACGTTGTGCTTTGTGTTTGAAAAAAAATGTTGATCAATTTTTGTCTTAATAAAAATAATCAAGTGTACCAAGTATTCCTGAAAACCTTATATTGTATATAAGTCAGTATATGTATATTATTATAATAGGCAATTTTTGTACCTGCACTACATTTTTTTTATCTTATTTAAAATAATGTCTGTCATCGGAATAGTGTTTCCGCCAATGCATAATACTAAGCATGTCACTAATAAATATATATAGTCCAGTTCTACCACGTGCCTGTCTTGTCATCAAGCGTCCGCCGTCACCAACCTTTTTCTGCAATATTTGGAAATCTACATCAGCATCTTTTGTTTGTGACTCGCAGCATCAGCGTAATAAATTGCCTCTTTCTTCATTACCTTTTCCACTAGCCATGTTAAAAACAGGTGAACTTATAAAGAATCTCTTAATCTGATATGCATTCGATATCTGTTGGTCTGTTAATAATATGAAATTTGTCTTTATACCTTATACATTGTTTTCCGGTGACCAGTGGCCTACAATAGGTGCTGAATGAAATAGGCATCATCGAACCCGTTGTCTTTAAGTATACAAACCAAAAATAAATTCTTGATGTAACAAGCGGTCCTATAAAATAGCACAATATTCCGTGTAACACATAGGTAATTCTGCTACTACGGCGAGGCTACCATGCCAACATTTCAGCACGCGCCAGATCTCTACCTCCGCAGAAGTACTTAAAAACTTTCAAAGCGAAATACAAACAATAATGTAAAGAATGTGAATAGAGCAGACGATTGGAGTTTCAAAAATTCACAAGAGGTTCATATCTTCACATGCACCACTATTTGCCAGTTATCTAGGAGAAGGTATCCACTGCTTCTGCAGTTAAGGTTCACAGATATTAGCCCTTTAGATGACCCTTCAGTCGTCTGTTTTTATCACCGCAAAGCAAATTAAGAGTTTTTAAATATCTCGCCTAGTAATAAGTCGTCGCAGAAACCTACCAAAAAATATATCGTAATACATCTCCCTCATAAGCGCATGATGTTTAATAGACAGCAGACTTATGGCGTGGTATGCTTTACAATGTAAAGTGTTGTCGGCAACATTACTGTGCAGGTTTCTGTTACATCACATTATAGCCAATGAAAACAAGAACAAACGAAGACAACTTAGCCTTACATTTGAAGTGGAAATAGCAAACATAAAGTAAGAATTATGCATTCCTTGTACCATTCATATGTCTGTCACCGAGCAAAGCTGGCCCATGAACAGTATCCGCCATAATGATATACTAGATATTAATAATAAGTGGATAATAAATTAAGTTTAGTGGGGTAAAAACTTTTTGAAACAGAATATGGAGATTTACGTTATTTGTACTGGAATCGGACCGGTCTGTTACATATTATTTGTTGCTGTCAACTTATAGACCCTTCGGAGTAACTAGTATATACCAAATGAGTTCCTTACAACCGCACCTTGTTTTTATGCTTAAATTTTTTTAATGCAAAGCACAAAAACTCACTATCGTTGTGTTGTGCAAGCTGGAGACGTTGGAGCCATCATATACGAATTTCCAAATAAGAATACTTGATAAGCTAGTTAAAAATTCTGCTAAAAAACTTCTAGCTCCGGAAGTGATGCTGTACCTCAAGTGATCGATCACCACTGCGAAGTTAGCTGCCGCATTTCCAGCAAAAACCGTAATCTATAATCATACCCATATTTCTTTATATCAGAGGTAAGCCGTAAAGTTCAGAAAAATCGTTTATAACTTTAGTAAATAACACCGGGCGAAAGAAGGGCTTTGCAACTTTTTAAAGGACGGCAGGAACATGGTAGTACGTATACTATAGAAATAATAATTTTCCTGTTAGAATCTGCATTCTCTCATCATAAGAAAACCTTAGAAGGAAATATTGAACGAAATATTCAATACTCTAAACACAAGTTGACGTGGCATGTTTATATCAAAAAGCAGAAACGAACAACTACAATAAGTGACAAAGTAATCTTACACACTTCTACATAAAGCTCGAAACAATTTCCAGCTGATGTTTAAACAAAGCGACCGCACAACCATATTACGAAGCAGGTATGCATCAGACAAAATTTGCATACCTGACACTGCAATTTGTTTGCTGATTCCGCTATGGTTAATCCATCGGGAGTGTTAAAGGCAATTGCAATCAATGTAAGCCTAATAAGCTTTACTGCCGTTGAACCGTCGTGCGTGCTGTATCCCTTTAGGGAGGAACGAGCGACCGATAATGGTACACTAATGCGGTCTATTGTTTATGTACCTGACACTGCACCATGCACAGTCATCGAATAAACAACCTGATAGGAATCTAATTAGATTGTCATGTTAAACTGCCAAGGGCGTAAGGATGGACATTTGTGTTTCGCTGGAATTTCTTGGCTTCCAATGCATTTACTGTTTACAGAAAATACAAGTTGTTATAGGATAACTTTTTTATTTTAAAGTGGGATAATTTGTTTCTCACTTCTTGTCCTACTTCTTTAGATGTCGTTTTTTCTGTTCGTTGTGAGTCCTATTTTGTTGGGTTAAATATACACACATTATAGATTCAGAATCGGAACAGACTGATTATTCAGTATCTTTATCGTTAGCTGTTAAAGATTTTTTAAAATTTGCCAAACTCTCATCCGTTTAGTGTTGTTATAAAAACTAAGAGCAGTGATGTTCAATTGCGTTTAGGTAGTAAACAAGCGGTTACTATTGCGGCAAGCTATTGTTTATAATTGTTCCGGTCAAGAACTGAACCTACTTCTAAAAATTTCTGCACCTCCCGCTTACAAGCAATTGCTACTCGTTATTTTCTAACTTTCCTCCGTTTATAATCAATGAGTATTTTTGCCAACAACGCTCTAAGACGTTCAATTCGGTGTGCCACAGAATTCAATTTTGTCAAGTAAATTACCATTGCTATGAATATCTATAGAACTCCTTAACACAGTAGGTTGTTTTAACTAACTGCTGACACTGCAGTATCAGGATGCAATTCTTAATCGGTAACCAAATGGCATAAAAATAAAGTACTTTTCTGTTTGATCTTACATTTTCTAAGACGTAATTTTTATCCAGCTTTCAATACAGACTTCTTTTAAGCACAAGATTTGCTTCTGTTTCCATTGATACTTCAACATCAGGTAAGCTTTTCAGAATATCATATGTAAATTATCAGTTGTAAAACTATTAGTGCAGATGCTAATCAAGAATGCATTTTAATATACCAATACTATCCAAATGAAGTGGGAAAAGTAATATATTTTGAAGTTGCTTTAGTAGTAATAAAATTACATCTATGCCATGTCATGTGCCCGTGTCAAAACTCTCTGTGGATAGCTATTTCGGCTTATAAAGCCTCCTCAGTCCAGCCATAGTCTTCACAATTTCTTCATATTTGAAGAGACGTATTTCAGAATAAGTTTTCTTTAAGCTGTKACGTGTGAATATAAATACGAGTTTTGCCATTTCTTGTTATAATAACCATAAATGACAGTTGATTCCGTGAATGATGATTTTTTATTTAGTCATCACTTACAATTCTTTTCTAACTTCATCTATAACAGCAAATTGTATTCTTCATGCGGGGTAGATGATAGGTAGTTTAGGGTCATATACACGATCAGTTTCAACAGTATACTTCTTCGGAGAGTCAATTCCATTCAGTTCTGAGTCCATCCAATCTTTAAAATCCCAATTTTACACAAGAAGCCTTTCTCATCGTTGGATAAATTACTTCATTAGCTATCAAGAAGTGCAATGCTTTTTCCTAGCACTTATAATCCATGATTAGACAACTAAACCAATTGGTTGACTTTAAATAAGCTTCCTTAGTTGCGGACTTGGACAAGCTTCCATATTTTTTACTTTTCTGTCCGCGTTTACCAATTTCCCTTTAAATAGTTGAAACATACAGTGAATACAAATATCGTTTAGGCTCTGCTATGACGTTTAAGGCTTTTCTTGTGCCACATCTTCTACAATCAAAAGAAGAAAGGAGAATCTTCTGACATTCTCGCGTCCGTTTGCCTCTTACTTACCTGCTGTATTTTGCTTTTTGCAAGGCATCTAGAACTATTTAAACATACTTACGCACATAATTCATTCTCTACCTCTGCTTTGTACAATATAATATATCAACGCATTATTTACTCTGTTAATTTAAGAACGTCATGAGCTTTGACCCTTGCTATGACTTATAAGCTAAGTTCTTTAATACGATATGGGATTCGTTGAATCGTTCCAGCTGATTCCAAATTTTATAAAGATACAATCAAAATTAACAGTTCAAAATGCAAAAGAAAAAACTGTGCAATAGAATGCAATGCCCATATTACTGACAATCTTGCGACAGAAACCTTTTATAAATCCTGATGTAGTGGTTCAGTGAACAAATATCTTTCAATCGTGTTTAAAAGTCATACTGCTCGTAGATTAAAAAGGCAGCGAATGACACCCAACCAAGCCAGTTCATCAGGAAGACGAGCGCTTATATATTATGCAGTGAAACCCCATTCGAAAGAAGAAAATTGCTTTCCGCACATCAACTTCATCTTATCAGATTTCATAGTGCACACCATGTCTTATCGCCCGGCGACCCTATACACCATCGGGTTGACGAATGGCATCTGTAATCTAAGTTTAGCAAAAGTAATCATTTACGCCACGAGACCGGTTCGCATTACAAAATTAAGCCACCATTTCGCAAAAATGAACGCCTCCATTATACATGAGGCCGAGTGTTCCGCTGCCAGGAGGATCTCTTGAGAATCGGCGTCATTGCGGAACGTGGAAATGATGTATGTCGGCGTATACGTAATAATATAGGAGGCTTGTCGCTCAGGGAGATATTGCTGTGCCAGACAGTGGAAATGCAAGGGTAGCTACAAGAGATGTAAAAACCTTATTGCACGACAGTAGTAAAAGCGTCATACTTGCAAGGCTGTTCGAGAAAGCTTAGTCGGCACAAAGATATTAAGAATTCGTAACAAACTTTAAAAACCTCGTTTTTATACAATATCCTATTAGTGTGAACAACAGCAAGATTGGAGATCAATTTTTAGTCGCCAAAATTAACACATTGTGACATTTTTCAAGTTAATAAAATACACCTAACATATAATGCATATTGCTACATCCATCTACATGCTGTTAGGCAGGTACCTCACTATTTTAATTTATAAAAGAAACAAACGTTTCTGGAATTAATCCCAAAGTAAAATAGTAGATAACGCTAGTAAAAGTGTATCCCCAAGCACCAGCACCACCACAATTTCGGTCTGGTCCGATCATATTTTTTTTTAAATAAATTGTTATACATATTAACTGCTATTGTTTAAGTTTATTAGCTGGATAAAGTTGTTTTTGATTAACTAAAGTCTTATTGATCTCGAATTAAAGGTAGATATTAGAAAAAAATACTACGGCTAGTATTTTTGAAGGTAATACGACTTTCATCCACAAACAATTTATCCAATACAAATTTTTCGCTCTAGTGTATTTACCCCTCACAAACTTGATATGTCATAACGGTAATAGATTATAGTAATTGTGTCATGTTGTAATTCAAAGACAACTTGTGAGGTAAGCATATATTTTTAATTTTCTAGACGTGCCTTTATACATTATACACCAAATGACTTTTGTGAACCACACATTTAAGACGTATTGAGAATATGAGTCTGTGTTAAAGCATCTTACATATCAGCAGAGAAATATTTTTTGTGTCAGCCAAATAGTTTTCAGAACACCAGAGCAGAACCAACCAGCACAAGTACTTGCTATGTGAGCTGCTAGATAAGTTTTGGAATACCACTTTATTTCGTATTTCTCAAAATTATTGCCATCACAAGTAATACATTTTGTCGTAATGTAGAAACCAATTAACAAAAATGTCTTTATATTTCTCATCTTAAAAATGTTCCCTGTTGCTAACAACGCCACGCCGCGGGGTTGCTAAACTTCCTGCGTTTTAATTGATTTTTCATAAATCAAAGAAGGCCGAAGTCCCAGGGGACAAGGTCGAGGTTTTAGGGAGGATCTTTGGCCAGACAGTCACGTGTCTGAGGTCTATGCATCGTCATGGCAAAAATGCCATGTGTCTAGTCACGAGTTTGGGCGGAGGCATACATTCTTTATTGTACGATATGATAGTTGAGCTGACTTATCAATACAACAAGAAATAAAATATCAATTCGCGTAAAATATGCGATAATGAGTTTTTCTTCACGGATGTCGATTTTTGCACTTCTGGGAGCTCATTTTCATCAAACCAAACATTATTCTTATTGAACATATGTGATATTTTGATGGGTTAACAGGCCTATATATGAAGTGATAAAGTATTGCTGCAAATGCGCCGGATGGCATTCAACATCGTTTCATAGCAAACTTTGATGTACATGTGCCGCTTTGATTTTGAATAGGGTTTTGACAGCCCAGTGGTGAGAGCGTTTGACTAGTATTCAAAAGGCTCCGGGTTCAAATACCGGCCAAAGCTGACAATACTTCTTCACTTCATATATATGTCTGTTAACCCATTAAAATATTACGTATGCTCATTACGAATGAATTCAGGCAATAATTATCTGCCATTATACTATTTTTATTCCTTAATATTGATAAAATAACCATGTTTCGTCCATGCTGCAATATTATTGACGTAATTTAAAGTCGCCTTCTAGCAAGTGCTTATCCCATTTTACACCAATTCAGTCGACATATCTTCTGTTCGGCTGATAAATCGTGAGGTACCCAAAGCGTACAGACTTTGCTTATAGCTTATGTCGTTTACAACTTAATGAACTGTTGGTGCGCTTATCTCTAGGATCTTTTCAATCTGTCTGTAGGTGATTAGCCCGTCATCCTCTATTAATTGATTAATTGTGGTAACGCAGTCTGGGGTCATTTCAGCGGGATGTCCGGACCTCGATGCCAAGAACAAATAACGGACTCGTATACAAAAAAGGTAAAGCAATCCATGATTTACTCTTTCTAATACGAACATGGCGCCTGCCGACTAATTTAGTTCGTGTACATAATTTGATGCACATTTGACGTTTGGTTCGTTTGACGTATTTGTCATGTTTGCACTGATAAAAAGGCGTTATTAGTGTTGGTTGTCACTAACATGGACACCGTTCATTCAGATAAAACTTACTGGCAAAGAAAAATTGGGAGATATCACGGAGAAATAAGTAACAGAAATAACGAAGAAGCTCATTTGACAATCGACACGAATGACAAGTGACAGTTCAGTATGTTGCAATACCACTGCGACGTACGTTCACAACCACAAAAACCATTACCGGCTTAGTAAAGTAGGTTTTTTATGAACAGCCGTTAGTTAGGCGATGAGAACAGTTTTCTTAAGGCACAGTCATCTAGTAACAGGTCCCGGAGGGAGTCGGCAACTACTCATTTTTTATATACTTCTAAAATTATTTATGCAAATGAATGAAGATAACGACGAATAATGAATTTATATAAACTCTCTTACAATTAAATAAGCTTTACAAATAAATGTAAATTACGTACCCTCTTTTACTTGTTTATTCGTATCGCAAAACTTATCTAGCATACTTGATAATAATGTCAACCGTCAAATTACTGACAAGTACATAAAGCCAAGATAGCAGTTAGGATAATGATCCAGTTTGTGACTTGTGATTACTACGAAAATTTTACATGTTTGCGTAAATTATCGTGTTCTGAAGCACGCTCAAGTAATTGCAGGTGTCGACAGACCGTAGTTTTCGAAAACCAAAGATTTCAGTTTCAATCTACTCGCTTATTACGATTAGTTCTTCCGTAAGTTGCGTAGTGTCGCCTGCTCCTCTACGTAGGGTCTTCATACATGTAGTTCTAACAATCACACTGACATGTCAAAAACATACGGAAATGTAAGGAAACAGAAAAAATGCTGTACATAATAGTTTATTGGACAAAACGGCCGTGTAGGAAGACCTCGCAGAAAGGAGCATGCGCAAATTTAGTATAAGTATGGAAATTATTGGGCGTTGGTCATAATGTAATTTCTCATATGAAACGCTCGTTTTTCTAAAATGGCTTAGCCAACACCTCGATTTATTACTTGGACTAGCTTAGATTCATAAGACCAAACACGCCGATGCAATTCTAAAGGTCAAAAAAACAACTTTCAAATACATGTACTTACCGCGCAAAACGAAACTGCTTGTAACTGACAGTATCAACAAATCAACGCGAAATATTCAAGAACGTCATACATTGATGCCAACTTAAATTAGTTCTGTCGTCCTCCATGAGCTGCGCTTACTATGGTAATGGAACACGTAATTCATTAGGCAACTTTAAAGTTATACGAAAAACGCTGTTTAGGCGTAGTGTCTGTGCCACGTTGACTGCACAACAATAATCTGTGGATAGCACTTTCCACTTAAATGGAAGAGCGGAAAGCCCCGCATTTAACGGAGCACTCGCTAACACGCAAGGTAGAAATAATTAGTACTCGAGGTAAATACTTCCCCACTTTTACCACAGTATTAGTTTAATAACATCCCGTTAGATGGTTAAGATGGATCAGAGCTCAAAATTAAAACAGGTTTTTATTCGCGTTTTCACTAATTTTAACGGCAACTAGCGGATGAGTGAATGCTACTGGTCGTATCACAATACCAAAATAGTGTAATGTATGTGGAAAAAAGAACAGAATATATCCGAAATTCCACTACTACTATCCCTTTGTCCTTTGAATATAAAACAGGAAGGAAGCATATGATTCGATTCCTGGCACCAAAATGGAGCTTGCATATGGCCGACTTTGTTTCCGATCTGGCAGTGGCGCAGCGCAGKATGCTTGAGTCAATTAATTATTATTATTATGTTTACCATAACTTAAATTWATGAAGAATTATCACAGTGAAAATACACCTGTGAAAAACGAAGTTAGTTATCTAGAGAGGTACATTAAATAGTGTTTTTAAAAACATGTTTGACAAACTTAGTATTAAAAACACTTACATATGAAGTATTACTCCTGAAGAACCACCATATATTTTTATGTTTTTTACCATTTGAATATAAAACTGATGTGTAAGCTGATGACAATAGCAGCTACAAACAATCAGAATAATGGAGCTGCAACATGGCCGCTTCCGTCCCCGTTTATATGTGAATAAGGATGCACAATGCTCCTTTCTCCTATTTTCTTCCTGTCAGTTTTATATTCAAAGCTTTAAAACAGATACACAGATATGACAGAAAATATCTAATATCTAGTGAGCTGAGGAAACAACGATCTTTCCTGGTACAAACATTGTCAAACCGACCGATATAAAATGTTTACAGCTACAGTACACAGTCTGCCACAAAACAACAACAACAACAACCAACTCTAGAGGAGGTCTCTCCCGGCTGAAAGAGCATCAAACAAGCACCGATGCATGGATATTTAACTTTTACATGTCTTTCTTTATATGCGAATACTTTCAGAAGGCCTTTTGCTTTGAAGTGAGCTCTCCATGACCCAAAGCACCCCAGCGTTCATCTGCAGGGGAGATGCTCTCTTGTTTTGTCGGTACCGGATGCTAAATAATTCAGTCGCGTCGCAGAAACACGCCAGCGTGAAAAGCCGATGTTGGAGCCAACGTTGATAAAAGAATCACGTGGCCCGAAAACCGGCAGTGTAGGTGTTTTAATTTATTGAGTCGAGGCAGTTTGAGGTAAACTCCACCGGTGGAGGGCAACCGGTGATCCTTCAGAAGGGAAGTTGGCAATTAAAAATTGAATAACCGATTGTGGTGAACTGTGTTTGTTGTTCGCCCCAATGTTGCCCTATACTTTTTTGTTGAAGTTCTTTGTTGTGCCCGTCTGGAAAATGAAAATACTGACCCAATTAATAAATCTAATCAACAAAGATACAGCAAACTGGTTAAAACTGTTCGTCCCATTTTGCAGTTTCATTTGGAACCATTAACCAGTTTATGAAAGGAAACACAAATAACCATCAGTAGGGTCCCTTTGTTGATTAGATTTATCACGTTGGTCAATATTTCTATTATACCGGCTCCCGCGCTATAATTAGTTAGATTTTATGATTCAGGTGTAGAAATTTTTGACAGGAGAGTTTATGCATCGAATACTTAGTGTTTCCAAAATCCAACACCTCAATTGTGTGACCTGTACTGAAAAATATGTAACACAAAATTCTAATATTTGAATGACATATGTCGGAAACAAATTGTACCAATTTCTTGCAATTTCCTACTCGGTCGGATAAGCCCTATCACCGAGACTAGATCCGATACTTTTGAAACGCCATGAATAAACGAAGAAATAGTATACGACCCTTGTTATAATGTCGGGTAAACTTAAAAAAATTAACGTGGCTGAATATGTTTGGAAGACCTCATCTTCACTTAGTATGTTTCATCCAGCGAAACGTGTGTTAATAGATTAAAAAAATTTAAAAAGTCCGTTGCACGTTAAACGACTGAAAGAAAAGAATGCAGAGCCTGATATATATGACAGTTCTCTAATCTTTAAGGTTAGATTTGATAGTTTTGTTCCCTCTCCCATCTCCGTTATAAACATTTAAATTTTCCACCACAATTTTGCCCTAAAATGGCAGACTATTGCGGTACTATAATATATTTAGTGACAGTAATCAATGTATGGCTGTGAGCACCCTCTGGTAGTACAGACTGGAGTTCAGAAGGGGAGCAAGCCTAAGTTTGTCACAGGAATATAAATGTTTTATTTCTTCCAACGTCTGTTGTCTCATATTATCGTTCGCTATACTGCTTGTTTGTCATATCAGCACAAGCAACAAAATGTTCAGTATCTTTTCAATTAGTATAGTGTCATGTCAAAAATATTTAACTCAAAATTACGAACTGCGCGTTGCCTATGTTACCACGTGTGGCTAAGCGATGCCAACAAACAAAAGAGAAGTTCCTTTAGGCGGGCTGGGACAGCTAAGGGCAAAAAAACTGACATTGCGCGCTTAAGGAAATCTGACGAATATAATAATATAATACAGCCTAAACGCGCTGCATTGAGCATATTATGAAATCTTCAAGTATCACACAAAGTGATGCGTTGTTGGAGACTCAAATTTTCAGTAATATCGTAAAGAAAACAAGAATTAAACAAAACATATATTAATTATATAAAGATATGCATGGACATTAAAGATAAGTATAGACGTAAAACAAATTAAAACATAACGCGTATAAGAATTACACAGAATATAACAAAAATATATGCTATAGATATAGATAAAATAAAGTTAAAACTTGCAATACAAAAAGTTGTAATGAACAAAGCAAACAAGACGTATGAAAATGGTGAATTTTTAATACATTTACATATACATGGTGTTGCACATTTTTAGGACACTAAAAAAAACTATTTCTGTATAGAACTGCATCACGTTTTAGTGTAGGTATTCCAGAGCGCGAATTTGCAAGTCTTTACATTTAAAATAAGACAGTTATTTAAACTTGATACGTACAAAATTACACAACCGTTGGTGATATCCTATACAAATAGAAGTGGAAATATCGTCATTACAGAAAAGATGATCCTTTGTCAAGTAATTTGCAAGGTTTGATTTTATTACCACTAGGAATAACTGAAATATAGGTACAATTTGAAGTAGGCCAATGTAATTTGAGGATTTATTTTGATGACTTTGCGATAAAATTTTATAAATAAAATACTGTATATAATATATATTGTAAGTGTATGCTGTGCCACGCTACAATTTTGTATTCATATTCACTAAATGCGAACAGTCAACTATTATATTATTATTGTTAATGATATATTAAACTTGTCAAAGATTTTATTTTTACCATAGTTGAAAATTCTCCAGAAAATTTTCCTTATCCGCCACTGTTATCATCGTCACATACAAACATTTCTTGCACATTATAGAACAAGTCTACAGTTATGCATGTCCGCCGCTTTTTACAAAATAAATCGCAAACTGCTTTTAAGTAATGACAATTATTTATTATATTTTCCGTTTGTCCTATAACATCTAGCGCCACATTGACTGGCGTATGTTTATTTAAATATTGGCCAATGACTGCATTTTCTAAAATAAAATTCAAATACTTATGTGAGACGTATGCACCTACTGCTTCCAATTTGTTTCCTTAATAATAATACTATTATTTTACCCCCCTCAAAGCATGCAAAAATGGCTACTGAATTACCTACCAGTTTATATAACTAGTTACAAAGGCTAGTTCAGTTAAATGTTAGATACAAAATATTAACAATAATAGAATCTATACACATTTGCCACAAAATTGCTGAAATTACATCTGTTACAAATATCACAAACAAAAATATATATTATGTTCCTATGAAATGAGACATAGCAAATAATATACCAAACAAAAAATTACGAATGTAAGTTATAACACATTATATTAGAAGCCTTTACTTGTGCAGCACCGACATAATTATACCACACAGCGCTTTTGCCCTTAGCTAGTAAAAGCCACGACGCCCACTACTCCACGTTACGCCGAGATCGGCATGGATGTATAAAAGAGGGGATACCGCATCTCATTAACAGAAAGCGCATTGTTGTGAAACCGACATCTAAATGGCGTGAAGTTAGCGCAATAACAAACTTTGTTTTCTTGCCGCGGCATTGGCGTGCGGTTCATGTTTAAAGGGAGCTCGAGGAATGTAATAAAATGGTTATAGGTAGATGATTGATTAACACGCAACCTTCAATAAATAAACATGTAATTAATTGGTTACATACTATGTACTTTAAACACCATTGCTGTTAAAATAATGAAAGTTAACTAAGTTCCTAATCAATAATTCAGTCTAAATCCAAAATAAAATAATATAACATACCTACTAAAGTTGCTCTACAAACAAAATTAAAAAAATAAGCACACAAAACAAATATACAAAAATATCTTAAATAACACTTGAAATAAACAACAAAACTATATTAAAACATATATAAAAATATAACATTGTTACTGGTTGCTAAATAAAATAGTTTTAGTGAGTGTACTACGTATACGAGATTTTAAATTTTGTTCATTTTGTTTTTTCGTTTCGTAATGGACTCTGATTTTAAAATAAATTTTCAATGCCAATTTGATAAATATAATGGCATGGTTATCAATAAATTCGTGATCATACAAATGATTGCCGAAACTATCTAAAACGGAATTCTGTAGATGTCTCATTGTATTATTTACTAGGACCGTATTTAGGTCCTTAATTTTAGGGTTAAATATATTTGTTGCTGCACTGAAAGAGCGGAAATATTTTTCTGCAGTTTTACAAATTTTAATTAAAACAGGAGAAGCTGATATTAATTTTTTGTATTGCTTCCTCTCTTGTAATTTAGATTCAACCTCTCCTTCCAATAACTGGTAGCAAAATGAACAAGTAACACATTTTTGCATACTGCGTGCTACAAAACCAGCCATATACGTAACTACATCTTCCACATAATCAGTAAGATGCCATATACCTGAATGTGGTAAATCATATTTGCCTATATCATTCATTATTTCTTGCTCCAATTTTAAATATTCTTGGGATTGTAACAGGTCGTCATTATTTTCATTATACGTAATTGCACCACTTCCACAATATAATATTGAAGTGGCATCTAAATTTTTAACATTTCCACTGTCACCAGCTCTTACTTGGCAGTGAACAAGCAATCTCTTATAAGCTGCCTCAAATTGACGAGCTGAAGGGTTATTATTGCAACCACCTCGTAATCTAATTGCTCCAAAAAAAAGTTCCAAGTGATCTTGTGACAACTTGTATGATAGAATGTACTTCAAGTGCTGTTTATTAACAACATACATGTCATACAGGCCCCTTAAACTTTCTATACATACTAGAAAACCTAAGAATCCAATTTTTCTGGTAGTCTCCAAGATTTTACTACCTCCAAGAGACAGATTCAGTATATAATCTTCAACATATTTCATATAGGCAAAAAAAATCCGGTGCAGTTTCTTCAGACAATGGTTTCTTGAAATCATATTTTGCAAATATATTTCGTGAATTTAAAATATCAAATATGTCATTGAATATTTTTAAAAACCTGCATGTAGCATCCACATTTTGAAATTGAGGTAAACCAAGATCTTTGGCCACAAACAATAAAGCATCAGACACACTTTTACTCAAAGTTTGAACTGCTATACGCACCTTCATTTTTTCTTTTGCCCACTCCAAATGCCTGGTTCTGACTTTAGTCGCTGGGTGTAACCCTTCTACTGTTTGCAATTCAATCAATTTTTCTAAAAATGCCCAGTTTATTTCCTTATTTTCTTTATCTACTAAAATTTTTTGAGATCCCCAACAGTTTCTAACAAGCTTGACCATATGACAAGGATCAAATATAACAAAAACTTTTTCATTAGTAGATGGATGGTTAAAGTAAGTTTTTAGGGATAGAGGATCACTAAAATCAGCTCCCAATTCCTGTGCCATTGCTATATTGGCTGAAGCACCATCAAATGTGATAGATGTAACAACCACACCACTTTCGTGAATAAATTCCAAGCATTGTTTTAACAATGCTGCTTTTTCATTGCCAGAAAGGCCGGCTAAAAAGAAATAACCTACTGGAATTTTCCAAGAAGCATTCAGGCATACAAGCATAAACACAAGAACTTCTTTTGCAGCTGGAGCTGCAAATGAGTCTAAATTGGTGCCGACATCAACATAACCAGTAAATTTTTTCCCTGTCCATTCTATCTGTTTTCGTATTGACATTTCATCTAGTACCAAATTACATAAGACTGGAAATCCTTTTGAAGCCTGAACTGTTACCATTTCCTTTAATGTGTTTAAAGATTCAGTACTAAATCCTGGAGCCCCGTCAACAGTTTTGTACCACTTTGATATTGTAGCCGGATGTGGTAAAGACTTGTTAAAAGTATCATGTACAAAAGAATATGCCTTGGGCGAGTAAAAGTTTAGGGTAAGCGCAAAGGAACGCAAAGAAGCATTGTATTTTTGCTGCCTGGATCCTTTTAATATCCGTTCAAATAAATCTTTTGATGCTCCTGGTAAGGATGCCTGAAGAAAATTATATGTCTTTAACAACTCTTTTGTATATAAATGCTTTAGCACATCACCAATGATATATCACACTGTTATAAACTCACCTTTATTGCATGTTCGGAATGTTCAGTTATAAGAAGTTTCTGCTTCAGTAACTTCAAAAGGGAGTTTAAGTTTGTAACTTTAGTTTTATATCGTCGAACAGTCTGCTGTAGTCTTTTAATTTGCTTTTTTTGTGTCACAACCTTTTGCCTTGCTTTTTGAAAATATCTTTTAGCTTTCCTCGGAGTGGCTAGGTCATCGCTGCTAACTTCTCCAACATATCGCTTAATTCTACAAAGCCAAGAAATTTAATAATACAAATTCAATATGCAGGTATCTAGTTTAAGGACCGGTTGCACAAACGTGGATCAAATTTAATCTGAGTGTATCCCACAGTCGTTGCCTAGTAACGTCATGATTTGGGTGTTCTGATTGGTGTTGCTATAGCAACAACTGCGGATTAAACTGTGATCAAATTTGACCCATGTTTGTGCAACCGGGACGTAAGACTCCTTTTACAAAAAAGCAAAATTATGTTTTCTAACATTCAAAAACAACTCTTAAAAATATAGTAGCCGCTTGTCGAATGGTCTTTTCATGTCATACCCTATAGAGGGTGATTCAGGAAAAAGGGACAATATTTTGGGAAATGGTAGTATTCACAATTCTGAACAAAATGAAAAAAAATGAAACAAACTATATTACTGTCACAATTAAGTAATATTTATTCAGATTCCGGTTTACAGTCAATCATGCCTAGTCTGTTTATATACACTGAATATGCCAATATGATATTTGTGTATAGTACAGCCTGTAAAACGCTTTCCATATTCTTTAGAAGCAGCTGATGGACTCCGCTGGCAAAAACTATACACAAATACCATATTGGCATATTCAGCTTATGTAAGCACACTAGACTTGATTGACTGTAAACTGGAATCTTAATACATTTTACTTAATTGTGACAGTAATATCGTTTGTTTCATTTGTTATAGCCTTCCTGATGTGATTCGAATATCGCATTTCTCTTTAAGCATGTTCAAATAAAATGTCCTTTATCTCGAAAACGGTTAATCTTATCGACATACAAAAAGTGTAACTTTTTGTGCATGAAGAATGACAGATTTCAAAAATAAGGTCAGAACCATGAAACTACTAAGAGATAAAAAGTTGTTGAGAAAAAAAGGGTAACTACCCTTAAGTTTTCTACCCCTCAGTGAATGCAAGAAAATGAAAATGTGTCTGACATCAGGCCCTTCTATAGCTGAGATAATTTTCAGAATTTCCAATTTGAATATTTCTGGATTGCTTAGATATTTCAGAAAAGTTGGTTGTTTAATTACAACTTCTAAGGGTTGTATCTCTGAAACGGTGCACTTTAAGATATAAGTCGATACCAGTTTTTTTGTTCAGAATTGTGAATATTACCATTTCCCAAAATATTGTCACTTCCTCCTGAATCACCTTGTAATAGGTTCACAAACTAAACAGATTATGAATGGATTCTTTAATTACTAGTTTATCTATATGGTAAATTACTAACACACAGATATTTAATATCAAAACTTATCAAACCTTTTTTGGGGTGTTTTCAACAAGGACATCTTTCCTCTAAATTCAGAACGCACTACAGTTCCTGGTAGGTTCGTACTTAATCCCTTTAACATATGTTCTTCAGCTTCGGATGCAGTAGGCGTTCCTGAGGAAGATGGTCTTACCTCCTGTTCTGGGCCAACTCTTTAAATACATAATAAATATAAAATTAGACACAGAAAATAAGATAAAATTTGCAATATATAGTTACCGTCTGTGAACTTCATCGCCATTACTTTCACTATCACCAGTCAGTGTATCAGATGATGCTATGACCATTGGAGTTCTTTCTGGGATTGTCAGTACTTTCCTAAAATTTTTATTTTTCTTTAAATTACAAATATATTCCTTTCAATATCATTTAAGTTCGTAACTTGATAAGTATTGTTATATAAATTATGACAGTTTTAATTTATATATCTACATAATAAAAGATAAGCACACAGGTAGTTAATATTAAAATCATCAAACCTTTTCTTAGATGTTTTCCCTAAGGGCAATTTTGCTTGAAATTCAGATTGCACTGCAGTTCCAGGTTGGTTCGGACTTAACGCCTTCAACAAATGTTCTTCAACTTCTGATGCAGTAAGAGTTCCCGAGGAAGATGGTCTTTCAAGTTCACGTTTGTAAACTCTTTATAGAAAAATATAGAAAATTAGACATACAGGAAAAAGATGTAACATATAGTTACCGTTTATGCTCTTCCTCGTCATTACTTTCACTATCGCCAGTCATTGTATCAGAGGACGTTATCGTCACCGGAACTTCTTCTGGCACTGTCATTATTTTCCTTAAAAGATTGATATTTAAATTGCTTATTGTCGAACATAATGTTTGATGTGTCATTGTATGTGTCTAAAGTGAGGAAATCTTGAAAAATTTACTGCTGTCCCTCACCAAATCTAGCCCGAGAGTGCATTGTTTTTTGTTTTGATACAGTACCTTTTTTCTCAAAACTGGAGCACGTATTTGCTCAGTTTGATAATTTCTAAACAAGAGCTACCTATTTCGACTATACATAAAGTGTTTGTAAAAGATAAATAAAACACATTTCTAACAGGTGTTTGTGTGTATTAAGATATTTGTGAAACGATGTATACTAAAATGTTATAAACGATTTGATGACTTTTAAAAATAAACAACCATTATTACCTGCTCTTGGAAGGTGGTGGTCCAGCATCTACCTCGCTTTCATGCGATTCAGGAAATAGCACTTTAGGGATCCTAAAAGAAAAAACAAATTTATACCACAAAATTATCACGTTTAATAAATATATACTGACTTTATTGGTGTAGAAGCAGCAGATGTGGAAGGTGAACTGTAATAAAATAACTTTAGAATTCTGTATTTCGTAAAAATTCTATCTTACCTGGAGCTAGAAGAGGAAGCTTGTCGTTGCAAAGGTTTTGGAATTGCACCTTTCTTTAAAACTCTCAATCCTGAGGGTTTAATATTGAAATCACCACTGTCAAAATGGTCTGAGCATATTTCTGCTCTTAATGGTAGATTTCGAGTCTCTAAACCCAGAATAAACAGCCATAGTTTCCTTTCTTCAGCATGTTTCGGAAACCTAAAAATAATAGATAGGTACAAAAAATATTGTATCCATATGATCTTTGCACACATAAAACTCATATTTTTTGCTATACACTAATAAACAATTCAGAAAAATCATGTTTCAGTAGTAGTGTTGTAAAATATCGGTATAAGTAATTTTAAACAACGCACGCCTATGGATCCTAACCTCAAATACTACTTTAGTTACAATTAGCATTACTTACCTGTGAAATGAAACATTGGGTGAACGTAAATTAACCTTTACACACTTGACACTGCCTGACCATTTTGTCTCTGCTACTGATAACAACTATATCGAAATCATTCCTTGCAACTTGCACTTCATATACCCAAAACAAAACAAACACGCAACCCAAAACAAAACAAACACGCAAACGCCCAAATGGTGTGTGATCGTGAACGCACAGCTTAGTCATTGGACGTATATAACTGGTCAACTGGGAGGTCCAATGTTTTCCCCAAATAAACGCTTAGACTGTGAACACATGTTGGAACCAGTTTAGACTGTGTAAAGCTGCATCCCCTCTTTTATACATCCATGGATATCGGTACCTCTCTCTCTCTCTCTCTCTCTCTCTCTCTCTCTTTCAACTTTTATGAACCTAAATCACATAATCTGCTATTATCGACTCCTTAAATATTTCCAATGCTAAAAATTGCAAAAAAATAATGATATTACATAGGAGTAAATTCAGATCCTCCTACAATGCTTAGGTGTTTCGCCTAATCCTGCCCCAGCATACTCCCAGCTATCGCTGTACCTCGCCCCCATCATAATCTTTTAACCATTTCCTCCTTACGTAAGCTTCAAATCCGTGGTGCTGATCGATACGCGCACAACGAAATTGCCCGTTCACCCCAGAAACTTTTTACTTACGAAACAAGTTTAGCCTCATTGCAATCTGCTTAATCGGCTCGGTGTGAATGGTAATTCAATTAATTATCAGTTGCCGTAATGAAAATTTAAGCTAGTCACCTGCTCCATTACTCCCCTAAGGCAAACTTGCCAGCCCACACGCCGCGCCGAGACACGAAAGGGCCGTTCTGAGCGGCGAAACGAACAATACGATTCCATATTGCACCTAGAATACAACTTTAACGGGAAATTGTGTTTAAAAAGGAATAGTTGCTTATTATTTTTAAAATATTCTTCATTTGTGTGTAGGTTCAAAAAAATTATTAATTTAATGTAGAAACAGCGCAAGTTCTCGAACTGCTATAAACGAATAAAAAAAGTTAAAATCGCACTATGGAGTTACCATCACACTGCACAGTTGGAGTAACTCGCAGTAGCAAAATATAATCTAGTGATGGAAGGAAAAATTATAGTTACCACACATTTAAAAAATACACAAACTTGTATACAAAAACTGCTGTCCAGGCTAGACAACTGGTCCAAGAAACTATCGGGATTCCTACTGTTTGACTAATAAATCTCGCCAACAGCTTTTTCAAATTATTCAAATTCCAACAGCAACATTCCTCCGTAATAAAATTATTATCATTACTTTTTGTTATCGAAATATTTTATTTTTTACCTTCCGAAACTGTGAAAACTTCCACTACATGATATGATGTTTGGAGTCTAGTAGTAATTCTTTTTAGCTCGAGGTTTCCAATGAGGTTCCAAATCCGACAGGTATGTGGCGGCAGTTTACAGGTATATGACATTTACATTGGATTTCAATAAATTATTATAAAGGGTTTCTATAAATGATTCATGCACCGCGGGGGGCGTTGATTTCTGAATTCTTTGTGCGGCCTTCTTGTAACTGCTGCCAAGCTACAATAAGCACGGTGATAGTACTTAAGGTTGCAGATCAAGTTACAGTAACGAAATTGATGGTTTTATAAAATTTTTCAACAATTTACAACAAAGGTAAGAAATTACAATAATTATTGGTATAGTAGGCTTGTGGTAACCTCTACAGTCTACACCCTTGCACCGTGGAAGCTTTGTGTAGTGCAGCTAACGTTAATACCACTTAGTTTGTGAATTTTACCATCGCGGAAGGCTAAAAATATCTTTTAGTCCATCATAGTACAATTATTTAACGGGCTTCCTGTAGCCACAATCTTACAAACACGATAAATAACCTAAAAGTTATACGAAAACGTTACCCCACAGCTCCAAATGTGAGCTTTCTGCAACCTTAAAATTGATTATCATGCAAAACACTACAGAATATGTCGAAACTCCCACGCGTTTACTCATAATAAAATATACCAAATAATTCGAAAATCGACAGATGATAAGATTACCTAAAAGCAATAGTTGTGTTCACTTTCCTGAGAGGCGGCAAATTGATTTAATCGACAATTTCCATAAACGCCCTAGATGCATGAATCATTTATAGAAATCCTGTATTACTACATGTATTGTTGTTATAATAATAAGGTAATTTTATACTACGAGTATAACGTTAAATTGAACGGTTGGTATTTGCAGTTTTATTGCTTGAAACGCAAATAAAACCCAACGTTTACCTAGTAAACGAAAATTGTATGACATTGTTTTAACTTGTTTAAAATTCATTTACTCTTCATAGACACAACCTGTCGGCAATCCTATAATTGCTCGGTATCTTTATTGAAGTTACCCGTGGTAGTGATAATAGGTATCAAGACTCGTCAGCGGCCTGAACGCATTCATACTTTAAAAAATGTTTCTCATATCACGAGTTTAGTATTAGATTTTCCCTCAGTATGTGGAAGAAATCGCATGTAACCGTGAATGTGCATATATCGCATATAGATAAAATCTGAAATTTATAAGGAACATGTATCTTTTTTGAATATATAAATACACACTAACCAATTTTTTTTAAATTACATCGCTAGAAAAAGAGATTCAGGACGGAGTGAGCGTTATACTAACAAAATGAAAACTAATTGAATCCTATCTAATCATTGGGTGAACAATTTAGGCTCAATATTCGCTTTTTATAAAGTCCATTTAGCACACAAGTTTATGTGATTCATTTAACTATTCACCGCAATAATTCTATGTAAAACAGGAAATTTCCATTTGCTAATTTACGGCATGCATTGTTTTAGCACAATTCGCTAACCCAAATGTTTTCAGTGCGGTATATAGAAACCCTATTTTATACGTATAATAAAACCGCTTAATTTGTGAAACCGTGCGTAACACTGAAATAACCCACAAAACAATCCATAATTAGACTAGTAATAAAAATTATACTATTAAACGCATTTATGTTATTCAGCATCGCCATTTATATGCAAAATATTTATACCACGCCACATGCATTCTAATCAGTGGGAGATGTAAAAGTACCTAATAACTTTAGACTTTAATGTAGTTTGCATATTGATTGTTTTTCATGTAGAAAACATTTTATACTGAGATATTAA
Organism: Rhyzopertha dominica; assembly: GCA_025024175.1. Lineage (NCBI taxonomy): Eukaryota > Metazoa > Arthropoda > Insecta > Coleoptera > Bostrichidae > Rhyzopertha > Rhyzopertha dominica. Next base: position 18,551,212 of record QCXZ01000041.1, read on the forward strand.
AGCCAACTGAGCAGCAAAAATTTACAAAAAGAAATGAGTACGCCGCTGGACTTTAGATTCAAAAAAATACTGAAATAAAAATACAGTAAAGGGTGGTAGAAGAATAGGAAGAACAGCAATATTCAACAAACAGTGGCAATATTTTGTTTTAGACACCTTAAGTCCACAACTGGTTATTCGTTATATTCCTATGTGTAATGATGGAATAACAAACTCATTAATATCAGTTTTATAGAAACAGATTGAAATACAAGAACTAAAATGATATATAAGATAGTTAATAAACATAAAATTAAGTTATCCCAAAACAAAATATTTTGATTACTAATTAAAAGCAATAAATTTGCGCTAGAAGGTGTCTAAAACAAATTACTATCACTAAAATGATATTGTTACAACACGCAACTAACCACTTATTAGCGTATGTTTTATTTAAGCAAACACAACAATGCGAAAAGAAATGTCGGAACAAGTTATAATGCGAATAAAAACGTCACGTCACGATTAAACAAAAAGCACGTGACCTAAATCTAAAGGAACGGGTTGGTTTCTTTTTCAACTGCGTGATACACTAACGCTGACATATTTACAAACGTGTGGTKCCAAACTTTTCTGTAACMAATGGCGGCGAACTACTTTTTATGGGAAAATGTTAAACACCGCTGTTATTCCAGCAAACAGAAACAGTTAATGCATTTTCGCAAAAGATCCATCCAAGGTTCAAGGTGTACCGTCTCTTTAATAAAGTACGATAATGAATAAAGATTTTTCTGCTAACGTTTTATGAAAGCCACCTTTCGAATGTCAATCTGGCTTTGAATTGACATTATGTAGGCACTAGTGCGAACTGGTGACGCTTTTAAGAACTAATGCCTAAAAGTATATGTGCTCTATAGATAATAAATTTTTTCTCGTAAATAAAGAGCATAAAAATAAAATGGAAACAGATATATTGTCTATGTATTATAAATATTAAAAATATAATTGCTTACATTTCTAAACTGAATATTCGCGCCACTTAAAACAGAACTTGCTTCTTCTTTTTGGATAATTTCAATTGATGTCGAAGTCGAATCAGATATGGAAAATTAATATTCAAAACAATGCAATGATTAATGTCTGTCTACTGTTCATTATTTTAAAATTTTCAAAATAACAAATCGCAAGAAAGATGATAGGTGACAATTTTTTTTAATTATTTTTATACTATTTTTCTCTACAAATCGTCAGTAGAAAAAACTTGTATACAATTCCTTAAGAAACCTCATCTCATTAGACAATTTTCACGTCGCATGCCTAAAAGACACTCATTTCGTAATTTACTATATAAATAGCTATTACACTGTAGCTTTGACAGTACGTTCAGAAAGAAAAGATTATTATTAGCAACTCTACGTTTAACACTCATCAGGATTTAAACTATATATGCAGCACTTCGGTGAAAGCGTATTGTAGCGTTTTATTTTTTTAAATTTAAACTGTTATGTTATTCAAATTTATAAGATTTAAAATATGCACGGATCTTCGACTGGTAAGTCTTGAAAGACTAAAGTGCCTGGTCCGTTACAATTTATTACAATTGTGTTCTGAATTCGCTTCCATTTTGCGTTCTGCCCCGAGAGGAGCAGATTTTTGTAATTCCGCACTCCAAATTATTACAGGGCAGCAGCGTTCCCCTTAAAATAAAAACATCTACTCATAAATTAAGCCCTCGATGTAGCCAGGCAATAAAATAAAGGCCCATTTCATTAACCTAATTCATCCGGCCCCGTGCCCCCTTGTTTATTAATTAACCTGGCAGTAGAGGTGACGCAGTTAATGGGTTAATTTTTTAAACAAATTTGTCGCCACGAAACGGTCCCATTGTACTTCGAAATCCTATTGTGGTCCAGTAATTGGCCGAAGATTTAATGCCTTACGGAACGGCTTTTGTGCGCGATAATTTTCCGTATTCATATGCGGATCAGGCTCACGAGAAAATTAACGAGGGCACTGGCGAATTGAAAGCGTGTTTATGTTGCAATTTGCACAAGAGAATGGGCGTAGGGTGTTTAGAAGCCGCAAAAAAGCAGACACGTTAATGAATTTACTCCGGAAGACGGACGTTACGTGTTCGCCATGTAATGAAGACAAAATACCATGCGTTAAATAATTACTTATCACGACGTGCACGATACATAATTTAGAAAGAACGCTCTTGGCCTTTATTAAAGCGATTACTTCATGGCAGATATCATCAAATTATGAAGTGCAGTTATTTTGTAATTATTGTAGGTTTGACCTGGAGATTTTTGTACGACAATAACAATATTTTCTAACGCTAATTCAATTTGTGAGTATCAGATCATCATCAGAATCTCACCACTTTTTCATGGTTTGTTATACGGGACAGACTTTTCGTTCCCCTTATAATTTGTTATCACACTTCGCTCTGGATGAGTAAAAACTTGTGTTTTTCGAGTATTAAAAATAGTAGGGTACATATTCCAAAGTTTTTGGTGAACATCTCCAATAAAGTCCCAGCCTAAGTAATGGTAACAGGTATTCAAACGTATGCTGCAGTGCTAATCTAACTAACCACCAATGGGTAATTATAATTATTGTCCATCTGTGACACCTATCCATTTATAGCCTATCATAACAATCGCTATTTAATAAAATATAATTAGAGCTAACGAAATTTTAACCTATTTGCCTAAGAACGAGGATTTTCTTTGAAGCAATGTTGAAGTGGAACTACCCAGCCAAGTGTAATTTGTTTAGGTGATAGAAGGAAACCAACACAGTACTACTAACAGAAGAACCAATAAAACAGCATGGCGACCTCGACATACATAGACAATAGGAAGCTGTGAAACCGACGGAGTTTCACTAGCTCAATGGTACTGTGTCCCCTCATAAGCTGGAGAGCTACGATTCGAACCCAGCTGGACCTTATCCAGCTTGCTTGCTAATCTATCGAAATGTCCACAATTGGTGACCTCCCACTCGCCCGTCTGGGTGTTGCTTATCCATCTACCTATGTGAGGGGTAACGGAACAATCGCTCGTAAAAATGGTGACAACATGCATGTAACGCCCTTGTGTTATTAATTTTATTTTATTTATCATTTTTTGTACATTTCTTGCACGCATGTGAAAACGGAGTGCCGATATTTTGTTTAAAATAGTTGTTTTTCGCTCGCTCATCCACACAACTATAAGAAGCTTCACCATGCTCTGGGTCAGGATAGCAGCAGCATAGAAAATAGGCCGTCCATTGAAAATTTTGTTCGCAATTCCCGTTCGCCTTTTTTAAGATAAAGTGCCGTACACATAATGAGTAGGTGCCTACTGCATTAATAGGCTCACTATTTTTACACTTCTTTTTCACTGTATTGCTTCCTACAACCAGCAAAAATTAGTCGAGGAAGAATATACATTGTCACACATGCTGGTGGAAAATAGGATTTGTTTGTTGAAGAGACAAGGGGGATATTTTCGTCGCCTTCGAGAAGTCACGATTACCACGATGGTATAAGATCGATCTTTTTTTGAGCCTGGTTTGAAAGAAAGTTACTAAAGCATTCGGAAACGTCTGATGCTTCATTATTGAAAACCAGCAAAATAAATAATGGAAGCGTAGTCTTTAGCGTGGACTATTTGGCATCAAAATACGGTCATGGCGCTTTGAGCCTACCATTATCATTATTACCTAATTCCAACTGAAATAGTGTGAAGAACAAAAGAATCATATTACTACAAGCAAATTAGATGAACAATAGGAAAAGAGGAGAACGTTTCATGTGTATGGCAAGAAGCTCTTAGAGATACTTATAGATAGGAAGAAAATTATTGATGATTTTAATCTTATCGTTACCACTGCAAGCAACTCTGAAAGCGAGGATACAGAGAAAAGCGAAGTGGATATTTTTTCTATATAAACTATTTGTATTGTAAAATGCATGTCTATGCTGTGCTGTCTACACCTCAACCAACTGCAGATAGTACTATTTCATGTCAGTGTAATGCTGACAGATGGCATTGCCATCCTAATTTCTTATTTGTATTGTGTTTTGAGAAACGTTTGTGTATCAATATCATTTGTTTGGTTTTGTGTTCATATTTCCGCTAAATAAATTTTGTTAATTTTGTACTGCATTTCCCCCGGGTACAACACATCAAGACAAGAAAATAAACTACAATTATAAAAAATCGTAAAAAATAATACCCAGTAGTTTTCTGCATCCCTCTATCATCATTTACACAGTTTCTACTTGATTCCATAAATCATTATCATTATATCATTTAGTAACTATTCCGAAAGGTTTACAGTACACACCAAGCAAGTTAAGTAGTAAAACTCTACCGTGAAGAGAACCCCACGTAAAACAGTTTGACTGCTAGACTCTTCGACGAAAAACGTGKGGAACAGCAAGATAGTCGTTTCTATCGCATTAATTTTTAGAAACGAGCTCTGTCACAAACAAAAAACATGACTCTGAGCGTCCTGTTCGAAGTAGCAATGTTGAAGTAAGTAAGAATTTAGATGGCGATGCCATCTGTCAGCATTACACTGACATGATGACAAAGCCACCTAGCTGCCTTAACGGGTACTACTTCCTAAAGGAAGTGACCTGTAGCCTAACAAATTGGCATGCAACTGCATGTTAAAGTAGCTTTTATTATCATTTTTAATGGAAACAGGCAATATGCGAGAGAAGTTGCTCAATAATGTGGCGTGTCAATAAGTAGTGTTCATCGGATTATCTAAAACCATAGGTTTAATACATGCAAGACAAAACTTTTTCAAGAATTAAACGACAATGATACGGAACTCCGTTTACAGTTTGGCGAAAAATTTACTGAGCGTTTAAGTAATGAGCCAGGTTCTGTTTCTCTGATTAAAGTTATTTTATATTGAACGGTGAAGTGAAATTTTTTGTTCATTTTGCAACCCATTTTTTAAGACCTGTTGCCTAAATATTTATAACAGGTCGTTTATTCATTTTTTTTTATTGTGAGAGCCCTGCGCGCTCTTGGCCGTACCTAGGATTCGCTGCCTGTCGCTACCACGGGGAGGTGGCGCTAATTTGATGTTCTACGCAGAGCTCTCTTTTCCCCTATTTTATAGTATTTTTTGTATAATTTAACTCCTTATAAGTACTCGGGTTAGTATTTACCTATCTATTAACCTTAATTCTAGTTTCAGTCTATGTCTGTTTTTGTTTCCTGGTGATATCCGGCTTTCATGTCCTGATGATGCCTATGTTTTTAGCATCTTCGGTCCAGATATCAACTCCCTTTCTTTATTCATTCCCGGTGGCATCTCGCTTTTAACATCCCGTGGATGTTGTTCCCCGGTTCAGATATCACCTTGCGGTTATTTCCTTGCTCCGTATACTTTTATTCTTATTTTATTAGCGTCTTTCCCTGTACTTTTCGTAATCTTTTCCAGAAACTCTATCCGCGAACACCACATTCACATTCACGTCTCCCAAATCTATATAGGTTTGTGGGATATGGTCCATGGCCAGTCAGGAAATGCATCATCCCCCTGGACGGTTGCAGGTAACCCATATCCCTCCTTTCCTCTATTGTTGGAAAAAGGCGTCTGGCTCTTTCCCCTTTTTTGCATGCGTGCCACTCATTTTGCCATACGTTTTCTATGGCTATGTTAATCTCTCTTTTCGTTGTTGCTTCTGTACCCAAGATGTCCCTTACTCTTTGTGGTTCGTTTTTCCTCAGCCAATAGCATGCTGCCCTTCTCCTTATCTCTAAATCCAGGGGAGTAACATCCATGACCACCGCCAGTGCCTCGAAGAGCGTTGTCGAGAAGGCACCAGCCAGCCGGATCAGTACCCCCCCCCCCCACTGTGCTCTTCTTACTATAGCTCTCGGTTTCACTAGCAACAGTCTATGCGCCCATAGACTTGCTGCGTATCCCGCTATTGAGCTCATTACTACATTCATGTATATTTTTGCCGCCTGTAGCGGAATTTTATGCTCTTTTTTGGCCATACTTGCAATTTTCTGCATGACTGTTGCCGCTTTCTCACTTACTTGTTCTACATGACTGAGGAAGTTTAATTTCTCGTTCACTGTAATTCCTAGGTACAGGTTAGTATTTTTCCTTCTAATTCTTTCTTCTCCCAGTTTTATTCTAGGATCTCTTTTCAGCGTTTCCTTCATTAGCGCATAGTTGGTTTTCTGTACTGTCAGGTGAAGTAAACAGGTATAACTATCGTTATCACCAACCCAGTAAAAGTCACTCCCATACGCCTCAAGAATTGAACGTTGGTCAGAAATTCTAAGCGACTACATTATTTATTATTTTACTAATTATTTGCCATTGTTAGACGACCTTATTAACTTGTTTATCACTCGAAAACTGGAAGAATACGTGTAAAATTAAATCTCGAAGAATACCAACTTTTCTTGAAACAGACTAGAGCTGTTTCCTAAATGCTCGTTTTTCCGGACCATGAGTAGACTGGAGAGGGCTCGTTAAATGTCCAGATAGGACGCTAGATTTAACCACTTTGGATTTTGTAGTATATCATTCAAAGTTATGTTGATATGTAGGAGAATTTTGAAATGCACATGCAGAAGTCAGTGTAAGATGGAAACCTGAGGTGTTGGAATAAATAAGGAGTTAAAAGTATAATCCAGTGTCTGATCTCCCAGGAACACTTCAAAACATTTCAGATTTCTTTATGTGGGACCGCTACCTAAGATTTATGCTACATCACTAGAATATCTTTAAAAGCTTCGAAAAAAATCATCGCAGAGTACAGTGATGGAGCTGTAMATTTTGAACAATACATTTATTAAATTGAATTGTGTTKTCATAATTACTTTCTTTCGCTCTGGCAKTGATCTAGGCATGTTCAGATTTAAACAAAAACATAGTTGTATAGACATGAAAGCAAAGTTTGCTTATATAATTTTTTTGTTGAAAGTGTGATGGAGCAAACGATTTTGACTTAAATTGTATGTTATATAAATTCATTATCAATTTCTTCACTAATTCAGTAAAGATATATTTCGTCGGCAGCTTAAATATCTGCTCATCAGACAGTGTAGTATTTATTTTAAAGCATATGCTGAGCAATTACATAATAACGTGCAAGGGATTCCTTGCTTTCAAGACAAGGTTATTTGTAACTTGTATTCTTGTCTATTTTTGTCCTATCGACTATTGATTTAAAATATGCAAGTATTAACACAGAATGCCGTGTACTAATAATACAAAAATTATCCACTTACTGCAATATTCTTACCGGGCGGCATAAACGGTGAAGTACTACTCTTGACTTACCTGTAACAAAAATTGCTACATTAATACAGCTGCATAATCATATCGCATTATAAATTAATTTTATCATTTATGATTAGAACTAAAAAAAATATAACTAAGATTAAGCAAAAAAACTCATACTTATATTCTAAATAAAAACTGCTTTGTCACGAAAACTTCTTTTTAAAAATCATAATCATGAAATAGCACAACATTAATGTCACTTTGGACACGCTGATTTCCTCTGGATCATCCCTCCTTTAATAATAAGAGGTGTTACAAGAGTACAAATGGACACCTGCCCCAATAAATGCATGCCCACAACGTTCGGCGAACATTCACCTTCACATTACGCGGTGAAATACTGAGCCAGACATTTTAAGCGAAACCGTAAATTACCATCAACGATGCTGGGCTACAAACACATGAGGAAGTAATTGTTCCTGCAACGAGGTGACGGCAGGAATTCGCAGCTAGCGAAATCCGCGTTTAAAAGGATTCCATTATGTCGGCGCCACATGGTACTCAATAATTTGCGGATCAGTGATTATGCTTGCAACACATTTCCAGGATACCATGTGCACATAAGAAGACATGTGAAGGAAGACTTACGATATAGCGGTTTTTTTCACTCTTTAAAGTATAAATTTTTTATTACTTTCAGGGCATTTGGATCATACTTGACATAATTACTTCCAACAAGGAAGAATATGTTGTATTGGTATGCCAATAAATAGTGTTGCTAAACGTTGTATTATAACCGCAGTGTTTAGCTTAAAATGACTTTTAAGTGTAAGTTAAATTAGTCTTCGCTTATTCTAAGAAAATGCCTGACGTATATGGATAAACAAATGTTAGCGTTGTAATGACTTAATTTATAAGTAACAAATTAGTTATAATTTAAGACAGAATTATGACTGCTACACGGCTCCACAGTCGCTGACAATACCTACAGTATGTACTAAAACCACATAGAAAATGATTTATTAAGTCATAACAAATTTTGTCAATAAATCATACCTCACGCTTTCAACATATTCCTGATGTTATTTATAGCTTTATACCCATGTAGATTATTAACCTAGAGCAAAGTTTCACAACTTGTTAGGCACACCGACGTTTGAATCGATAAAGAAACAGTTTTCCGGTGGTTAAACTTTACCATACTGTCCTGATCTGATGCGTGCCCTACGGAGTATAAACCATCTTCAATAATATTATTATAGATAAAATGTTCGAGAATATTATCCCAGGAGCATTTCCAGAACATTTTAATGTTCCAGGGCTATCTACAGTGTTTCTTTTATATTACATTCCTTTTAGTAGTAAGTAATAGCGCTAATAAGGCGTTACGGCATTTCCTTGTAGGCTAGGATATTGAGATTCATCTTAATTAATATGGAAAACAGTTCCTATTATGTATTATTGCATTTTAGTATTAGTAATCTTTAGCTCCCGAAAAGGATCCGTTATCATAAAATAAAAAGAAGTTTACAAGGACGTGATTTGAACCCTGATAAATTAGAATACACGCAAACGCTTTATTACCTATTACTCTATCAAGCATTACCGCTCGACATTTCAAAACCATATAGCTAACTAAACACATTTTGGTTTGAAGGCTTCCGTGGTTGTTATCGATGACATGTTGTTTTCCGGGTTGCTTCCCACGTTGCTTATTTGACCTTGACGTTTCGACACTCATGTCGGTTTCTTCCTCAGAAGTAGCTCTGATATTGAAGTGTCCTAATCCGCTCGGGTATTTATATTCGTCCGGTTCACTGATGCGTGGGCGTTGTTACGCATAACCTGTTTCCAGATTCCAGGTAATTTGATGCCTCGGTCTCAGTTATAATTAAGCAGATTCTCCTGAATTTCGATGGCTTCCTTGTACAGTCTCAGCCAGAATCTCGCTTCCCTAGACAGCATTTGTGCCTCCTCGAATTTGATGATGTGGCCAGTGTCCGTTCAGTGTTTTGCTACAGCCGACCTGTCACATTGCCGGTCTCTGGTGTCCCTGATGTGCTCCTTGATTCTGGTGCTGATGTGCCTTCTGGTTTGGCCGATGTAACCTCCCCACAGCTGCATGGGATGCTATACACACCCGGCGTTTGTAGCACCTCAGTCGTCGAACGATATTCCGGAAAGGCGTTAGCTAACTTTCCCGGGGCGGTGAAGGTGGTGTTTTATCTTATGTTTTCTAAGCAACCGTCCGATCTTATCTGTTCATCCATTGACGTAGAGCAAGTATGTTGCAGCGATCTATCTAAACGTATCTAAACCAACACTTAGATTTAAGGCGTGCCGATGCCAAAGCAGTTGTCTCGAAGCCTTCCAAGTAAATGTTAGCTATCAGCGGAGAAAGCGGTAACCCCCATAGGAGCACCTTCTGTCTGCTCGTAGTATTCCTCCTGAAACTTGAAGAAAGTAAATTTCAAGCAGATATTCGCTAGTTGGACTAGTTCTTCATCCAGGTCTTCTGCTCGTGGACGTTTCTTCAACTCCCTTAAGGGATCGTCCATTGGTATCTTCGTGAAGAGTAAGGTGATATCAAAGCTTACCAAGATGTCCTCCGGGTCCAGTCTGATCTTCATTTTCTCGATAAGGTCTCCGGCGTTCCAGACGTGGTCTTCTGTCTTCCCTACGAGTCCTTTCAGGGTACTAGCGATGTGGCGAGCTAGAGGGTGGGTGGCAGATCCTGTGGCACTAACAATCGGTCTCAGTGGTATCTCTGGTTTGTGCATCTTAGGTAGGCAATATAGTTGTGACGTCCTTGTATCTGTTTCCATCAAAACGCGATGTAGCTCTTCTGATGTCTTCGAACGGACCATCAACAAATCGAAACGTCAAGGTCAAATAAGCAACGTGGGAAGCAACCAGGAAAACAATACGTCGTTAACTAAATACATGCTAAATAAAAAAGTTTTTGAACGATATAAAGCTATTGTGGCTCCTTTGCTAATAAAAATCAGTACAAAAATACGGCAAATAGCTCTGTAGCCTTAAAATTCTCTGAAAATGTCTCATTGTTCACATTTATTTGACACGCGTTATATATCATATTGTTATAACACTTAGCAGGAATACAATTTTTAAATTTAATCGTTAATTTCGGACAATACAGTCAAATATTAGGGACCATTTAAATTATTTCTTTAAAAGGTCTATATACATATACTACTAACGATTGTAAAAGAAAACAAAGAAAACTGATCATAAACTTCACACCATAGGTATTAGATTCATCTCATGTTTAGATTATTTTCTGCTTGGCACTTCATCGTTTCCAATCTCTCAATAGTGCAGTAGTTTCAGTAGCACTGCAGCATTCTTAAACAAGTTTTGAGTATTGACGGTAGTAAGTTGACTCAAGATGAAGTAGAAGAAACCGCAAATACTGACCCGAAAGACTTCAATGGAAGTGACATACCTAGTAAAGAACACGTTGAATTTTATAATAGCGATAATAGCAAACGTTTTGCCAACGTTTCCATTTGTTTATATATCCGAATATTAGAGACATGTTAATCACGAAAACAAGCATAAAAGACGTCGACAATATGGATCTTGTTACGGAATACGAGATCTAATTATGCATTTGTTAAAGACTAGCAGTGCGGCTTTTCGAAAGCCAGTTTTCCCAGCAATATTTACAAAATATGATTTCTAAAATTCTCGAATTTTGAAACGAGGACAAAACAAAGGAAAATGAAAAAAATCTGCTTAAAACAATTTATAATAAAGGATTCGATTTTTCAAGTCGAGAAGTGCTGTTGTTCGACAACGCCACAATGCACAATGTAGGCAAAATCAGACCAATTATGCAAGAATACAACTTTATAGAGTTAGATCACTCTGCCCATAGTCCCGATCTGGCCCCATCGGACTTTCACCTAAGCAACCGTAAATGACTTCTTTGCAAACCAGAAAGAATTTTTTACACGGAAATTGGCAGAAATGCATTAATATAATAAGAGAAGAAATCTTGAGAAATAAAACTGTCAAAATTCTACCGGTTTTGATTTATAGTTGTGTAAGTTTTTCTAGCAGCCCTATTACGAACAAAAATTTGCATAATATGTAATCAGAAAACGAATATGGAATTTGAAAAAGGTTTGTTGGAGCCGACTTAAGTAATATATGATTCAAATATCAGACAACCAACAACCGGTTAAAAACGGGAATGATGTAAATCGTGCCTATGCTCCAAGTTCGACGTAACCACTTTTTGTGCAGAATACGCTATAAAAAATAAAATAAAAAAGAGAAAAATATGTTCAAATAACCTACAAATATGTTTAATAAACAGTAAATATTCTAAAATGCATGTCTATGCTGTGCTGTCTGGACCGCATCCAACTGCAGATAGATCTATTTCGCTATCATTATAGCGCATCAGTGCAGTTTAGGTTTAGTGCAGACAGCACGGCATAGAACTGTGTAATGCTAACAGATGGCATTGCCAACTAAATTCTTAGTAAATATTCTGTTTTAGTGGATATTTTTATTTTTGAGTGTTAATGTAGCAAAATTATATTGAACATCAGAAAATGAACAACATAATTGCTTCATTCCGAGCATCGCATTTTATTAATACCCTCATTAAACAGGTAAGGATATGGAAGCTCTCGCTACTGATTCGCTGTGTAACCACATAAATCAAACATTGTTATACGAAATTCCACGTCCATCCATCACATAACCTGAGCTTGGTTAGCAAATCAATACAGTCCTTGAAATATCTAGAGACTGCGGTCTTCCATTCTCAGTCCCCTAGTTCGTCCCGTTGACCGGAAATTTATCCTCAACTTGTTGACATACGTCTGGAGGGAAATTGTTATTCGGCTATTGATAGACTTTGAGTGCCGCATATTTCATCTGTTTTCGTGAGCGGAAAAGGAACATAAAAAGCCAATAAAGCGCCCTTGTAAGAGAAAATGTTCGCAATGGCCTGAATTATTGGAATGTTCGCTGATAACATCCAAGTGTGTATTTTTTCCTTCCGACGGTGAACAGGAAAGAGGCGTTTTGTGCGGCAATAGAGCTGAAAACATCAACTACCGCTTTTGTCGTGATTCAATTCGGTAAGATTTAGTAAGCTACATCACACTATTTTGTGATAACTTAGTAGATTTAACAGATAAAGACCACTGAGAAGACTACTGCTTAAGGAAGACGAAATGTACCACATTCTAAAATTACTTTAAAATATGACCTATTACCATTTACCGAACCATATCCTGCTGTATACATCATAGGATGCTGCAAAAGGCGAGAGCTTGAGAAAATAGTAAACATCAGGGACATTATGCAAGTAGCAATTAAATGTACTCCCGCTAGAACAGTGCATAAGATGTAGGTAGAAATCGTTCTTGGAATATTAAGGTGGATTTATAAGCTTTGACGTTGAAGATGCCGTTTGATGTTACTGTTTCCATCTGCGTCTATCGCTACCTCTTCAATTTACAAACTTCAATGTTATGTCAAACATTATGTAGCAACGCGTACACCACGTTATCAAATTGCGGTCTGTTGTTGGCGTAAACACAATCTTATTATATTTTAGAAATAACATCGAGTAGTGCTTTTCATTTATAAGTAGCATGCTATTAATTTTATAATAATACTAAAACAAAAAAATTGCTTTAGCATAACTTGGAATAGTATTATATCCACGTCAAAAACCCAGCAAACATTAAAACTTGGCCATCTCAACGTAATATGTGTGATTTATATTAATGTAATGGTAAATGGCAGCTCGTGAAATGTTCTTCAGTGCCCGTCGTAGAAAAACCTGCAAATACTGTACTGTACTGTACTGGCGCAAATTAATCACGAAAAGCGAGTTAAAAATAGAGTTAGCGATCTTGGCACAATTGCACAACGTCACAAACGTTAGTTAGAGTAATAAATCTAATGACCCAACTAATAGTAGTACATCTATAAGGTCTTAAAGCAACACAGACAACATTTGAAATCTATATAACTTCACCAGAAGTCAGCTAACGATTTGAAGAGATGGGAGCAATTTCTATTATAGTTGCAGCAATGTTACTGGATACTGAACCTTTGAAGTCCATTTGTGAAAGGACACTCCTGAGGACCTTATGAATATGCCGTTTCTCCGTATATAAAAACTTTACAAAAAGCAGATTAATTCTGCAAAATTCTTCAATATAAGCATTGCTTTTACATCATGTCAATCGATATGTATTTTATATTCAACACAATGTCAAGAGTCGCCATTAGAATATAAGAACCCTTTGAACCATAGGCACATAACACGACAAATACAAGAAACAATACAGAAAAGAAATATTTAGTAAAATTTAGCCTCCCTTTCTGGATTAACTGCAAACGAACCAGCTATACAAAGTTATATGCATTATATAGGTACAAAATACATCAAGCGAACTTGGGTGAAACGCTGTACATTTAGGTCTATTTAGGCTTGATAAACCAGATTAAACAAAATAATAGTTCCCATAAAGACGATTTAAAGCGCGCAGGCGTAGGTAGGTTTGTTTTACGTAGAGGTATCCCTGATGTTATGAAAATTTAATAATGTAATAACACAAAATCACGGGAGATTCTGTATAGAACATGACATGTTATTATGAAACTCATTATGGAGGATCCTCTTTCAGAAATAAATGCGCTGGCCGACAAAATTAGATATACTGTAGAATAATGGCTCATTTAATACCTAAACGACATATTTACGTGTCTGTCACATATAATAAGAAATGTATTGTTGTTGTATGTTCCTGACAATGACAACTTTGTTCAATTAATTTGCAATTGAGATATATGCAAATATGTTTTGCAGTAATGAATGTTCACTGATCTTAAATGGAATAAGTAAATATTTACATGAATCTATGGTGACCGAATAACAAAAGAATTGTTTGGTCTTTAGAAACAGTTAAACATTTATCACAATATTATTGCTTGAGTCTTTATTGCATTTCTGTGAAAGAGTCATTGGCACGTTTTAAGTCGTATTGTTTGTCGTCTCCCTTCGCGGAAACTGTTTCAAGTAAAGTGTCACATAAAAGTTTTACGCTCTGCTATAACCAATGTTACAAATTTTCTGCACTAACGCACATACGAGTATATACCTAGCTGATACATATAACAACAGCAAGGTGGAAAGTAGTCCTGAAGAATATCACGGGATAGAAGTTTTTTAACAGGATGCCATTCGCAAACTTTCAACAAGTTAGGACCTACAATATTAGCTAAACAGGAATTGAATATCATGGCCCTTTCGAATTACTCTGCACGATTCCCGGATTTGGATAACGGATACTGGATTAGTAATATAAAAAATCAAAAATATTCGTTACTTTTCTGCAGTTTGGGGCAAAACTTATAAAACTAGACATTGTTCTTCACCACATGATGACTTTATTACGAGGCAACAATATTTGTTCGGCTGTGTTATACGATGAGAAAGTAAATTATATCGCGTATACAATCCTCCTAGTTTGTTTCATTTTTAAAGTGCACGGCTGTACGATATAATATGTATTTGCCAAGATGAACACTCTTAGCAGAACTTGTTAGTAGTTTACGTTAACTTTGTCCATCCAATAAAATGGTCGGAACAGTGTGTTTTTTTCGGTGCAACTGCTTACCACGCCCGCTCACTCGCTCTACAAGTAAAAATATCAAAGCACAATATGACATTCATAGTAATTGATACGGACAACTAATAAAGTCCATTGGTCAGATTAGCGCATGCGTCACTTTGCCACTACATCGTTATTGTCTTCAATATACATATGTGAAAATATTTCGTATCTAAATTGTTATAAAACACCGAAAAGAGTTAAAGTTTAAACACCCAAAGCGCGCGCGCAAACGCCCGTACCTTCTTTAATCCGTCACAGTATGGTAAATACAGCCACTTTTTGCGAAAGGTCAGTACGCAGATTGCAAATAGAATGTTAAACGTGAACAAAATTAAACTTGGATGTGCAGCCATTTGTGTTTGGTCTGGTTTAGGATTACTGTTTAGTCTGTTATTAAAAAAATTTAATGTAATGTGAGTATCTACAATGACAAATATGAGTGGAAAAGCGTATCGCTGGCATTGAGTTCAATGACCGCTGGTGAATAATATTAAAGCAACCCGCAGCACACGCACTTGGGCGAAACACCTGGCATCAAAGCAGGGTTGCCAGAACTTTTTATACAAATGCAACAAGCAAGCATAGCAAAAGTTAATAGATTTCTTTAGAAAGTAATTTATTTATATTTTACCACTGTCATTAGTGAAAAGTTCAAAAATCCACTATTAGTATAAAACCTTTATTTTTTTCGACATACACAAGGATTTTAAAAAGATAATAAACTCTTCTATAAAAACACAAGAACAAAAATTTAATGAATCTAGTTGATCTACGATTTGATTTACTGAATTTAATGTCTACTAGAAATTAAACGAATTCATACATACACTAATAGAGGAATAGGAATTAGTTATACTTTTGAAGTTTGTTGTACCGTTGTCTGAATATAATTATTCAGACAACGGTTGTACTCTTGAAGATGTGGTTATAGATTTTTGTTGACGATTAATGAGGCAATAGATTGCATTGAAAAGTGGTAGATGTTTTACTATGATAATAAAACTGCAGCAAATTGAGTCAATACTTCCACATCCAATTATCAAAATGACATTTACGTTTTTATTTCTTATACTAAACGATTAATATTCAGKTGTTGAGCATTTTTTCTCTCTACACATTTTTTCTAAGACAAACTCTCCTCCTCGCGATATTAGCAAAAATAWATAAATTTTTAAAATCAGTTTTTTTTCAAATAATTCGAAAACTATTAACTTAACAAAAAAATTACAAGAGTGCTTTCTAATCAGAAATTTGATTTTCTATATAATACCAAAATTTAAAAAAAAAATGTAGGAGCAGGGTSCTAAATAGGTTTTTTGGAAATATTTCGAAAATGTTAAAATTTTAATAAAATAAAAATGTATTAAATATATTCGGAGATATTTAGGCAAAACCGTTTTCTTCAAGTGACGCTTTTTTGCTAATATCTTCTAAACAGTTTGCTGCACCAAAAATTTATAAAAGCGAATAATACTCGCAGTTATACTACTAATCACACACTAAAACGAAAAAAAATTTTGGAAAAAGGGTAGTTACCCCCCAATTTCGCACCCATCCCGATACCCTACTCACCCCACAAACAATAGGTCGCTTTGGGTAGTTGAGATTTATACGTTTGCCAAATTTCAAGTTCATATATTAAGTCTTTTGAAAATTATCGTGTCCACAAACAAAACCACAGACACACAGACAAGAAATTTGTTTTTGCTCAAATTTTTGCGTTTTCGACCATTTTAAAGCGCCCACCTGTTGGATGTGGAAGTAATACTGGCAACCGCACATCGAAGTCAATTTTTGAATGATGAAAGAGAGATAACAATAACGTATGGGGACGTCACATCGCGTTTTACGGTCACGTCATGGGACTTAAATGATTGAATTGAAAAAGTATTCGATTAAGTCTTGAACGTATACTAGAGGTCGGATAAGTACTAATTTATGAGAATTTGTTTACCCCGGCATGTAGCCTATTGAGTTTTGAAATAAGATTAAGGGCCGGGCTGCACTGCTTGGCGCATTTGTGGCTCCGAAGCTTTTTCAGATATTTTTAGTACTTTAAATTTCCCAAATGCTGTGTCTCAAATGAAGTGTAACGCTACCCCAGCTGATATTAAAATTTTGAAGTAGGTAGGGACTGTGCACCATATTGGATTTTTAGGAAAGCATATCATGTCATTTTTCAACGATCTTACCCGAATTTTATACGAAACTTATAATTTAACATGTTCAAAAGGTTGTGTAGAAGGACACTTTAGACGCGCGCTATATGATTATTAGTTTCGACAGTACTTTAAAAAAACTATACGGTTGTTCAGATGCTAATGCCCAATATTTCCGTTGGAAAAGTTGTTAAGCAACTAGAGGCAACAATTCGCCTAGATTTCTGCTAAAGACATCGAACTCAATGGATCGATACTTCTCAATTTCCACCTGAACGTGTACCTTTCTCGTTATCCTAGGCGCCCTTTAAGGATATAAACATAAAGCTGCTAAGACCACGACCAAAGATTTTATCTTAGAGGGGTTGAATACACCTCTAGCAGGATCAAAGCGACTTGTTCTACTTCTGGTGGCTTTCATTTTAAAGTCAAGGCAGCTTCAAAGAGAATTCAGTCAACCGATGCATATGACATTTTTGATTTATGAACACGAACTGCGCATAACAGGGAAGTGTTTATGTGTAACGGGGCACCTACAACTATGCCTTGAATAGAATTCCAACGCAAGCTCTTCAGAGCGATACAAGAAAGAGAGAAAATAAAATATCAATGAACTGCACATTATGCTTTTACGTAGTTAATAATTAAATTACCAATCCTCAATTATAAAGTGTTTGGACAATTATGAAAGTATATCAAACCACTATGAGTCGAAAAGCATTGATTTCGTTTTTTTTTAGTTCAGCAAACGTGCAAGCTCTTTGCTTTTAGCATTTACATCTATTGCAATTTTGATAAACATAAAGATGCTATAAAAAGACATTCATCAACTATGAAAATCTGCTGTATACATAAACAACGTAAATTTCTTACTATACAGGTTAACCCATTAGTGTGTGGATGGAAAATTGTGCATTTTCTTGCTTATATACTCAGTATTAATAATTATCATATAAATATGTGAGAACTCATCGAAAACGCATTGCGTTGTAACATTCATTTCGAGATATTTCAAGTCGAAAACATGTATTGATATCAATTTATTATTACAAACGATGAATTGTCCTTTCAACCGAAAACCATGCACAAAAACTAGGAGCGGGCTCCAGTAATCCACAATTTTCTTGTAGTTTTCGACAATTGTTCTATTATTTTGTCAGATTGGTAAAACTGCGGTTCTGTTAATTCGATATTATAGCTATAGATACTCGCTTCCGTCTGCAAATTTCTAATTAACTGGGATGTTAAGGAACAAATCTTTACTGAAGTAGAAACATTCGAGATGAAATCAGACACCAACGACGTTCGAAATATCCTTATAGTATTTAATTAAATACAAAGCAAAACAGAGATCTACTTATAACTGAAACTAACCTTGGCAGGCCGACCAGTAAGAATCCTTTTACGCCAATATATCAACTAAGTGAGAAGGAATTAGTAGACGGGGGTGTTATTATATTTCCTATGGATTAATGCTAAAAGTTTGAGTGTATCCATGGATTAGACCTAATGAAGTTGTAATTACATGCAGTGGCTTGAATTCAAGCAAACATTTAATTGTCTTGCGCACCAAAATTTTTGAAATTGCGAAATATGTTACAATAAACTTTATTAATTCACAATAACATCAAAGCTCGTTTTAAATAAAATGCTAGTTAGTTAGTTACCTGAAGTATGTATGTATTAATATTTTTGCACTGGAATACATACCCAACGACTAAAGTAACAAACCTAATGTGAAGAGACTTTTCAGGACTTGGGCTTTATTCATGATTTAGTTGAGGTATGCTAATGTTCAAGAAACCCAATTTGAAGTAAAACTTTTAATAAAACGCATATGCGCTTTTCGAGGTCAAGTTATCTCCTCGTCAGTGCTATAAATACAATTATTCAGTGGCTCACCCAGCAACTACAACATGATATATTCAACAAAAGGGTTGGATTTATATAAAAATTACATTATAAACTATTATATTAATGATAAAGCTATTTGGACTCATCCTGATGCAGAATAACTAAGCCGGTGAGGTTAGCACAATATTTTGACCCGGACGGAATCGAAACATTTTTTAGACAAACTTCGGAACATGCTCCTTTATATATTCAAGTACGTTGCTAATTCGAAAAGCAGGAGTACCATTTAATAAAATATAGTAAAACACCCAGAGTTCAGACAAAAAACAATTAAGTAAATCGCTCAAAACCAGAAACACGTCTTCACTACAATGCTAGCTCGAGTATAATGATCTAATCTAGCCTGCGCTCTTACGCCAGCCAAAACGTAACAACAAAAAACAAACGAATGACGAAAGAACGAAAGGCCGTCTTCGGACCACAAAGCCCGCTTCTCGGACTTGGTGTCGTCCTGACTTACTTGATCTGTTCCTAGACAAAGTCTGCGTCATCGTAAAAAAGCGGAAACAGAATCCGCTAAAAGCCACTTAATACATAATAAAGCAAATTTGTAACCCTACACCCTCGTGCCGCAAAGCATTTAGTATGCTTGATTTGTTGTTAAAAAAGCTCATGTGTCTCTCGCATTTTTCACTACTCCTGAGTAAAGGTTCGAATGCATTACATGTTCCTCCGCAATGCACCGAAAGCTTAAATACGAATCTCGCTTGGCGTTCTTACCCCTTACACTGCGTCAGCTGCATCACGACCATCACATAATGGTTTATGCAGCTATTTCCGCATACTTTGAGTGATTACATTTCATCTCCGTGCTTTCAGCTACCGGGTGTTTTAGGTTACTGATCATTTTGCATGCAACTAACTATTTTGGCGACTTTGCGTCCTCTACTTTCCTGAGCATCGAGTGTTGTCCCATGCTTTAAATACTTTACAACACCTGGTCATGAATTTTAAGTTACCTCTGGTTCACCCCGAACTTCGAGGAACTCACTCTTACGCCGAGCAAAACGTAACAACAACAAAACAAAACCCGCTTCTCGGACTCTCTTCTCAGTGTCGCCAACAAAAAGTATTATGAAATACAGTTGTTCTGAAAAGTTACCACTCTTCAGAATAATAATATGTAATAATAAATACAAGTAATATTTCAGCTGCGAATCGTAACTTTGCGTTATTTATACTGTATGTCGCTGCACAGATAAAACTGTTTGTTTGGATTAATAAAATCAATTTGTTTGACTTACATTTCTTTAGGCCCAACAAATTTATCTTCAAACAAACAAATTTTATTTGTAAGAAGAATATCAGTTTATTTGTAACTATATTACCATTTATTGGAGATGGAACAGAACTTGCGAGTTCAAGTAACCTAATAATTATTTGAGCGAATAAAATATAATTTTTCAAAGTGAAACAATTAAACAGTTAAAATTTAAAATATTTAGATTAAATGCTTTGAAAAATTATACCAACAAAAGTAAATGCTTGTTTCTAATAAATATATCTTCGGTTAAATCACTTTCTTTATGTTATTCGACTATTTAAAGGTTCAACTCAAACACACCACATGTATTTAAACAGAATAAATGATGCTTTAATGCAACAATCTATTTTTGGATACAAAGAAATAATTGTTTGAGTTTGCGCGTGCCACTAGCAAAGTGGAAGTTTGGGGTTCCGCTTCTTTAGCCATGGTTGGACACCGGACAAGATGTAGCAAGGTAAATCGGGAAAAGCCGCCGTTATTTGTTTCCTATTATTGGCAGTTTATTTAAAAAATTAATTAAATTGTAAAACAAAACAGGAAGATGGCCACAGATTTTAAAAGTAAGTATGAAGCCCAAATAAAGTATTTGCTTAATATGATGTGAAAAATAAGGCATTCAAACAAGCATATCATCGTTAACGCAAGCTCTGTTACAAAATGACCATCTATGATTCGTAAGGATGTTAATTACGGCGTTGTTTCTCTACATCTTGAAGTAGGTATATGTTAGTGAAGTCTGCTCAATGAAGTGCCCTATTTGTACAAAACTACTATTACAAGTAATTTTATCACTCTATAAAAACCAGTAGATTCGTGATTGTCCTTTAAATTAAAATAAATATCATACTTTCCGTCTGCATTATATTCGTACATATAAGTAGCAAAATTTAGCTTGTCAATGGACTTGTCTAGGTTAGGCTGATTTAAATCAGATGTTTTTTACTAAACCAATTACAGTTTTACGGAAATGAATTGAGTGACATATTGCATTTTTAATTACAAGAAATAATTTTATACGCTCTCTAAAAAACAGGCAGCCACATGAATATACTTGCATAAAATACATAGACATATCGAAGTGGGTTAATCAAAATGTATTTCTTTAACTTAAAGACAATTTATTTATATGTTTAAAGGGCTTGTTTGAATGCAATATTTATTCAATCTAATATAATATTTCATTAAAATTCACATGCAGTTTGCTGCAATAACAGAGATAATGAATTGAGCATATGAATTCTTTCAATCAAACAATCGTTTGATTCCAGGAAATAACTGTTTCATTGGGCTAAATCAGTGATATCTTTACTGCAAAGAAATATTTATTTGATATGCAGAGAATCACTTACCTCTTCTCTGATTCCAAACAAATATTTGTTTCAGTCAAATTTAATCATATGTTTATTCCAAACATCTTTATGGTTTAGTGAAACAAATACTTTGTTCTACGAAGGAAATTATTATTCTTGATTCAATAGTTTGAAAAGTGAATTTAAAGCTTTGTATATATTATGTTAAATAAATGTTATTTTAGCCGCTTCAAGAATTTTGAGGGTTTGAAACAAACAAATCATTTACTTCGCCATATACAAACAAATAATTTGTTTGCCGTAAATATATATTTTTTTCTTCCAAACAAATTGTTCTCTCTGTGTGGAAAAATATATGTTACATGAATTATTGTTCTAGTTCACAAAAGTAACTAAACCTTTCTAATTCATGGAAAATAACTATAAAATAGTGACAGAATGGTTAACATTGTAGAAGTACTACCGCTGGCTAAAAATTGGATTCATGTTTAAGCAAAGAAAGAAATGATGATTTAGTAGATCGAGCATCCGAATCTATCCTATTTTTACGTGTTCACGGCATCTGTTATATTTCTTCGTAGAGCACTGTAATTAAACTGTAAATGTGATATAAACATCTAGCACAGTTGTAGAAACTATTGATATTTTTCACCGCTGTTGCAGATAGCGACGTATACGACCATACTGCTCAATGAGTTTCTTTAGACGCAACTGAAAGAACCTCGTTTGCGCAGGAAGCAGCATGTGGTGGACCACGATTCAATTACGGGTGTCTTCTGCAAACACGCGGTCCCCTTCATCCGGTAATAGCTCCAGAGTTACAGCACTGGACACGTTTTACTTCCCCTGTCCGGCAATCAACGGCCGAATGGACAGCACGTACACTATGGGTAAATCACGAATACTGTCTTAGGGGATGAACCGCAACATCCCAGATTACAACTGAGATGCAGCCTCAAATTGGTTAGTAATGCGGAATAGGTTGTATCAGGAAACTGTACTAAAGCAAGAACGAACAATATGCATGGGTAAGATCGATTAACATTAAAAAAACACACAATAATAAAATTTTAGTGTGCCAGCACATAGCATAGCACTGTCAAGCCTGTAACGGGTAAATACTATTTTAAACACAGTTACATATCTGACCAATTTACAATTCATATGGGAATCAGCTGATGTATTATTCGTACGGATGGATAATTCAAATCCCCCGTTTTATTTGAGCTGCAAAGGAATCAAATTACCGTAGCCAGTATGAATTAAAACTCCCAAAGGTATATCCGAATGGATTGCTACTCGCCATCGTACGTCAAAATTTATAACCATGTGGTAATCGATTGCTGTTCCAATTCAAATTTGTCACATTTATCAAAGCTACTCCAACGTCAACGAGGCAGGCGTGGCCAATGAATGATAGTAATTGTCGGATTACCATTATTGAAGCTAGAGTGATGCTGCTTTCACAAAAGCCACCTGATGAGATTTATAGTTTGGACAATGTACGAAGTAAATGAATGGGTTTTGAAAAGTAGATCAACAATAAAAAGGATTCATTTTATACCGACAGCAGTCATAAATAGTATAATCAAGAGAAGTAACTTAAAGAAAGAGAACCAACTATCTAAGCAATATAATATTATGATTATGATTATTTAAAAATTAAATACTTTAAACATACTGAAGCAATTTGTATAGGGAAATTAAATAGAAACGTGCGTTTCACACGACATATGTCACCCTGTTGAAAAGGGTCGACCCTAAAGGAATTTTTTTGCTTTGCACAGCTTTCTGCCCTGGCACCGTTGTCACATTACAAGGGTTACGTGTAAATCATGCAGAAAGTTCGCTTAATTATTGATGATACCGCAACCTACCCATTTAAATATTTGATAACCTCGTCGGAACCAATGTACCATCATTCCTGGAACTCCGTGAAGTTCTAATTTGTAAGCGCCTAAGTGGTTCTCTAATTTTGAACTTCAACTTCTCTTACATTTTTGGAATTTTATTTGAAGATAGTTCATTCTCTTGTAAGTTACCTGTAAATATTTTTAAGCAATAAGTTGTAATTTATAAACTAGCTACTGCCTAATTTTTTGATTTTGTACGTAGAAGTATAAATTAGCGGTAGCCCCCAAATTTTTTTCAACTCATTTTAATATGTTATTCTTTCCTGTTATTTGTAGCATTGAAATCAGGAGCTAAATTCTCACCATCCACCCAATTTTTTAAAACCCATTGAATATGGATAATTCTTTTCTAAGTTATTTGCAAGCAATTTTGTATTCGTAGGCAAACTTCTCGGAAGCATTATAAATTTTCTACATTTATTTGTATTTGTCTTTTTAAGTCGGAAATTTATAAAAGGTTTCTCCAATTTTGAAAAATTGGAAAAACCTTAAGGTTAGAAACTGTGATCTGACACAAACACTTTCAAATGCCGTACCCTATTTGTGACCTTTAATAAACGAATTATTATAAAAATTTAAGGCCGCAGCAATAACAGACAATTGCGATTTATCGGTTACAAATATTTACAAATTTATACAAACAATAATATTTGTTCTAATAATTTATGAAGAGCGTCGGGAGGAGCTAAGCTTTGATTTACGTCTAATTTTTTCTATGGAAAAACCGAAAAAACTCGTTTCTAAACCATTTGTCTAACAAATAAATATTTAATTGTTAAACAAATAGCATAGAAATGCACAAGGGATATTCCCTGCGATTAATTGTTAACGGTGACTGTCTTAAGTAATTGAGGTAGCCCACGTAAATAACTGAAAACAAACTCAAACTAAAATCTAACATAGAAAATCTCTATTACAATCAGCGCCGACAACTGCTTTCGATTTGGCGGAGGCGCCGGTCGCGCGACACTCCACGCTTACTGCGATGCAATAAATTCGTCAAGGGCGTGCGATTCGGGAAATATAAAAAACGGATTCGATTTGCTGCAGTCAAATTGAAATATGGTCGTCGGACGGTATTTTTTTTGTTTACGGCATCCGCATCACGTAACCGGGATATAAAGAATCTTACTTAAGCCTGCGTCATGCAATACCCTGGAAATGTTTTCGCTTTGTCAACGAATACATTACCATAACTTCCCGCGTAAGCGAAGAGAAAAACGCAATCCGCATTTCGAGCGTCGATTAAAGAAACAAGATATTCTCAAATTTGTTTAATAAACTACCCATCCTACGTTAATTATACAGTGGGCATCTAAAGTCGCCCTCCTCGCGTTAACTTTTGAACGCGTTAAATTAGAAGGTTCGGACAAAATTCGGGCAAGATCGCTGCTTTTTTAATCCAAGATGGCGCCACACCCGCTACTAACTCAAACATTTTGAACAGGAAGACAGGTTATCTTACCTACACCTCATTTAAAAGCCTCTTCTATTATCTACATAATCGCGTGTAATGAATTGCGATTAAGACCCTCAGAACCGTAACGGTAAAAGATAAAAAGTTAAATGACAATAAAGGTGAAGAGGCAACTACGAGTACAAACTACATATGGCCCATTCATAAAATAGATATCTTCTTCAAAATAATTAGTTTATTTTGTAAATTAATGACCTTACCGCCATATTTTGTAATTTTTATCTTATTAGTTATTAAAAAAAAGCTTTATTTTTATTTATTACTAGGCGCTAATGATTTTCATTTAGACTCGGGGCATTTAGAATTAAGAAATTTTCGCACTATACAGAATGTTTCTATGACAGATTTTTGTAATTGTAAGTATAAGCATTTTTTGACTTTTATATATGTGATAAGTTGATGCAATGTTTTAGGAATTTCACCGATTGCCCCTATTATGATAGGAACGACAACAACACATATCGGTCCCGTAACTGCTTTATTTCATTAGACAGAGGTAAGTATTTCTGAATTTATCCTCTTAGGAAGGATCTGTCGGAAGAGCTACTGGTAAAGTATTGTTGCGAGTCAGCACCATCTGTGGACGGGAGTTACAGGCATGCGGACGCGGTGTGGTAGGATACTGCAGGTAGCAGGTAGTCATCCTGGCTACAAACAGATGGCAGGAAAATGTCAATACTAAGGTCGATACTCTCCAGAGGATTCGATTTCATGAAGTTTCGAGAAGGCCTGGAAGGTGTCGCTTCTGGAATATTCGATGAGGGGTATAAATAACCCGACAGAGAAAAGTGCGGTAATGGTGAATTCGAATAGCGATTATCGAGCTAGCGAAAAGCCTAGTGAAAAAGGKGTTTTTATCRCTAAGTGTGTGCACTATAGCAGTTTATTGAATTAGTGGTATCAAAACKGTAGTGTTTTGAACTAGTGGGTGTAGACTTAGTATATTTGATACTAGTATTTTAAATAAAATCCGCAGTTTTCGAGCCCGTATTTGTAACAGTATGTTCGCAACATTATTATGTCTATACGTACATTCGTTAGCAGCTAACGCTGAGCATTCGCTAATTTTGTGCATTATGCTCTCATCAGTGCTCGCTTGACATAATCTGCATATTATATCGTATGTTGTACCCGTATCACGCACAATAAATTTAAGGTAGTTTCTTGTAGATTCTACTCTGCAATTCTCAAACAGAGTTATCTCTATGGGAATGACCGTTAGGTCTAAGCGATCGTCAGAGTTATCTGATAAATCTAGTGAAACAAAGCAAATACATTCAAAACAATCCACAGAACTCAATACCTAGAAGTTTAATTTAATAATAAGATTTTGCGATAAATGATCTTGGCGCAGGTAATCATGCGCAGTAAGGGTTATATGGCAACGCCCTGGCAACGTTATAATAAAGAACAGGAACTTCACACATCTCACCAATGGCCATTTCTCAATCACACTTGCGAGTTACTATGCAGACTCGCTGCCCTACCAACGAGCAATATGAAGACTTACAGGTCGTCACAATATTTTTTCGCGCATATCATAAGAATTGGCAGTCTTTTTTTAAATAACCAAACAAATTATAATCGCTTAGAGCCATATTTCGCTATAAGGAGGGTGATTTATTTTAGAAAGTCTGATGCCGTAGTCGTACAATTTGCTTTTAACGTTTTGCCGATCATACTGTCGGCTTCTTCAGTACGACTCTGACTGGTGAAATAATTCATTGTCGTGACTTATATAGTAGCTTCTCCATTTGGCTGGTTAAGTGTTCGTCCATGCTTATCGGTTCCGGTCCGGTGATCAAATACCGTCTTCCAAATTCTATTCAAGCGATRGCCATCTTCTCTGTTAAAGTTGTTGGGCTGCTTCATTATCTCCAGAGGTTCTCTCGCAATTCTTTGGTGGTAATGACTGCTGCTTGTGACTGTCCGTACGTTGTCATATTCGACGCTGTGTTATTTGCCTTCTGCTACGTGTTCGGCTATTGCAGATCTATCTGTGTGTCCATATGCTGCATCTCGGTGGTGTTCCTTTATACGACATTGTATGATGCGTCCAGTTTGCCAGACTTTTATTTTAAAATGTAACAGTTCTATTGACTAAGATATCATCAATAAATAGGTAGGTATTATCTGTGAGCCAAACGTCATAAATTTAAAGTTGAAAGTCACTGTCAGATTTATTCAGTGGCGCTACAAATTATACATGATGTGTGTTGCTGATGGCACATGTGTAATAGGCTCCCTGCGATTATTATTTATTCGGTTATTTAAAAAAAAGATTGAATTGTTAATTGAACGTTGTAAGAAGTGCATTGAAGTTAAGGGAGATTACAATGAAAAACAATAGAAAATTGTTATTGTACTTTGCCTCTTTCATTGTCAGGCAAGGAATTATTGGCGCTTACCTCGTATTATGTATCTCATGACAAACGAGTACAAGGAAAATTGGGAATGTATTTAATCATACAAAACAAGTTTAGTTCCCCACTTCAGATGTTCACTCTAAAGTGTAATTCTGCACACACACACTGAATGCGTCTAATTAATGGTATTTCAAAAGATCAATCAGAAGCAAATGAACCTGCCATTTTGGGACGAATGGGACACGTGGCGATCAATATGTTGATTGGGGTAATTACAACTTGTTACAGCGTAATGTCATAACTCATTTCTGCCTTTCACTTCCTGGCTCTGGAATCAAATAGGTACATATGGTGAAAAGTGTGCTCATATGAAATGATAAAAACGTTTGCATAATAAACTAACCAACAATGTGTAAACCACTTCTTCATTTCAGACTTTTAAATGTAATTTGCATCGAATAATTCTAGAGGGCTTTCTTTGGCGCTAACGAACGAAGATAAGTGAATAAAAGCTTGTTCATCAACGCTGCGCGAATGCGGTTAATACAACACCACGTTTACTAAAAGGAAAATGCAGCAGTGGCGCACCGAAATTAATTCATCCGCAAACCACTCATGTTTTATTCATCGGATTTTTGCTCTCTTTACAGTCTGCGCTGTTCGTTAATTTACTACGAATTACACGGCATTAAACGAGGAGAAAAACGAAAAGTACATTATTAGTTTATGCGAGAAAGAGCTAACGTAACTTATCAACTGTCTTTTGATAGCCTCAATCAAAAATAACAAGCATCTGAATTCCCTAGGAGGATTACAGAGACGGCTCAACTGGCAATAACAAACATGGAAAATCGACTTCGTTGTCTCAGACTTTTCGCTGTTAGCGGATAATAACGTCCTATCGAGATAAATATGTAAAAACTTCCATCAGCTTTCAGTAATTTACGAGAGAGAGAAAACCTGTGTGATTACAATGGTTTTACGTGGAACAAAATATTTAACATCACATATCAATTGTTAAAGTAAGTAAATAGTATATTCGCGTGCATATCCTACACATCGCACGTCGGAAGTAAGAACAAAGTGCTTATGCGTGTAAMTGTTAATTCCGTTCMGAGTATGACMAGAAAAGCTAATAAAAAATTTAACTTATTCACTACAACTTTGAAATTCAAAGTGCACATCTGCTGTGTGTTTCCTTTTGTAGCMATCCAATAACACCGAGAGTTCATAAAGTAACGAATAAAATTAAAAATAAAGGTTATGTGCAAAAATTCAACTCAGCGCTGAAACAGGTAACTTAAAATTTAAAAAGAGATTTATTTTGATCGGATTGAAATAGAGCAGTCTGTTACTATGACTAAGATATGACTGTGTCCTTATTATCTAAGGAATTCAACCTTTTTGTCATTTGGCATAAAAAATCAAAATGTGCACAATTGGAAAATGGTTAGGTATTTAATACGTGCATAAATATAACGTGGGTTAAACCTGTTGATAATTCATGTTTCTCCCGAATGCAGTAAGCACTTATTGAATACCTTGAATTAATTAAGACTGTTCCAAAAATAACAAAACGTCGATTATTATGAATAAGCAAAAAAAATCATCTTTAGACTGTAGTACAACTGAAACAATTCATAATCTACAAATACTAGAATCTACAGATGATAACTTTTTTGTCTATTGATACCAATCGCGTTATTGCCGGTTTTTTTTTTGTAATTGTTGATGCTAAACAAGTATAAAATAATGCTAAAGTTAGCAAAAGATGACTTTGTAAAAATAATGACACTGTGACAATTCTCAAACAAGTAATTTAAATCTGTGATCTGCATGTTTCATTAGAATTATGGCGATAAATTCCGGAGTCACTGTTAATATACTTGTTGCACGATTTCACGAAATAGGTAGAGTGAAAAATTCACCAAGATCTGGTCATACCAAATTAAACATTTTATTATAAGCCAAAATAAATCCGAATACATCGCTGTTCAGATGGCAATAAACATCGACCTTACACCATTCAACCGAGGAGGGAGAAATCCTTATAAGATCAGATGAAGTCTAACTTTTTTAAGAAACATCCTGTTTACCGACGAAGCAACTTTTTATTTAAACAGCGTATTCTGTCGTCACTACTGGGCACGAGAATATCCATACTGGGTTCATGAAGTACACACGCAACATCCTCAGAAACTTAATGTTTGGGCAGGCGTCTTTGGTCAACACATTATCGGCCTTTACTTTTTCGAAGATAATCTACGATAGACAGGTATTTAGAATTTCTCAGAGATGGTTGGGTATACACCAGCTGTGATATTTCCGAATGAGCTGGACAACTATAATCCAGGAGAAGACATTTGGTTTCAGCAAGATGGATACACCTGCACATTTTGGTGCAGCAATACGTCACTTCCTTGATGGAGTTTTTGGATATTGATGGATAGATCGCAGTAGAGTGGTAGAGTGCTCACCCCGATCTCTAGATTTGACTCTTATTGATTTCCTTCTCTGGGGTAATTTAAAAAGTAAAGTATACGTAGACCATCCACACACACTGGAAGAATTACAAATGCATTCGAACTAAAATGCAATTGCTACCTCCAGACGTCGTTGAACACAGTGCCCAAAGTGTGTATGTGCGACTCTGGCAATGTCAAGCTCTAAATAGGCTGCAATTTGAACATTTAGGTTTTTAAAATGTTTTTTTGCTAATTCCAAATCATGTTAATTCATTAAATGAATTAAATGTGAAGACCAGAGTCACCTAATGAAGTATTTTATTTTATTTGTGAACTTCATATTTATGCACATGTTGAATCACCATTTTTCCAATTGTGCCTATTTTGATTGCTTTTTATGTTAAATACACAAAGTAACACACTGCTCTGTTTCAATCAGCTCAAAATAAATTTTCTTTTAAATCTTAAGTTGCCTGTTTCAGTCTTTTTTGTTTGCACATAAATTGTTATTTTGAAATTTATGCGTTACTTTATCGACGCTCTATGTATGAGGGTTATGTCAAAATTCCTGCAAAAAAAAACACAGCTCGCAAATGAAACGTATATTTTTTAAAATTGCAATATTGTCGTTCAATATAATCCCCTTGCATATCTAAGACAGGTTGCCATCGCTTCTGTGGTAATGTAATGTCGTTAAATACGCCACTTCTGTCAAGATGTTTCAACAGTTGGAACGCATAAGCTCTTGCAGGGCTTTTATCCTTTCAAGTCAATGAATCGGACTTCGCGAAATTCTCTTCTCCACTGGAGAACATAATTAAATCTGAAGGACTCATGTCAGGGCTGCATGGGTCATGTGGGAGAATTTCACAGCAGTTCTTCTCGCAAACTATTTTGAGTTGACACTACTTTATGCCATCACGCATTATCCTGCAAGAGGATTACACCGCCATCTCTCATATCTTGTCTACACATTTGGAATGCATTTAAATATTTATCTTTTGGTATTTGTCTATTGCTTGTTTGTCCATGCGGTCGTCTTCTATTATTATAGCATAGTAGTGCATAGTTGAAACAAAACAGACCAAACCGTAAAAAATTTTAGACTGAAAAATGAATACTGCATGAAATACGCCTCGCCCACTATATCATATATTGTAAAAAAGTGCATCTGCAAAATGTATGAATTGTAGAACGTAATCCAGCGTCGACCTTAAACACAAAACCTTTCTCATAAAGCAATTAATGACTGAAAATGAACCGGGTCCGGCAGCTCGGAGTTAGGCAAAAAATCGAAGCCAATTTAGTC
Source organism: Rhyzopertha dominica (assembly GCA_025024175.1). NCBI lineage: Eukaryota > Metazoa > Arthropoda > Insecta > Coleoptera > Bostrichidae > Rhyzopertha > Rhyzopertha dominica. Next base: position 18,582,307 of record QCXZ01000041.1, read on the forward strand.
GGTTCAGAAACGGGAAGATTTGCGATTGGACGAATCTGGTGATCTCTCCGAAGTGAGTGGACTGTAAAATCCGGGGCCCCGGGTGAATTATTAGCCGCCACTCCGGACCGCACTCATCGATTGGTCTACGCTGACGCTGTGTGATTTGAGGCTCTGGCAGAAATACCGTAAATCGCTTGTCGGACTCGACGGGCTTTGGCCATAATAAAGTCATCACGGCTGATTTATTATTTCATATTAAAGGCGATTGGATAAACTGCTGACTCGTTCAACGTCCATATATCAGAGGTATCATTTAATTCGACCGGGTAATAAATAACCCTTTCTTAAAAACATCTGCGTCCTATATAGGGCGCATTATAATATGTAAACCCACAAACGAGATTTTTGTAGACCACATTACCAAGCATTTTATACTTCAGCTAATTCACATCTATGTTAAATAGTTTGGTTAATCAGTTCAGAAAAATCAGTTTAATATTAGGCTTGAAAACGATCGGACTAGTTCAGAATAACCTTTACCTTGAATAATATATGACATATAAACATTTTTTTAATTCTGTTTTAAAATGCTTACCAATTTTGTTTGGTTAGGTACGGCAATCCCAGGTCTATGTCAGGTAATAGTCTCAAAATAATCTCAAATTCATTTGACTTTGAAAAAAGCGGTAGTTAATGTCACTACATACGCTTTTTGCACCATCTAGCTTATTATTTTCACTTATAAGGATCGCCTCATTTTGTAAACGTCGGAAGTAGAAAACAGTAGCTATTCTCATCCCAGTATATTAATATTTAAACGAAGCACGAACATTGGGAGTATACGACGAAGTTGCACCTTATGCAACTACTTTTTTAATACATGACATCACACTGCTTTAGAAAGAGTTTTCTAGAACGAAATTTAAAATTTTTGAATAAGTATACTCAAGAATTTTAAATCCATTTATTGATACTGTCTCTTCGATGATGGTTTGAGTTATATTTCTATTATATATCAAAATTAGCTATCGAGGCCTGTGAAATATAAGCCACACTAGTACATGATTCAAAAACGTTGCGGGATGCGTACTGCATTTGTTTTTGAAAAGAATCTTCGACGTAGCTTTAACTATCTTCGACGGTCAGTTTCTAATTGTTACTTTCTCCATTACCTGGCTGTAGTACCTTCCATTGCGATATTTCAAAAATGCATGACAAGATTTTGTGTTTGTTGGTCAATAGTTCAAATGTTTTTGTCCTTTCTGTTTGTAACAGTAAATGTTTGTTGAATATTTGTTTCTTCTTACGGAATTTTAACAACTAACGGTCCTTGTTCATCATATTGTATAACTCCTGTCTTCTACATGCTTTTGATATCCCTAATAACAACATTACCTAAAAGACAAAAAGATATTTAGCATCCGACACCTCATTTAGGAATCAGGACATATCTTTTTCCACTTGAGATAGCCAATTAATGTTGAAAAATTGGAAACGTCTGCATCTAAGGATGAACCAGTTATTTTACAAACACATTAATCTTTTAAAGTCTGGCAAATACAACATAATTAGTAAAATTTGAGAACTACTAAATATTAATAAATAAAACCATGGCTACCGATTCAATAATTGTCAATTTCGACAATTAAGAAAGCTATGGCTGTAATTCCTTAAATATCAATAGATTTCAGACAAAACTGCGTAGCAAATTTATTCATAAATAAAAATTTTTACTTCGTTTTCATTTATTCCGGTTGTGTAAAAAATATTAATATTTTAAGCGTCACGAACGTTAAGGATTACCGACTGTAGCAAAATTAATGCAACGTCTGCATTTGAACATCGGGCTAAAACATTAATATACACTCATCGAATACTATGTAATTTTTGAATTCCAGACAGCACTTATCTACAAAATCATTACTGAACATTATCTCCACAAGTAATGCCGCAATTATCTTACTGAGAGCGATTTAAAGCTACTTATCGTTTCATGAACTCTGCAACCGACTGTACATTGTATTCGAACTGTAAATTACCCTTACCGTTCTTAATGCCTAACACATATTACAGTATGTACCTTAACACACATCTTCATAGGAGGTTTATTGCACAAAGAAGCTTCCTTGAATTGCATGGTACGCTGTAGATATTTCAGCCACAAACAGTTTATTAAACACTCAATCTATAACAGATCGGACCACTAAACAACATGTTCAACGACTAATTACTATCCCAGAAGTCGGATAAAACTACCAGCGTTACAATAATATCTTCAACAAAAACCTTATTTAAAATGTAGGTAATGTAACTGTACCTCGGTCAAATACTTGTAATGTTATTAAAATGACGATGTCGATTTACTTTTTTTGTTTACAGTAAATTAATTACAATCTAAATCGAGGAAGACGTTTATTCAATTTCTAGCGACTTCTTTAAAGGCATAGATAGGTGTATATAAAATGAAACATCCTTGAAATTATTTTAGCCTTATGCGCTACGATTCAATAAACAAGCCTTGATCAACGACGATTCTAATGAGTACTGAATTAGCAACAGAAAAATCTGGAAAACATGTATTATTATTTAATCCAATATTTGCTTTCACTATCAGCCTTCATGTGCGATCCTGCTGTAATCCGTTTTATATTTAAAATAAATAATTTGTTTTTAGGTATGGGGCAGTTTGCATTGCAACACTTTTCGACTTAAATTCTCTACATATAACAATTTGATAACGTTCAAGTGCTGACTTATCACATTACAATCGTTTAGAAAAATTCTAGCATCTGACAGAATACACTGTTTGAAAACTTTTCACCCAATCGTTCACAATATGGGACTAAATTCACTCTTATAAGAATGACCACATTTGTCTCCATAAAAATACTGTGCTGCTAAGTTCATTAAATCAGAAATATATGTTCAGTTACAAACATTGATAACAATAATAACACTCGGTAATACTTGTTTTGAATACGACCTTTGTCGTTGTATTGGATTTTGTGTCTGCTTCTGGGGCCACATAACCGCCCAGTGCTACACCCAGGAAGTAACAAAACCGAAGGAACCGAAGGAACCGAAGGACACCTCTCTGACAATATGGGTAAAACATTTAAAATTTTATTCAAATACTATAAATTACGCAATACACTATATTAATCATACTACAAAATTACAGCTCATTGTTTACAAACAAACAAACATACGACTGAGTGCTGTGCTAAATGAAGCGTCCAACGAAACTTAAAGCATCATAATATGATGGCTGGTCCCGCACCTATATCTAAATGTTCCATCGTGTGACTAAAAGTGTGCATCAGTTGGAATGATAGATTTAACAGTAAGAACGGGATTAAAGTGGTTTTCATTAACTAGAGGGAAATCCGATTTGCTAACAGAGCAACTATTAGTAGCGTAGTCTAAATCCAGGGCACTACTACATGATTTKTTACGAAATTAATTTGYACAAAGCTGAGAAGAGTTGAAACGTCACAGGTTAGAGTACATACTACTATGTTATTTACTACTAMAAATTACATAACTTAATATCCACTTCGAGGAAGGGATCAGTTCTCAATACTTTACTACTACGTACGAACTATGAATCATAAATCACAATAATATCGCAAGTACAAAGAAAAAGTAAATCATTAAAAATATCAAAATACTGTTCAATATCACAAACCCATTGGTGCCGATCATCAGGTTAATCATTTCCATAACAAGGTCTTCGAAAGGGGGCTTTATCGGCGAATTTACAACGAATGGCAACGACTACATTTTAATAAATACGTTTGAAAATAGTTGATTTAAGAGGGGCGTTTACCTAGAGCGAATCGGGTCATTTTAAGCACCTACCGTTTTACATTTTAGCGAGTTATTCGAAACTTTTTCGAAGTGAAATTTCGACATGGCAATGACAAAAAATGTAGCTACAACGTAGAGTTCGAGTTTTTTCTGAATTTGGTACGGTAATGTAAATATTTGTTGTTGTATTTTACTTAAAAATGCGTATTTTTGGTGAGCTATTTCTCAAAAACTAAGGCACATAAACGAAAAATTCGAACTCCACGTTGTAGCTACATATTTCTTTGAACACTACCAAAAACATGAGCAGGATAAATGAGTAAAAACATTCAAAAAATCTAAAACCGCAAACCCTTTCGCACGAGTCCGTCACGAGAGCGGAATTCGAATGCCCATCCCCACCAGGTCCGTCGCGTGGTATCCAGTGAACATTGAGGCTAAGATACAATTCTGTCGGGAATGATCGAGCGGTATACGATCTATTCCGATATGACTGGATTTCTAAGATTGTATGTCTAATTACACGTGACAAGTTTAATGTTAAAAGCTCTTTCACATTAATTTACTGTCTGCCGAAGCAATGGGGAGGCGGAAGGCAAATTATTATAAAAGTTCCTCCAGAAATCATAGTCGACATGCAGTTAGAATGAAATGTTGTATAGTTCATATATACAGAAATAAATGGGTTATTCAATATTTTGAATAACCTGGTATAATATCATAGTAACAATAGTAAGTTACTAATATCATGTTTATTTTTTATGCACACACTACAGTCAACGATTTTCCGAATATTAGTTTAGCCCGTCTGTTGCTCGTACGATCTTTGCGTGATTTCAACCTATCGGCTACCCTCTTACGTCATATGTCCCGCTGGTAATACGGGTTGCATAGTTTACATTTCTGTCCGATCGCTCCAAGTAAATGCCCCTCTTAATAAAAAAATAACTCCTAATTATTATAACGAAGCCCTTATTCGGTAACGGGATGTATATAGAGAATATAAATCCTAATTAATTCCTATTAAATTTACCTTACTTGTATTTCTGACTTAATTGCTACCACCTAGCGATGTGCTGAATCTGTAAATGTCACTGCAGAGCACGCTTGACAGTTGAACATAATACATAACCTCAACCTCACTTGCCGGCCTATCTGGACCACTGGGTAGCGCAAAAACGCAGCTGCCTAKGCACAGGGAGGCTGCGGGTTTGTCCCGCGTAAGGCATGGATGTTGTGAATTTTTAATAATATGTATTAATGTAATGTATACAATTTAATACCATAATAAAGAAACACGTAATGAGCTGGCTAATTGCCCTAAGCTTGCAGGGCCATTAACAAAAAAAAACTCACTTTGTCACATTTAGGCGTGTAGCGTGTACTTACATTAGGTTCATTGTATTCTATCTTCTATCTGATGAACTGCTTTGCATATAGTTCAATTTATAAGTTTGGCAAAAGTACACGACTGAAAGAATAACATACAAGCGCCTTGCGATAACTTTTTAGGCGGTGTGCTGTTTATTAAATCTGATTATTTGCTTTACAAATTACGAGATAAAATATTATTTATATGAAAGGTGTTTTCGGTTATAACTTTGCATTTATTAGCAGTACCTATCAAATCCTTTCAAAAAAAAAACATCCGCTAGTACTCAGTATAAATACCGGCTAGGTAGATTTATTAATAATAAAAAGGTACTCCAATACCCGAATGTTGTTCCTAAATAAGCATATAATTATTTTATCACATTGCATTGGGCATAGGTATTCTGAGCTAGGCCAGCGTACGGTTGAAACAAACCGCACTTCGCATTCTCGCCTGTCCGGAAAAATTCCGAATAATGCCATACGAAAAGCCGACATAATTCAGTTTTTACAAAAACACCATGTGGCAATCACGCCGGAAGTAAAAACAAAACAACTTTTGATTTTGGCCCAAATCAAAATTTAAATTATTTTTTTGCCCCCATATTTTTCTTTATTCAATCCAACTAAATTAATTTTGCCGGATCCGAAATATCAGAATCACAATGCTCGGAAATATTTCTTTCTGTGATTGACTTAATTAGCAGTGAAGTCAAGAGAATAACAGGCACAAAATAGAAAAATTGTGTACGTACATGTACAAGAAGTGAAAAAACTGATCTTAGACAATACCGCACCAAAATAATATTTACCTACCCGCAGTGATGAGTCCGATTCTGGTAGTGAAAGTGACGGGGATCAATAATTACTTATTTTTGTCAATAATTGTACCTACTAGTACTTATTTTCTTTGTGCTATAAAAGGGTTAACATTAATTAAAACAGCTTTTTTTTCTGAGTGTTGTATGTATTATTGTCTGCGGCGGGTGTTACAGTGAAAGCTTGTCCCATTGATTAACAGCTAGCTGTAGATAAGTACCATTTTTAAGCTATTCAACTATAACCCCGTTATAAAATATCAAAATGTGATTTAACTCGTGGGCTAAAGTCTAAATGTAATAAAAGTTCTTAAAATACTAACTTTGTCTATGAATAAGGGGGTAAATATTTATAGCTGTGATTTTAACTAAAGCTTATACTAAGTATAACTGAGCCTTGTAGACAATAAAATTGAAACTGAAAAGTGATATCCATTGGTGTGCAATGATCAGTGGATTTGCAAAATTAATGTAAATACAAAGCTACTGAGACGAACTCGTAAATCCCTGCAAATTCCATGTGTTATACATTCGTATTTACCCCACTGCAAATACGAAACAGTCAACCCTTTCGCCACCGATTCACAAATAAACCCCAAATTCGATTTCGACGAGTGGATCCGATCGCACAAAGGCTCTGGGCGACACCGAGAGCGTGTCACCCCTTCCCAAATCGCGAGCTATTAGCGGATCTCCGTTGGGGTAGAGGCCCCACAAACCCTCAGAGCAAGTCAAGTGGCTCCTAGCAGCCGAAAACGTACACAACGCCTACACCCCGACCTTTAGCGTCCGGAGCGGTCCGGGGAGACCTGTTTGTTGTTTTCCAGAGCGTGCTTACTGTTATTGATGAACTTAATTCAACTGGTGTCTTCGACATCGGCAGACCCTTTTGTTAGATATAAGTTTGTTTTCTTTCTCCGAGATTCGCAAATTCGCCCAAGGGCAGATATGAAATCAGTGATAATAATGCAATCATGTTGTCATGATCATTACGTTTTCAAGTCACTTGTATACCATTGATGCAAACGAAGGCATTCAGTTGCATTTCAATTAATGTGCAATTTAGTGAATTACTCAAATGAAAAAAGAAAGCACCATCAAAACAACATAGTAGCGTAAAAAATGAGATAATTCTCTCAAAATATACTACGGCAAATTATATGGCAAATTATAACGCCCATGGCCTTGACGTAACATTTTTACGTCTGTCGCACAAAAATATTTTTACATTGTAGTTTTAATTAGAATGAAATTACTGAATGCTGAAATAAAAAGTTTTCTTGCTCAACCAGCTCAAGAATTGACAACAGAGAAAAATCGCGAAAAACCGGAAAAACTGTGGGGAAACACGTGGCAACTTGGCAACCTGCGACGTGTCAACCGACAACTCGTCAATTTTTTTATATTTCTGCATGGTTTTCGGATGGTTCAGGTTTGGCCAAATACACACTCATTCCCTGTAAAATCTTGATGCACCGCAGTGCGCTATTGAGTAGCAGTTTTTAGATTGTATTTATCGGGCGACGGTGGTTTCGGTGTTCCGAAGTACCGAATTTCCATTTTACTTTACGCATCCAAAGACTTATTGGTTATTTTTAGAAATGAATTATTTCTACTTTAATCAGCACTACTGTACTATTTGTGCTTCATCACAAAAAAGTGGCAAGATAACGGCTGATGCTGATATACGCCCTTATTATATGATGTTAGTACCAAAAAGTAATCGATAGATATTTTTACCTTATTTCCAATTCCAAAATTAATAGTTGCATCTCTGAAAGCGTTAAATATATTTTACTCAACTAGTGTAAGTTTGCATTGCGATTAAAATGGATAAGTATGATTTAGTGATGTAGGAAAATACCAAAAGTGGTTAACCCTACACAAAAACTTGATCGACTTTGTTTTGTTTTCAATTATATAGATACGAAATTACTATTTATGTATATCGTATATCCGTTTTAAGTCGTTATAGCCGGCAGCGAGCTAAGATAAAGTAAAGTATCGTCGGCGTGCATGTATGCACAGTCGGTTAAAAAGTTATTGAAAATCAAGAAAAATTAAACAATATCTGTTGAATCTATAACATTCTTTCCGCGATACTGAAATACAGGTGATGCCTAAATTTGCAACTGAGTGTACACTTTTATGAAAGAAAGTAAAGATTGATGGGTGATGGACTCATGTGGAATAAGACAAAAACACAACACAATTATTACAGAACATAAAAACACATTTTTCCACTTTTTGCAATCATCGTTACTGTGCAGAACCATTAAACTAAATTTGTATCTCTTACCGTTTCCGAGCACTCCATAGTAAGAAAAGCCAGATGGGACATCTCGTATAGATTGAGAAGATAATTTCTTTCAAAATAGTTTCAACATTGGCTTATTAATCGAAAAATATAATCTGTAATTGTGAGAATTGAACTTTTTATGAACACCTAACTATACACTTGGTGTACAACACGGCAAAAGCTTTACGCGTCTCAAATATGCCCCAGGAAGAACAATCATCTGCTTATATCGTAATTATCGCTCTTAGCATGTCTTTTAAGTTTTAATTCGGCTTCCAAAAAGTCGCCTCTGAGCCTAAACCATTCCAGTAGGTACCTTTCTGTTAGCAAATCAGTATGTAATGCTGGAGTTAATGATTTGAGCTGCGTTTTCCGCGAACATAATGTATATTCATCAATTCCTTACACAAGAAGTTGTTTGTAGTCAACAATTAAAGCGATTAAAATCATAACAAAGGGTATACAAGTAGGCATTAACTAACTGAAAGCAAATGTCAATCTCAATGTACTGCAGCAGCGGGCGCTTCTATCGCGAACATCTATGTCATTAAAATAAGCGTACGGGAGACTATCCTATAATATTCGCGTGAATCTCGGTAAACGTTACACAGTGCTGTACTAATAACACCAGTTAAATATAATATATATTTTATAACGATTTTATTGAAATGTAGGCTTCGCCCTGAGAAGTATTCAAATGCGGATCATCAGGTATACGCCCGGTATGCGCCCTAGCACAGTTTTGAATATTTTTTATATTGTAATATGCCACTAATGCCATCATATTTTTTGATGGTGCACAATGTTGTCTTATGTATTTATAATAGGTATTTATTTTTGCCAGTATTTTAGGCATTTATTGAATATGTTCGAGTACACCTCTATTTTCAATGGTACTAAAACGTTATCATGAATACAATACCTGCTTCTTTAATGGTAGGTAAGTAAAAATATAATAATGCAATAAAATAGTTGGTTCTGGGGCATATGTGAAAGAAATTTAATATTACTTTGTAGCAAATGTAGTATTCAAGTTGAATTTTTGTAAAACTGTTCATTTCGGTTCGAAGCAAATTGTCATAAATTTGTCAGGCTTTGGTTCTATTGTTGGAAGCCCGGAATGCGTGAAGCCGACCCTTCCAATTGTGTCTTTCTATAAGGAAACTGCGGCCGAGAAAATTTATGTTATTTTTTGTCTGACTGAAGTGCACGACTTACAAAGTATAATGGTTCACCGCCTATATTCCTAAGCTTTACGTCAATATGCCGCAAAAGTTGATTTATTAGAAATGTGTAGATTCGATTCCTCAATTTCCTCGTAATATTAGGAAGGGATTTATTTATGATTTAGCGACCACGTGTAGTTTTTCCTGAAGTTTTCTTGACAAATATGGGATAATCAGAACGAACGAAATGAGCAATCAAATTCCACGACCTATAGTTGGATAAAAGGTTGATTAAAATTGGTTAGCTTTGATTATCGTTGAAAATTAGATAACTGATAATAGATTCTAAAAGTAGGAACCTGGCCGATTTCGCGCTTCGGTGGTGGGTTGGGTTCTCCAACCCTCGTCATGACTAATTAAGACTTATCTAGAAAAATACCAGTCAAGCATTTTTAGGAAATGTAAAGGTTAACATCACTCCAACTTTCATACAGGCCGAAGTCATGTTGTTTTTAACAGAGTTAGCGATATAAGGTAGTTAAATTGGTGGTGAGCAAAGATCCTTTAGTAAGTCCTTTAACATAAAATTAGAAACTATTTTATTAATGTCAATTCCGGGTATTCGTTCTAATGGAATCCATATAAATTCCAAAAGTGTATATATATGGTCTCAGGCTATATTAGTCAAAGGTAACTTACGTGTAGATCCAAATTGTCAATTACCAGGTTAAACCCATTTTCTCGTCTTTTGGATCGTGTTATATAAAGGGACATTTGGTTACATGCTTTTATTTGACTCAATTTTCGTTTATTTTGTTCTCTATTTCATTCATTAACTTCATTCTTTTATTTTAGCCAAACACAGTTAATAGTGCCTCGTGTTAAGTTGTGATAAGAGGTTCTGGATAAAGGTAACTAAGTCACACAATTTTTCGTTGTTAAATTAGATTAAACTATGCGAGAATAATAATTGTTAGGGACATTATGCCGTCTATTTACAATTAACAGTGTCACTCACCCATCTCTGAAGGGAACCTTTACCATGAGCAGCAGTAGCCCACCTGGTAGTGGGAGTTTAAAAACCGACATAGTTCCCAAAAGACTGTGCCTGCAGAGTGCAATTCTCAGTATAATAATGTTAGTCTGTGCCACGTTACATTAGAACTTTAGCTGTGCTGAGGCTTTATAAGCCAAAAAAGCTGTCCACAGACTGTTTTGATGCAGACAACATGGCATAGACTAATTTTGTTACACAAAGTACTAGTTCCCATACGATTACTAGAATTTGCGACTTTGTTTAATTAGTAAACGTCACCCAGAGGGCTAATGTCGACCAATCATTATAATATATATCAGCGATCTGAGAAGTGACTATTAGCACTTAAAAGTTCGAATATTATTTTTTATCGGTAAGTAGGCATAACAGAATGCGACAATAGCGCTAAGCAAGACAATTTCGTTTTCTTATGCCACATGATAATATTTTAGGTTGTAAATGTTCCAAATGAAGTAAATACTGTATCTACGATGTTTTTTATTTCACTCGATTACAAGTAAGAAGCCAATCCCAGATAATCCCTCACCCCATATATCGGTGGAGTTGTTTTCCGAAGCTTGCGCACCGTTATTGACAAACTTAATTCAACTGGTGTCTCATATCGGTGAGCTTTCTTCCAGGGCTCAGAAGTTTGCTTTCTGAGATACGGCCGATACACAACGACAAATATTAGACCTGTCACATAACTCAGGGTGGTAGTGGCTCGGGGCTTATCTGGGAGGCAGTGGTTACGACTTGCAATCGAGGCTGGCCTAAACGGTGAATTCAGAACGATTTATGCCGGTGCACCAGGGACTGCTGTATCGTGCGGTAGTTGTGGAATAGCTGACCATCCGTTTTACTCGAGTGAACTGTCTGATATGCAAAATCCGGTGCGCAGGTTTTAAAGACTGTAGGCTTGTATAAATAATTAAAAAAGAAACGCACGCTTCCCCTTCTATTTCGTTGGAAAGCAGGAAATTTATCCTATATTCATGTTCATTCGCAGTTCATTGAAGCTGGCTAAATTCGGCAATATTGATCCAATACTAGCTACGCCAACACAAAGCGTTTTATTTATATCCAGAAGCAGCAGAAACTAAACCACCAAAAATTTGGCTACAGCGGAGGAAGACAATATCATAAGTTTCTACACTACAGTAACAGTGCAAAGTTTAAGCATAAAAAAGAATGTGAAGAAAATCCACAAACGCTGTCAGTATGTAGGTACAACTATAGATTCTCACCACAGAGTAAAACGCCTAGTGCAAAATGACATATTTGGATGAAGCTGTACAAGATATCCAAATTATTTTCGTTACAGCGAGTCAGAAAATTTTTCAAGGCCCTTTCAAGGAGTTTATGATTACTGGATGTTTCAGAACGCACTAGCGGGTTTAAATCTTTATTATAACATTGGAACGAAAAATCCTCAAATGTATGTGAACTGTATATCAAAATTTATCTCTAGCTTCTCATGAAATTGGATAAATTAGTTACGATTTTGTACAGCCGTAAAGTTTTTCATAGAGTTTTCTCTGTCAATAATAAAAAGATTAGAAGACACGGAAAGTAATAAGCTTAGCGCCATATGGTACGTAGCGTTCCATCTATTCATGTTTCGGCAAATAATCAGTCAACGTATTTTTACCAAGCGTGAATGTGGTTCCGTTTTATATCTGATACAGAGAGATAACAAATGTTATTATAGTGAAATTCGCGATATAAAGTAATGTAGGATTTGACAGTCAGTTAGAAAATTGATATAGTTAGGGGTCATATTGAAAATGTAGTTTCGTGTAGTAGTTTTAATGTAATTAACATAAATTTCGGGTCAATCATGTTTCCCTACAGTTTCGCGAAATAGTTTGATTAATCAAAAGGTTAATATGGCGTTAATTAACACAACGTTAATAATGTTTCTAAAGATTTAGTTTGGCAACACCATTTGTAGTTGGGAATGCAGAAAAAGTTAGCTTGAGTTCTTTCAGATTAGTAGTGTGTTTTTTGATATAAACAACAATCCTCGATTGCGAAAGAAGGAGAAATAATATGACTGGCTAGTGAACAAATGACATATATCGGAGCCGTAGACCTAACCTGGGCTGAACAAAGAAACATAAACGTTCATGATGAATCAGACGTTTTTCCTTTCTTTATTTGAGGAAAATTTATAGTGAAACGAGGAATTCTCAAAATAACTATGCGTCATGAGTATAAGATTTAGATTCAAGTGATATTTGTTGAATTTAAACTAACACGCGAATCAAATAACAAAGCGTGTATATGTATATTTGATCAATTTGGGAGCACCTAAAGTATGTATTTAAATAGTATCAGAAACGACAAGTGGAATTCATAGCAGTACTAGAATAAACGGTCGCACATCGAGTCAGCTCAGGTCCAAAAAAAGACATCCCAATGGTATTATTTAATCTCAAGATGGAAAAATATATACAAAGCAGCGAGATCAATACAATGGGACACGGTACCACGTGGTTCTTTTAACAATTAAAAAGAATTGCAGCAAGTAACAAGAATTTTTAAAATTCTGGCAACAGAATTTTATAAATAAGACAAAACAAAATACATGTTTGTGGAAATATAGGGAATGGTAGAGAACCAGTATTGTCCCATTTGAATTGGACTAACTAGATCCCTAGAACACAATTAGGGTCAAAAACCAATAAAGTCAAGTCAACCTTAACGTGTGGGGAAGAAAAGTACTGGAAAAAATTTCTGAAGCAGATGAGTTAGGAAAACAGAAATAACGATGAATTGAAATTGCTATACAACAAAGCAACCATCAGCCATGACACGGTTATGACCTTTGGAAAGAACTAACCAAAACGGAGTGAGAAGAGCAGGCGGAAATGCAACATATTTGGAAAAAAAACTGCAAACCCAAAGAGATTATTTTGGTGAAGCCAAAGTGGAAAACTAAAAAAAATATTTAATGATCTGAAAAAGTCAAAGGAACTCATACAACAATAGCTCGTAATAACTTTTGGGAGCTCCTGTACATACTTTAGTAATAATCAAGTAGGAGTAAGGAAGGGGTAAAAACCACAAGACGCTAATGCTTCTAAACGTTATTAGACATTCCAATCGACTGACTATGCTAGGAGAACTGAAATCCAGCGCACCTATAAAAAGCAACAATAAAAGTTAACCTTAAAAAAGCTGCAATCGTAGGAGATGCAGTTACACAGAACCAGAACATACAATGGCTTAGACGTTTCAAGAAGAGGAATGATAATTTGATAATGCGAGTGTGGAACACAAATACAAAAGGTACAAAAACTATAATTCATTCTCCAATCATGATGATAAACCACAAACTAGTCTAATTCTGCGCCGATTGATCCTCTCCGATAGCTCGTGATGTTAACGCGTTCCTATGGTTTACGATGTAACTTGCCGTCCATGTCAAATAATCCGGCTTCCCCAGGCGACAGTATGGACAGACAAAATTTCCATTTCAAATTGTATGTGATCTATTCTGATGGTCCCTTTAGCTGTGTACTGAGGGACAGTATCCGGACCCTCGGCCTCTCACACATAACAAAACACTCACGAGGACGATGAAATTGTCATAAAACAACTCTGGCTAGATACCGYTKCAGGGTGACGGCAATTTTAGGCGCGTGGAGGAGAAATTGTTTTTGTGTCATTCACAGTTTATGAAAATAAAACTAGCGGTTTTCCAGATCCCAAAAATGGAAGCGTATTASGCTGACTGAAGTATATACAGCACATAATACGTAAGAATATCTCTTCCSCAGCTGGTTTGTTATTAATTTTATATGTTTTATTTATATATCTGCTTCAATATCATCAATGATAATCATAACTTAATAGGAATTGAAATCTGTTTCTATTTTATTGTCGCGGTAAAGACAATAAAATTCATGGAACGAAGACGTACGCGCTAGTGCGGAAGGAAGGTCCTAAAAGTACTGCAACAATCACTGCTAATGCTAAAGCTCATATTATATGAATATTTATGAATCTTTAATAATGAATAAAATAATAATAATAATAATAAATCACGGATGGACAATAAAAACCCGTCGTATACGTATTAGGCGGATTGCCTGCACATGTAAGTAAATACCGCCTTCTCTCGAATAAGTTTTGTAAAAACATATACAATATGCAAATATATACTTGTAAGTTGCTGGTAAATAGCTATCGTACCTACGAATTGTGTAGGTAGCGCAACATAATCAACTGATAGGCGGTGCTAGCAGTGGTATTAGGAAAAAATGATCATTATTCCCCCGCTTGCTTTTAATAAATGCCGTCGACCGACATAGAGCCACGCCGCTTATAAGATCCCCTAAAACAAGGTGGCTTCTAGTACGATATGATGAACTTGTTATATAAATAACTAGACATTTGAAAATCATTTGCTTATTTGTTAAGTTTTTGCCAAAGTATCCCGAATTCTGTTGGGCGTAGCTCCAACCAGTGTCGAATAGAAAATATGGCATCCAATTTTGAGCGGAAACTAGATACACATGGGAAGTTAAGCGCTTCGATATCTGTCGCACACTTCTAAATGGACCTCTTTCAACTTCATCCAATATTTCCTCTTCCGTATCAGTATCAATCGCTGGTCGACTCGAAAGATCTGGTTTCCTACTCTCCGTGTATGCATACGAGTATGAAAATTCGGCAGTCGGGAAGTCAGTTTTGTTCATAACGTTGGAAGTAAAACAGGTCAAATGCAGTTTCATACTCATACGGTATACATATATGCAAACACAGCAATCGAATTTTTGATAGGTCACAAAAAATATGGACGCCATAACTTCTAAAGCTAGCTTTTCCTAAAACCGGCTTGTGGAATTAATCACCGTTTATAGCTACATGAGCCATATTGAGAAAAGAAGTAGTATGACAAATGTACCAATGAGCAAACTCTTATTACAATCAGCATAACTGTCGCAATTTTTAAAACAATATACTTTTTTCCTTCAAGATACACTCAAAACACGAAAGACCGACGTTGCGCTTTCCACCGCTAGGAACCAGTAGATTAGCTTCGCCGTGTTTGAGAAATACTGAATAGCAAGCAACCATCACTATGTTCTATAGCGGCAAAAGTGCTTGCTATTTCTAATAGCTCTCTCTCATTGTCATAATGATAGGCTTGCTGCAAACTAGAACACAAGTTAGTTTCATTTACTTGTGCTACCCTCATTCCTAGCTTATTTAGTTATTTTAGCGCAAACATTTATATTATTTAAACAATTTGCCGAGGTGAAAATTGTCCCTTTTTAAGTGTCATGTTTAGTACCTTATTTATTAAACTATAAAAGACTGAATGCTCAATTTGTAACCACTAATTTGAGCTAGTTGGAATTATTGCTTCTGACTGAAGTTTCTTGTATCATTCAAAATCAAGGGGTAAAAGATGTCAGTCACGATATACCATCGATTTTTAGAGTTKTCGKGCGCATATATGCAAAATAGATTAAGTTACTAAGGACTGTCTTTAATTATCAGCTGGTGAAAGATACACGTTTCCATCATTCAAATTATGTTTGAATATTATTTTATCACTGCTTTCACTTCATCCATTACAACAAAGACAATTTTATATTTTTCATCGCGCTTGCGGAGAGCTTCTCCGAAGGCATAAGCCATCACAAAGAACCTGCACTAGGTCGGTGCCTTTCACAGTTATATATCACTGAACTTACATAACATGAGATAATGAGGTTTGTTGTTAATTAAATCGGAAATTAGCAAATCTATCATCTGCTTCAATTTTGTTCATTCCTTTTAGCACGCCTTGTAAATTATATTCCTATTTTAAATGATTCTAATACCAACTTTTTGCACTTGAGCAGAACCAGTGCTCTTGTCCGCTAAGTAATGTATCAACAATACTTCTTCAACGATCTGCATATACAAAAACGATGGAATGTTCTTTTGTTCTTAGTCGAACAATACACCAATACATACCTTATATTCATTTGTGTTGAAAAGACTTAAACGGCAACTTCTTTTCCATAATGATGCTACTCACAGCGTACGGAGTGTCCCATTGTTGTTGTAATTGTAGGGTACTTACCTCGGTAACTGTTAATGCTAGAGGGTTGCAGTTTGGACATTACTTTCTTACTTTTTTATTGTGATGTAACGGACGGTATAGACCGACGACCCGGGTTTGGTGTATTTTCAAAACCAGACATATTGTCACGAAAACAACAGTACGCGCCAATGTGCGATTTTATTATAGACTCCTTTTGTAATAAAAGTAAAGAAATGGCACCGAATGTGCCGATGAGTCTATTGCCATAGCGTTCTCACTGATAGCATAATTTTGCGACTTGAGAAACAAACGCGAGTATTTCTGTTCCGACAAAATTTGCGATAAGTTCGAGATTCCCTCAAAAGATCTCAAAATCAGTTCGCTGTTACCGGCGTCGAGTAAACTTTAAAACAAATCTTTCAGTTTCAAGTTTTACGAAGTTTTCCTCACGTATATATTMTTAAAGTGTGATAAGATTTTCGTTTTGGATAATTTACATCGAGGGACTCACTTCTGGGTGTCGTTAAACTTTTCATTTCGATAAATATTGCTTGTATTTATTTTCCAAATTTTTAGAGATTCATTTATGTTTTTGTTGGTTTCATAAACCTTATTTTAAAACGATTTACAAAAAATACTAGTAAATCTGCTATATTTTTCTACGGCATTTTTATTATTGGTACGTTTAAATTAATCGTAATTATTACACCATTGTGACTGTCTGGTATTTTTACGCTTATTTTACCAATAATTTTAAGTGTACGCCAGACTAAGAAAATGTATCCATTTTAGGTTTATTTTTACTAATTTTGGTATGATTCCCATTTTTGTAATAATTTGTTACGATTTTACGTTTTTGGTCAATAATGGTAAATAATGTGACGTTAAACCATGCACAGGTACTTCTCCAAATAATCAATTATTTTCATTAGTTACATGGCACCCTAAATTACAGATAAATAGGAGCCTTATGTATGTATCCAAAATAAGCACATATTCTTTTACGGGATTAAAAATTTTAATTATTAATATAAATTTATTGTGAGCTTTCTTGTTCCATAGCCTCCTGGACGGAAACATAAAATCTGATTGAATTACTAAAAAGAAATTGAATAATAACAAAATTAGTAAAAATAAACCTAACAATGTACACTCGAAGACATAATTAAAGAAATGGCTAGCGTTGTTATACAAGGTGGATAGCAATAAAAATCTTGTTAAATTCCCGACATACATCACGCTACACTCTCTACCATTACCTAGAGGGAGTAAAAAGATCTTCACTGCTAAACACCCCATATAACAACGCTAGCCTTTCCTTCAATTCAGTCTTCGAGTGTACACATTTTCTTAATCAGAAAAAATAGATCCTTTCAACTACAGCAAAGCCAATTTTACTTTCCATTTTTAAAAAAGGCAGGTTTGTGTTATATCTATAAAGTGTGACCCCTTAAAAATTCGAAGTACGCCACTGGATTCAAAATAAAAATATCTATAAAGATGTCTTAACTTTTTTTTGTATCTACATACTCAGGCAAGATATTGAAAAGATGGTTATAGCTTTAAAAGAAAGAAAAAGGCGATATAAAAATGGCGATGGTGAAATTCAACTCAAAACAAAAAAGTAATAAAGTAAAGTCGAAACCGCGACTCTCTAGCATTAATAGTTAATAGATAGTCTACAATTCCAACGAAAATGGGGCACCCTATACACGTGGCTAGGAAATGTAATAAATAAAGCATACTTAGATAGCTTCAAAACATAATCAATTTGCATCACTTAAAACAAAAAACATCTGGCATCTTCAATCGTTAATAATAGACAAAACGAGCAATAATTATTATGCTACCGAATCTAGAAATGAGAATATCTACACACCGCAATGAAATCCACGCTCCAGWGCAAATCTGCTGATGTACAGAACGAAAGGGCAAAAACCATATGCTAMTGTTATTAAAAGCACGATACCCAATTGTCATCAAAGCSCGGATCCAATAAAAGCACTGCATTAATGAGAAAACTCCCAATACGGCACGCCCGTATCGAACATGCAGACGTAATTTAAACTTGACGTGTGTGAAACGGTTACGTATGTAAATGAGCCCTGGTGGGCAGATTCGTTTGGGAAAAGGTCACACACGTTTATTGGAAAGCAGTAGAGGAGCCCCGCTCACGGGTCATTTAGCGATTTTAGCCCAATTACATTTACCAGGGTACGGTTTCTATTGGATTAGCCCTCAATAGTAAATTAATTGCCCCAGCTTGAAACGCGCCATCGAGCGAGTAAAAAGACTTAAAACGACTTCCTAACGGAGGCTGTAGTACGAAAGCCTGATAATGGACGCCAACCAATAACAACTTTGCCTGTAATAATTAATAGCACTTGCATTAACATGCTACTGGCAAAAAATAACCTGACGTTTCATCCACTAAATTGTCTAGTAGATCGGCACATTTAAAAAATCTTTAAGTACTGAAGATTTATTCGTTTTGTTTCATGTATAGTATGGTCATTTAAAACAAGTACAGTTTTCTTTTGCGTATTTAAATTTACACTATACCAGTTTTGTGTATCGCCGATTTACGGTGACAAATTTATCCCTTTAAAGAATATGTCATTTGAAATGAGTTGTACCGTAACAAATATTATAAGGTAATTTTTTGAAGTAGATACAAAGCATGTGATACTGGGAATTTTAAATAGTCGTCATTACGTTACACAAAGTAAGAGAAGTGCCAACTTAAACCAAAACATTCAATGGAGTGTACGGTAGCTAAAAATCGTCGTATAATTGTGAAAGGCATTTTAGCTCATCCGACAACTACCAACAACAATAGTTTTTACTTAAGCGTGTTAAAATTGCTTACTTAAATAAAGAATTGTAAACATTCCATGAATAAGTTATGAACGTACCAGCACTGCACAAACATAGCACTAATGAAGCTTGGAGGTAAGTAAATATAGGTAAATGCTGTATTACTGGTTCATGTTTATGTATTTACGCCAAGAAACATGATTGGCTTCCGTAGAATTATAAGCAAATACTAATGCACCCTGGACGACGCCTATTTATAAGCATGAACTAAGTGAACTAGCACAACTGGCGACCAAACAATCATTGCTTCTTGGTTCTCTTTTCAACTCATATCACTGTGACAAAAGCAGACGATAAAACGTCCGGTCTTTGTAAGGATTATAGGACTAAAAAACTTGGATCTAGCGTCCAAATTTGTTAACTCAATACTGAAGTAATTAACCGAGACACTATGTCTTATATACTTTCTTAAATTGATGTACTGATATACGATTAATAGATAATAAATAATTAGTCGCAAGGATAATAGATTATGGTTGCTTCAATGCAATTTTCTACTTCATGTGTGGTCGCCCTTATATATGCAATAGCAAGCTGAGAAAATAAAGGTGCTCATGCCACCGGCTGGGATTTCTCAAATTCTCCCTGCTTGCTATTCTATAAAACCACCACAATTGGTGACCCCGACGTGTGAAGCATTGTAGTTCTACAGCAAATACCAATAACATATAGGTATATACGTTTTTTTACCGGCGCGCGGCCGGTACTTAAAAAGTGTCAACAATTAAGCAATGGCATAACCTGAGATTAAAATGACGGTAAAACCGTACCTTTAAAAATGCAAGTGTTAATGACAGATATATGCAAGATCACACATCGGTCTATAATGAAAACATAGTTGGACTACAGCAGCAGCTACTTGCGTGTGGTTTTCTTCAGACGTCACGGATTTTAGACTTTCTTTCTTTTCGTGTTTTACACAATTAATTCTCTCAAACCTCATTTTTCAAATTCGCACATATCAGGAAAGCTTGGCACGTGTATTTTTAAGCATGAAATGAATATCCTTCTGCATTACCCAAATAATAAACCACGTTATTTAATATTAATATTTAATATTGCGGCTAACGCAATAACCCGTAATAACTTGATTTAAAAAAAAATAAACGCAAATATGTCAAAACCTGTTGGTGTTGTTGATATTAATAGAAAGGAAATTTAAATTTACAATCTTAGTGTCCACTTCCAGTATAACCAGAAGTAAGCTATTTTTGAAAATATTTCGTCGTATAAAGCACTTCATTTTGTACAACTTTCATTCAAACGTTTTTATGTATGTTCGAGAATAGTTTCATTATAAACCGATTTTCACTTAAAGAGTCACCCTGTATATGATATAAATTTGAAGTATCTGTACATACATTGGGCAAAGGTTATAACTGCTCCCAGGGACTAATGATTAATTCAAAATACATCATGTAAAAACAAACGGTGCGATAGGCTTCCTAGACATTCAATAACTTTGAAAAACTCGAATTTCCGAGCGCCGATCGGTGAATCAATTATTTCACTCATGTGCCCTGCCGAAATGTCCTATTTAAATGCGCCTTTGGAGAGAGAACTCGCTTCCGTTTTTTCAGTGCCTCCATTACAGATAACGGAGTAAAACGAATAAATCTTTAGATTTAAAGAAAATTCGTTGTATCATTATTCTAACCCCGCAACTACGAACGCGGCAAAGGGAGTAGCTAATGTAGGAAGCGCAATAGTTTTGACTTGGTAATTACTTTGCCGCTAACTTTGTTTTGATTTAGTTGGTGAACATCTGCACGGTACAGAAAGTTTTGTAAAGTAGCTCGCCAGCCCTTGGCAGGATAACACTTTTTAAAGGAAATTTATTCGTGCTCCATTTATTTTTATGTGTTACAAGTAACGACATTTACAAGAGGTTGAAAAATGCCTAACAACCAGCTTATCATCTTATACCTAATAAAATATTCAGCACATTCAGCGAGAGGCGAAATAAAGGAATAAATTAACTCATCGGCTCCAATGGCGGCCAATTGCCCTCTTATCCAGAGAAACGAGAGTAGTAGGTAGAATTTTGATCAAGTGGAAGTTTGATCCTTACCGAATCCATCTTAATCAACAGCTTTCGAAAATGATTTTAAGGTACGATTTACTTTCCTTCAGCAGCTAATGACTAAATTACAGGAACATTCTGATTTTGTGATTTCCTGCGATCCGACGCTGCTTATTTTTCACAACTGTGCGAACATGCACAATTTTTATTACTACTTGTACATCCTAATTCATGACTAGCACAGACAAATCATATGGCTAGTAGTAAATGTTTGGGATTGGAATCTTGGACAGCAAGTCGGGTTTTTATTACCGGGACACTCAGTGTAAGTATCTGAACTTCTTAACAAATAAACTCGGTGATTTATTAGAATACGTGTAGCAATAACAAGAAGAAAATTGTGATATTTGCATTATGGTATCCCAAAGATGTGGTGTCTACATGATGACGAGTCTTACTACAATAGCAATATCATAAATGTTTTTATATGAAAGATTTCAAAACTGGCGAGTAGGAAGTAAGGCATCGCATTTTCTAGCTAACGCGATCAGAAGAATTAACTGACATGGGCTATTTTTTATGAAGTTCGATTAAAAATGGGTGTACCAACAGAAACCTGCCACTGATAAGGCTAGCTTAGGGTAAAACCACTACAAACACGCAGAGACTCAATTCGGTGCAAGGGTTGACTATTCGCGCAAATCAACCCTTCAGTGTTTATTATTAAACAAAGTACATTATTTATTTCTTTGTTTTTTCTTTCACTTTCATTGGCCAAACGTAAACAAAAATGTCGTTACTAATTTCAATTTCAGTATCCTTTTCAGATATCTTAAGTGAAATAGTATTTCATGTGCATAAACGCGAAAAATTTCACACTTTTCAAAGACGTTAAACAAAAGACTAAAAAAGGCAAAAATCTGTACGTAAGAATGACTTCGATAAACTCTCGTAAAATTTTTTATGCCCTGGCTAATAGGAACCATTGGAATCGTCCAAAACGAAAAAAGCGTTCTTCCATCATCGACTGCAACTCGATCAATAACGAATATTATTAGTAATATTATCTCGCGATACGATCAATGGGAGAACGAAAACGATATCTGAAAACGTGCACAATCCGACCACATCTGGTAGTTCCGATCGTGGTCCACGCATAGTTGCAACCTACTGACGTTCGTGCACGGCGATCTGCAGCAACTTTGATGTCCTGTAACTTTTGAAGCGGGAGGCTGCACACCGTAGGGCTCCGGATTGGAGGTCAGTGGGTCATGAGCTCCTTACATACTAAGTTTGGTCGTGATCCGATCAATTCCGCTTCATTAAGTGATATATATAGTTCTCCTTTTTCACGTACCTCGCGGTGCAATCAATGGGAGAACGAAAATACCATATCGCCAACGGATCTACTTTTCCGCAAATTCCTTACTTTTCAGTACGTTGCAAACGTATTCTTTTAAGTCAAATAATGCCAAAAATTTCGACTGTACAACAAGAAATTGAAAAATGCAGTACTATACAAGGTGTTCCATTTAAAGTAACAGGGCAAATCATCGTTCCTGCTGAAATTAATATACCGTACCCAAGAAACAATTTTTACGTATCAGTGCACTTGAATGCAAGACGCTTGTGTTTAAAGCCGGGCTCACCCTAAAAGGTATCATAATCGCGTCCACGAATGGATCTACCACGAGTAATGTAAATAAATAATGCCGCTTTACCTTATTGTAATATTGTACGGACTACAACAGAAGCATCATAAATAATATTAGTTTTATACAAGCGTAAAATGAACGATTTGTTATTAACCACTAATTGTTTGCTGTATATAGTATAGGTACTGTTACGATGTGGAAAAAAAAGAGCGCCTGCGTTATAGGCAACCAGAGTGACGTCCGTATTGCTACATAAGGCTTATTGCGTGCGTTCTCGAAACATTCCTGCTAGGCAGGGAGGTTCGAGCATGAGCAAGCGAATAACATGCGAACCAAGTGTTCTAAAGTTCTTAAGTGCTACTGAGAGAAGTGTAGTGTTTTTTAAATATATATGTTGATCAATCCGTATTTTTCAAACCACTATACTTAATTTACCATAAGTTGTACATATAAAGGGTGATCACTAATACTTAACAAACGCTAGGAGCTAGTCGTGCCAAGACTGTCAAATTGAAAAATGTTGTAAATATGGTTAAATTTGAGAGAAGTTAAGCACCCCAAACTATTTTTGGTTTGATAGATCTGATCACATCAATCGATAATGTTTTGCTTCCAAGAACGAAAATGAACAAATTAGCAGCCTCTAACCGATCACCCAATATTCGACAAAAACAGATGAGCGTTTAGGTCAACTATGTAGGCTACATATATCAGCACAAAATAGAGCTTTAGGATAGCTGATATATTTAAATATTGCTCACGAGGCAAATTCTGCTCGCATAAACTAATTCTGTTGTTGTCATGCTGACACTATAAATAATGAAGAGTTAGAGGCACAGCGCACTTTGCACCATGACAACACTGCATTATACTTTACACCCGTAGCGTGTCGGAAGGGGGTGGACGCTAATTAACAAATGTGCGCCGCCACTGTAGTGTAAATGCATACATAACAATTCCCCAGACGCGCTATCCAAACCGTGCCATTCTCCATGCGCCATGATTTCCGAAAGCAAATTTACCTGGACTGACGACGAGTTACTCGTGAAGTTAACTAAGTATTTACATCAAAAACAATGAGAAAATTTACAGTTAGTGCTCGCGTATTTCTCGTTTCCAATATGTACAGACGAATTAATTTGTCGAGCTGGACATAATCCCGCTGAAATCGCTTTAACGTGTTTTGCCGATTGTAAAATATCAGCAAAATGTTAAAACGAATTGTATGAGGAATCGGTATAATGTTAAACATGACATCTTAAAAAAATCAGAAAAAATTTAGATACACGAAATTGTTGAAGATGTGTTCGACACAATTATTATAAGATAATACAAAACTTTTTTACCTTAGTTTCGCCGATAATAATTATGGACAGGTTCACAAACCAAAACTCACCTGAAACAAAAACATGGCATATTAAAATATGTAATATTAAAACAGAAAAGTCAACATAACAAATAACCATTCACTCGCCAGTGCTTTTTCACACTCCACTTGGGCACAGAATTCATCATTAATTTCGAGATAGAAATAACTGAAATATATAAAGGATATACATCTGACAATACACCTATTACAAAAAAAAAGAAAAACCGTAATAACAAAAAAGTATTTTCACTTATTAATAATAACATGAAAACAAAAAAACTGGAACAGCTTTATAGAGAACCAAGTGATGTAGGTACGACTCAAACCTAAATCTGTGACAATTGCGTACGAGGGTTGTCTCAAGCAAATAAATACTCCATGGCCTTACCCTCAGATGTGAAACTTGCGTACAACAAATAATGTGTAACTAGTTAGCAAACGACGAATCTGTCGTAACAAAATCAGTTCTTTTATATTTTTCATATTGTTTTGTATGTTCAGTTCTCCTAATTAAAAGAGATCTTCCGGTTTGTCCGATATAAACAAACTGCAATCGTTACATGAAAAACTGTATATTCCTGAATTATTCACAACTGGAATTTTGCCTTTATTACGTACAAAGCAAATATTTAGTCCAAACAAGGAAATTGATTTAGACAAAGGCTAAGCGAAGAACCCATAGCTAAACCTGAAAAATTTTTATGAACTATCATTTGAATTGTTTCTTAAATTAAAGTCAACTTCATTGTTTTTTTAAATTATTTTGCTCTTTTAATATACAAGAAAAGCAATAATAATTCATATCCACTGGGAATAAATGGATCAGTTTTCTATTTTACCATTTAATTTGTTTGCATTCTTCAGGATGCAGTTTCGGCTTCGCAACGCTGCTTACAAAGTATCTACATTTTATTACTAAAATTCTAGCAGGTCTAAATTTCTGTTTGCCTAAATAGATGATATACCTATTGTTTGTTAAGTATTCGAACATTGGCATAGCAATCAATTAAGAAAAATAATGTCTATGGAGAACACAAAGTACAGTTTCTGGCATGAATTTATTTTGAAAGGACAAAACCCTTTTCTGAAAAAAATATGAATAGTAATTATTCCAAACCTAGAACAATTCAAGATTTACGTAGATTCCTTGGCATGATAAATATTTTTAGACGATTTATCTCAGGGCGGCACTACATCTGACTGTCTCAAGAGAATTTATAAAAAATAGCAACAAGAGTAATGATAAATAAATTAAATAGATCTTAGAGGGAAAGAGGACACAAACTGGTAAATCAAGCGTTTTTATTATGTTTACACAATGTTACTTTTGCCAGTATTTTATGCTAGCACTGTGGCAAAAATGACATAGAAGGTGATTTATTAGCCGACTGAAGTAAGTTTTCAATGAGAGTCAAGCAACTGTGGAAAAATGCTAATTCGTTTAAAGCTTTTGGCGCTAGCTACATCATATCAGCTCTAAAACATCAAACTTCCAACAAAAAAAAGTGGTGGTTTTTACTGTGCTCGATATCGACGCGATAGCTTTGAAACAGACTCGGTCCCTTCATCTACCCTTCCTTCCACGCCTTTTGTTTGGTAACGAGCTTTTCCATACAGAAACCGCCCCTGAACGTAAGCTGAACTTGCCTGTAAAAGCTGCTAAAAGAGTACCCCGCCGCATTGATATAACCATCTTTTCAATTAATACGATAAGCTGCTTAAATAAGCCAAGGCTTTCAAGGCTGGGGGCAAAGATACTATGTGGACCGTCCTTTGCGACGAATAAAGATCCACCTACCTTGGAAAGCCACTGTACACATTCTGTCCATGTCTACAACACGTTTTCACCCACAAAGTTGCACACAATTTTTTATTAAGATCTTCAAGATTGCCGCGCGCTTTGATAATATGCTTGAGGCAGGTATTGTAGAAAGTGCTATGGGTACTTAGAGGCTCCATCTGCCTAAATAATTAAGTTAAAAGTTAATTACTCTGATGATTGGACAGATTTACGATTAAAAATATTAAAGGATGGGAGTCTCCAATAATGTGGTTTAGTTTTATGGAACACGCTTTTAAGGCTCAAAATATAAACAACTTGATGCTATATATACAGTTTGTTTGATAACGTGCTCCTTGGTAACTTAATAACTTTAGCGTTTCTTTAAATGTACCGTCGACTTCACCGAGTGTGAGCTACCTATCACAAGGGAGTTATTTGATACCACAACTTTTTACTTTTTAATTGTCTGTAATTCGTTTATGCCATAGAAATATTAAATATAAAAGTATTAGTAATTGACACTAAGTAAATTTTCACACAAGCCTGATATTTAATTAATCATTTCTATATCACTACAAAAGTTCATTTATAATAACTAGGATCTGCAATGGGCAATGGTAAGCACTAAAATATCAACAATAATATAGCTCGACGAAATATCTATGACATGCTGCCTGCATCAGGACAACTGTGTACGGCTGTTTCGACTTACTGAGCCTCATCAGCAGGCTTATAATCCCAATCCAGACTATAAGCGAACCAGATCTGTGCATTTTATCGATCCACAGGTAACTGCGCTTTCGTAGTAATCGTCGCTGCCGACCTATATCGGTCGTTTAAATGCCTGCTACGAGGCAGACTGCCAAGAGATAATGCCTCCGTTAGGAAAGGGTGGGTGCCACTACCTGTAAATGGCATTGTGTCGCCCACAAACAAATATGGTTCCCAAATATTAAGACTGTGTCTTTGGAGTGCGAGTCAAACATATGCTATGTCTAATAAAAGGCCATCTGTTTTGATTGGCAAAATGGACACCGTGACTAGTTTCGCTAGTTTTTCGGCTCATCAGACGGAGGATACCGACTTGCCAATGCCAACTAACACAGAGAGGCCATTCTAAGTACTCAATAATAATAACGCACAAAGGTGCAAAGCGTCATATATTGATCCACTTGCAATAAGAGTCATGGGCTGATAGAGCCACTGCACTCAAATTGTCAAATTGCAATAACGCACCTGCATGACTTCCAAGGAAAGGAACAGACGGTCCTTTTATTAGGCATTATTTGGCATCTTTACTTCATGCTGGAAGGTTCTCTTCCTTGGAAGTCATGCAGTTCCTTTACCTTAGTATCTTTATGCCAGAAAATACAATAACGCGTATCCAAATGTATTATCACACAGAAGAATTAATTATGACTCAGAATACCAGAAGGAAACACTTGAACACTTCAGAATTCTCAAGTCAACTTTAAAAATAACTAACTATTCAATGTAAAAACAAGCGCATCTATAGGTAACTAATTACCTAGTAATATGTATGTTAAAGGACATGTAGAACGGGCACTGTTATTTTCGTTTTATTGTTATTCTAGTAAGCTTCAAGACGTTTGTAAAGTGAATATTTATTTATATAAATAAATAACATATTTGATACCTTAGGTGGCACTCCAGAACTAAATGAAATAAACTGCAATTCAACTATTTCTTGTCTAAAGATAAGTATAAAAGCCACAATATGATATTAACAAAATTTTAAAAAATCTTTTGGGTACAGACTAATAAAAATGAATCCTGCAGTCTGAGTATGCCATTATTCATCTCGTACCTGCAGCTGCATAATCTCCGTTGAAAATTTTGCTAGGAGGCCGTATCAAAATTGAACAATATTTTAAAAAGCTACTTTATCTGTGGGTCGTGTCTGGCGACCGCCTCCTAGCGCTCCTCATAATAAATTATCCAAGAAGAAAGAGAGAGACGCTGTTCCTTCCATTATTTAAGATTCCGCTCTTTTTTCAGCATTTTCAGGGGATGCGGAGCCTCCTTTAACGTCGTCGCGCTTCGAAACAAATTAGAAAATTAATGACTGTAACCCCGGCAATATTTATCACGTGCCGGTAGCAACTGAAAATTTGAACGAACTGGAATGATTAAGAAACAGCAGCCCCAAATTATCGTTGCGCGCGAGAATCGCTCTCGTTAATACCTAGCGAGATCCAGAAATAAATACTTGGCGAACTATTTGCAATTCATCTGCGCAGAAGGGAAAGAAGATGAGAACGACAAAGAAGGAAACTGCTGGTTCGATGAAGAAAGTGCATTTATGTTTGCTCACAGAAAAAATGAACACATTGGGAAATGTGCGATCGAAAAAGAGCGCACACAGAAAATAGGCGCACTGCAAAATGTGCTTATTGAATTTTCACGCATAAAAATACACATTGCAATGGCTACAAATGTTAACACATGCGTAACTTGAGCTTTACAAATTTTCATATTAAGCAATCATATAGATGATGTCCTATCTCAAAAGTATTGTAAAAGACAGTTTTGAGAGGAGAACTTGACTGCTTTGTCCCAAAATAGACACAATTTTCTGCGAAATAGTGATATCCACAGTCCTCTAAGACTGGTGAAAATACTGTTAATTCAGCATAAGCAAAAAGGAACAATAACGGGGATGTCTACAATGATACAATATTAGAAAACTTGAAAGCGGCTAAATGCGAAAAAGACCCCATAATCATGGTCAGCAAACTTTGCTTCCGAAAAAAAAATAAAAAATACTTAAGAGGGCGTCGCTTTTTATTAAATAAAGAGCTGCTGAAAACGTAATGGAGCATTATGACGCAAAACTGTCAAAGCACTTTTTTTGCGAAGGCTTTGTTTGTTGTCAGAAAGATTGTTGAAATAAATGCGTTAGTGCTACTAAATTTTACGCTGAAAAAATTGGTTTCTAATTCGCTTCTGTCCTAGAATATCATCATAGGTGATAAGGAAAAAACTCTCCTCGTATTTAAAAATCTTCATTTTACTTATTAACAAGCTATTAACGCATTTCATTTCAATAATTATACAGATTTTTGCCATGAACGTGGACATTCAAAGAATACATTCAGAATACGAACATCCATCTTACATCGATATTTACCAATTTGTTACTTAAACCATAGATAAATTATGATTAATTAATGAATTTATCTATGTTTAAACTCATAAGGGTAGCATCCACTAATTTTTAATGGAACGCATTTTTCAGTGCATGCAGTTTTTGTGTTTTTTTCACCGTGTAAGCTTTGTATAAAATCAAATACAACACAAAATAATACGCTGTATATGCTTTGAATGCAAATAGCAAATGTATACTAAAGTGTGTTTCCATTCCCCATAAGCAATAACTTTCTAAATGTGTAATTTCAAGAGAAATATTATGTCCTTGGTGTGTGGCTGTTCAAAACAGTTGACCACAAAAGGATAACCAGTACAATATAATTTGCACTTGTTGCTTTTGTCAATATCCAAAAAATAATTTTTAGTAACACACTTTATATTATTAACAAGTTACAGTAAATGGTTGATGAAAGAATTCGGAAGATGACAAAAAAAAATAGATAGAAGAAGACAGATGACAGAAATCGAACTTTTGTAATATTACCACAGTTGTGAAATTATCTGAGAACATCTCGGCATTGTTTAAATCGCTCAAACTGCAAACAACAGAAGACAAAGTTGCACTAGAACGCTATAAGAAACAAAGTTATAATGATACAATTGTTTCGATCTCTAGAGTACGCTCCTTAACAAAGTAAGCACTCCAACAGGCTCTTTCCCATTAACTTTTAATGGGTTCTAAGCTAGTTTCTTTAGTGTAAAGCGTAAAATTAATTGCACACTTAACTGCGTTCAGGGATGTCAAGATTTAGATGTTCGCAAATTAGCCACGGAAACCACCAATTAAAGGTAATATACATATTTCTAACTGAGAATACTTGCTAAATGATATTTTATTATTATAATTATAAACCAAATTTGTGCTTCAATGAATATAGTTAAAGCCACCGTTTATCCCAAAAGTTAATACAGCAAACACATTAGCAGGTCCCGACTGCTAACTGTTAGTTTGGTAAATGTGCTATATCAGAGCTACATTTTTTATGCTAAAAGAACTCGACCTTATTCTTTTTATTTCAAACAGAATGAGATCCTGTGTCCTTAAAGGTACTATCCAAACTTATCGTAATGACATGCCGCTTATTCAATCAGAACTGACAGACCGACACGACGCAAAACAGTGTTTGTTTAAACAAATTTTGAGCGTTAGCTTCAGTAGTTACTTATACTGTTAATAGCTTATGGAAGTATTAAATAATACATATTATTAAAATTAATTATTTAATTAATGAAAAAAAATTATTTCGAACTGGATTTTACTTTTCAAACAACAAGAAAATGAAGTGGGCGAACTTTGAAAACATCCGTTACTACTGTGCAAAAAGTTAGCAGAATGCTAGATGTACTACAGACGTAATTGCCGTCTTAGTTCAATCAGGCTATTCCAATAAACAGTCTGAGGAAACAAACCACAAAAAATCTGCAGTTAATATTAAAAACACTTGTGAAGTCAGAATTCGTGGACTATAAACTTGAACCTTGAAAATGGTTCAAACGCAATGAAGTCGTTGCCGGTGATTAAACGTGTAATATATATAAACTAACGAATGTAGATTATTTAGCACTGATTTTTTTTAAATTAGCTGTATCACGTTATTTACAATTACGTTCTTACGACAGATATTTAGAAGAATTTTTTTAGTAATGCATATTTAATACTCTGTTAATTGAAACTAGCTAGGCAATGAAATAAGCTGTAGTATTACTGAAATGCATTTGTGGTTTTTGCGTGACTAGTGTGTATTAAAGAATTTTATGTACCGTCTCAATATGACTGCTATTTAATATGCACTGCCATATTAAGTTTTACGAGTTGCTGTAAATCACATGCATATATTCGTAGCATTCTAGCTAATAAATAACACAAATAAATAAGTTGTTGGCTGTCCAGTGAACGCAATCATTTGATGTATCCTCAAGGAAAAACATAGTACTGCACAGAAGCATAACCTTATTGAAATAATATCAGCTGTCAGGAAACAGACAACTGCTACAGAAATGGGACAGTGTGCAATTTAAAGAAACCACAAAATGTTTTTAAATATTGCGAAGTCGTGAATATAATTTTTTCAAAATATACTCTTTCTGCGACATGTTGTTTTCTAGGCTGCTTCCCACGTTGCTTGTTTGAACTTGACGTTTAGACTGTTTCAGTATGAGATACTTCTGAGGAAGACACCGGCATGAGTGTAGAAACGTCAATACCAAACAAGCAACGTGGGAAGCAGCCCGGAAAACAACATGTCATCGACAGCAGCCACGGAAGCTTTCAAACCACAATATTCATTCTGAGTTTCTCTTTATCTCTTTCCATTTAGCCCCTATTCTGCAATACCGGCAAATCACCCCGTTTAATCTGAATAATGATATTTGCTAACGCAGAAAAAACAAGTTATCGCAAGAGGTATATATAATGATCATGTAATAGCGCATTATTAGGTAATTTTAAAGGCTAGAAATGTAAAGACCAAACAATTTCAGAGTTATAACCGACATAATAAATTTTCCTCTACCTATACATTCTATGCCTCTATCAGTAAGCCAAGAACCCTCCTTGCAGACAACTTTCCAAACTTCATAATCGTCCGTAGTAATGTTTCGTGTACTTTCAAATGAATGATGGTATGAAACTTCCGAACTGTATGGCCTTGATCGGTGTCTTCTTCTTCCGACACCAGCCGTTTCATCTACTACTGTGGCAGGCATGTTCAGAGGTGAGCTTGTGATCGTAGACGTAAACGTTGCAACGCCTATGTTCACGAACACAAGCTCACCACCGAAGATGCCTGCCACGGTAGTAGGCGAAACGTCTGGAGACAGCAGATGAAGACATGGACCACGTCCCTCCAGCCCGGAAGCTTTACATCACTTGAACGCCAGCCGCGTGAAAGCCTAAGCCAATACTTTCAAATGATATTCCAGCATCAAAGCAATTACAGTAAATTATTTCAACCCTGTTACGATACATTAAGTTCGTACACGCCTCGATGTTATAATCCGTGATGCTGATAGTCCAAATTAGGTGACAGCGTCAAAGTGTAAGTCTTCGAAAGCGTCCTTTTGCCCAACTGTTTTGTCAGTTTTTGCAAAATACTAAAGAAGCATTAACTTTATGCAAAAGAGTAGTTCAGTCACTGGCCATAAATTTTACAGGGTTTCTATAAACGATTCATGCAATGCGGGCGGCGTTGATTTATGTGCCGCCTTTTTGTAACTACTGCCAAGCTACAATATGCACGCACGGCGATAGTACTGAAGGTTGCAGATCAAGTTACAGTCACGAAATCGACGGCTTTACCTTTAAAGATTTTCCAGCAATTTAGTGTTCTATTTTTTCTGTCAAAGGTAAGAAATTACAATAATTATCGATATAGTAAGTTTGTGTTAACCTCTACTCCTCTACAGTCTACACTCTCGCACTGTGGAAGCTTTGTGTAGTGCATCTAACGTTACTAACACTATAAGTGTAACCCTACATGTCCCAAATGAGAGGTTTCTGCAACCTTAAAGTGGATTATCCCGCAAAACACTACAGAATATGTTGAAAATACACACTCCCACGCGTTTTCCCATATTAAAATATATAACATAATCAAAAATCGACAGATGACAATTATACTTCAAGGCAATAGTTGTGTTCACCTTCCTGAGAGGCAGCAAACTGTTTTAATCGATAATTTCCATAAGCGCCCGGATACATGAATCATTTATAGAAACCCTGTAT
The DNA here is from genome assembly GCA_025024175.1 of Rhyzopertha dominica. Lineage (NCBI taxonomy): Eukaryota > Metazoa > Arthropoda > Insecta > Coleoptera > Bostrichidae > Rhyzopertha > Rhyzopertha dominica. Next base: position 18,615,437 of record QCXZ01000041.1, read on the forward strand.
ATGAGAGATAAGTGAGTGAATATATATGCGGTCGAGAGTGAAAGCAGAACATCTGCAGAGGGTGGAGGGCGAAAAAAAGCTGATTAAAAGGAAGTGAACTATCTCAATTGTTTATTTAAAATTACGTTCCTGTCCGTCTGAACCTTATTTCTGTGAAGTATTAAGTGCTGTAAAAAAAATTTTTGGTCGTTTCTGACAAATACTACTAGATAGATAACCTTTTGCGCAAAAAAAAAACAAACAAAAGATTGCGTGTATTCCTTACATCCCATTAAGCTAAACAAAAAATAATTAATATTATAAATATGTTTATCACTAGTAATATTTAAGTACTATTAATTCACATTAAAATGGCAGATTAACTGATTTTTTGCACTTGTTTACAGTCACCGTTTAATACCATAAATCGTAAAATGCTTATAAATTAATTGATTAGTATATATGAACCTGTGTCTCATTTTAATTTTTTATTTATTGTGTTTGCAAACATTTCACTAATTCATAGTTTTATGACGATGTTTCTTGTAATAAATTACATCTAAATCTCCTAGGAATATTAATAAACAAAAAAAAATCCACACGTCTTAAAAGATCGTTCGCATCGTCTTGGGGCTAAGTACGGAACACGGCTACCGCATCTCGTCAGATAGTTAATTAGGAGGGAGGCCTTTGTTGCCGAAAACGAAAGAGCTACCCAGTAAATGCAAGGTAAAGAGCGTGTTTTTGTGATGTATCGAACTCCCGACACAGTGGCTACAATAGCAGACAATACGGGTCGCTAAATTGGTTGGATCTGATAATAAATGGCTCGGGCTCCGCACCCAGAGGTGTGGCGCTACAATCGATTCGGACGGTAAACACACAGCAAGCGAGCTGGATGCGTCACTTGGTTTCTCATTACCGCCCACAAAAATTACGGTTTTACGCAAAAGCACAAAGTCACTGTGAAGGATGCAATTATTATGAAATAATGTACGTTTCTGAAAAGATGTAGCGGACCATTTACTTTAAAACTGAAAATTCAGCTGCACAATGAATTTTTAAATCGTCGCAGGAAAACATTTCTTCGAGAATGCAGCAAATTTTGACAGCGATGAAAACTGATGTGCCAAATAGAGTAAACATATCCATCGCAATTCTTTTATGACAATGCATAATTTTAATAATACTCCCCTTTGTGTTGTAGAGGCATTAATGAATTATGTCAGTGTTCTTCTGTTTTACAATTCACAGATGGTGAGGTTTTGATACGAGTGCTATTTGACTGGGCACTTTTGGATTTTGGTGATAGGAAGCATTCGACACTTCCATTAAAAATACGTACGGGGTCGCTGCAAAGTATGGAACCAGCAGGATATTCCAGGTTCTGTTCGACCAATTTTTCTGAAATTGTGTTTGGTCTTATGGGTAATTAAAATGCATTTTCTGGAATTTTTTCAACTCCTTGTCAAGTCTCGTTTCCGAGATATGGGCGCAAGTTGCATTTTTAAATGAGAGGCACATCATTGAAAAGGATATTTAATCCTGATTTCAAAAATGTATTGCACTTGTACAATTTGCTACTTGTGAGTTGAGAAGTGTGATAACAAAGTTGAGTCTTGCAAAAAATTTCAGGATAAAAACCATATTCGTTATCGCCAAGAAAGAACAAAACCTCAAGCTGTCTCCATTTTCCTCATGACTGGTAATAATTTTCATTCACTTTGTTATTTGCAATCGCAATACCTCAGTTAACTGAACATGAACGAAATTTTGATAATGATTGATTATGGAGATAGAAGCCGAAGTTATTCGGAAATAGTTGCACTCTACACTGCAATTCATGAAGATCGTGAACCAATTGCCAGATCAACAGTTATTAAAACATTGCAACGTTTTAACGAAACCGGCGGTGTTAAATATCGTTAAAAACCAGGACGTCMAAAGGTTGATACGAGTGAGAAATGTAGCTTGAATATCCTTTTAGAAGCGCAAGAGAATCCCAAGTATTCTATACAACAGCGTGCTCTCACTCACCATATTATTAGAAGATCATTTCAGAAAATTTTGAAAAAAGAGAAGTTTCATCGATACAAAATTCCCTTATTACAAGAACTGAGCGAAGATGGTTTCGATCGTAGGACAGCATTTTGCAAAACTGATGCTATGAACATGATAGATGAAGATAGAAACATTTTAAATTGGATTATGTTTTCTGATGAAGTGACTTTTTGCCTCAATGGTAATGTAAATAGACATAATTGCAGATATTGGTCGGACACAAATCCACATTGGATGGAACAAGTTGACACACAACACCCTCAGAAAGTGAATGTCTGCTATTGTATTATCGGTGAGCACATTATTGGGCCTTTTTTCATCGATGGATATTTGAATGCGGTCAAGTATTTACAGCTCTTGCGCGAACACATTATACCAGAACTTATTCATCTGTTCTCTAATCTTGAAAATGTTGCGCGTCCTTCTGAACAGATAAGGTTTCAGCAATATGGTGCATTGCCCTATTTTGCAGTCAGCGTTTGTGGATATTTGATTAATGCGATATTTCCAGACAGATGGATTGGAAGGTGCGGGGCGATATAATGCCCAGCATGTTCCATTGATCTGACACCGCCTCATTTTTTCCTGGGGGTATCTGAAAAATCGTATTTATGCTGATCGGCCACATAATGTAGAAGATTTAAAAGGACGCATCAGGGCAGAAATTCCGAACTTACCTCCAAATATGCTACAAAGAACATTAAATGGGCAATTGAGCATCTTCTGTAATGTACATTTGAAAAAATACATCATTTCTCACGGTATCATGTTATTCTTTTTTACTTTTAGGGTACCCGATTCGCAATAAATTGATTGGTTGGAAGAAAATTATCATCTGTCAAGGACAAATGGTAATGCTTTGCTTTTTTGTCCACTTCAGCGATAAAGACAATTGTTTTCATTCTTCTCGTTCTTTGTCAGGCTCAATTATAGTATTTACACTTTTCTCAACTCAGATGCAATCAATTGTACAATTGTGATACATTTTTAAATCAAAAAAAATACTACAAGATATATTTTGCTTGTTTCGAATCTTTTTATTATGAATTTAGTGCTGTAGTTATAATTATTTGGATATTATTTTGGTACGTATAAGATTAGCAAAAACGCAGTTTATAAGTTTATGCAATCGATGAACATGGAAACTTATGCATTATGCTATCAGACAGGCAGAACTGCAAGTTCAATTCGGAGGCGAGATATTAATCCCTTATTTGCTCTCAAAAAGTCACAGATACGTTGAATATATTCAATGGTTTCAAAGGTGCAATCATTGTAAAACATTCTGAATTAATAAGGTAGTTGAAAACAAGGTGATGCTTTGAATATGCTTTGTTTCATCTGATAGCTCTGACGGTAGTATACCATAAACTGTCATATAGGTAAGTTGGTTCGATATGCGGTTATAAAAATTACAAGCGTTATTAGATTAAGGAGGTGGAAACCATGTAAATCTGTAATTCTTATTGTAAGTTCGTCATTTATTTTCAATTTCTCTTCGCTATGCGAAACAGATGCTGGGTACTGCATATTGGCTCCGCTTGTATTTAAAAGTTGGAAATTCTAGGCGTAAATTCTGAATAAACCATTATTCATTGTGTACCTGTGTGGAATTTGGAAAACACTTGAGTTCAACAACAAAACGCACGAAAAAAACGGAAATTAATTTTCCCTCTCATCATCAGTCTTATAAGTTAAGAACCAGTGTTTAAAGTATTGGTAATAAGAAAAGTTGAAAAGAAAAATAAAAAGTCATTCGTTTGTAATGCTCCATTGTCTGAGAATAAATGCTGCATGATTGCGACATATAACATTCTTACCAGGTCTTGATGGTAATACTTTTGTAATTTAGCCGATACACAGTGTCGAATAAGCAATAGGTATATTCAGGGGTTCTCTTAAATGCTACCTAATTTTGCCATGTATATAATTGCTGTTTCTTGTGTAAGTATTATTGTGTTCACCCCCTTTCTTTTTAATTATCAATACAAATAACTGTTTTGAATTAATAACATTCGAACATCAACCACTTGAATATGTTAATACATCGACTACGTGGACTATGATTTTAACAGCAAAAGAGTTGCTGCAACTGCTAGAATTCTGGAGAGAATCGTAAAAAGTTAACATGAATATTTCGCTATAGAGGGCACAGGAGAGACAACTGCACAAGCCAATGCTATGGGTATCAAATTGTATGTACATAGAATTGGAAATTATAGAAAAAAAAATATAAAAAGCATTATCAGACAAACTTCAAACAGTCAAAGTACTAATAGCATAACAGCTAATGTTCGGGGCACTACAACAAATTTTGATGAGCTGGACATATAGAACACTTTGTCATAATTCTGAAATGCATGAATGTGTTGCATATCATTTTAAGCAGACGTACAGGAGAAATTATTGTCGGTATATGTATAAAAACAGGTATAAAGTATTTAAAAATATTTTCACTAGCATCTAATTTGTTAGGAGATATCGAAGAATACAATGTAGTGTGTTTTGGACATCCTGAAGTTGGAACTGTCAAAATGTTATTGCAACGATTGCTTCGATTTGATAGTTTCGTTGACATATATATGATACAACCAACAGGAACTAACACATTCGCTATGCTCCGGGGAAAACTTAATCGCATTACGACGAGTATTGTCAGGCCGTGACAAAGTTAGTATCGCATGTTGCAGTACAGATATGCGGTTAATGGCAACCGTAATTTCGTTATACAGATGTCGAGGGGAAATAGCTTGGAAAACACAGTTGCGTCATTCTGTGTTGATAAAAAACTGGCATAAACACAAATCTAAAACTGATAAGGAATAATCATAAATTTCGCACATTCGGTTTTTAAATCTCATCATAACACGCTTAATACAGAAAACAACTAACAACGACTAGAGAGAACGGTGGCAGATCATCACTCGAGTAAACCCTACATCGTCTATGTAAATGCTATTGTATCTATAATAACGAGCTTTTATAAAAAAATACGGGTCAAGCAAACCACGGTTATATCTTTTCAATGCGAAAGTAGCGCGCCTGACCATTACATGTGACTAATTCTGCGAAAATGTTTACAAATAGATAAACACCCTATAGAAAAGCACAACCTCAGTATAAAAAGCAGACAAAGCTCGTTTCACAATCGACACAAGTGACAGTGCACCAGCACTACGACGCGACGCGCAACGTAATATGTTCACAACATAAACTTACTTAGCCCACTCTTTTTTATTAATGCCAGTCAACTACATACATCTTAATAGGCATGCAATAATAAGGCTTTGTAAGTTCAAAAAATTAACCCTTGAGAAATAAATAACGCATACTCATTGAGTTCAAACTGTCAAGTGTTTGTAAATCAACCAACTAATACTTGTTTCCGACCTTTCACAACTTGGAATTGCTTCCAATGCATCTGTTCATAAGGCCAAATCACACCTAAATGCAATCCAAAATTGTCAAAAGACACAATCAAAACTGTAACGTCAGTATTCACATCTTAACCCACGCTGTGAACGTACTTGTCTGATCAAAAAGTGTATGGAAAAATATTACGAACCTGTCTAAAGGTGTAACGGAAAAATTAGCATTGGGGTAATTAATTTTTATTAAGCGTAATTTCCCAGGCCTCCGTTTCAGTTTTGGCAGTCCATTGTCATAACATGTCCAAACTTAAAGTAATTACTTCCACATCCAACAGATGGAAGTATTGTATCGCGAAAAAAGTTTTCAATAATTTGTATTTGCTCAATCGCTTTAAAATGCTCGTAAACGTCCAAGAACAAAATTTGAGCAAAACAATTTCTTGTCCGTGTCTGTGTGTCTGTAGGTCTGTATGTGGACGCGATAACTTCCGAAAAGACTGAACATATGAATTTGAAATTTGGCATACATATAAATCTCAACTGCCCAAAGCTACCTATTGTTTTGGGATAAGTAGAATGTAAGGAAGGGGGTTAAATTGGACAGTAACTACCTTTTTTGCAAATTTTTATTTTATTTCCTTCTAGTATGTGATTAGTAGTATAATTGCAAGTATTATTCGTTCCTATAGATTTTCGGTGCAGCAAACTGATATTAGCAAAAAACCGTCACTTAAAAAAACCTGCTATCCCTAAATATCTCCGAAAATACTTTATATATTCAAAATGTCAAAATACCAGCGGATAGGAAATAACATTTGTCACAACAAGTGAAGTGATATTCCCAAACAACTGGATTATCTTGTCCACATGATTTTTTTATATTTTGCTATTATATAGAAAATCAAATTTCTGATCGAAAAGCACTTTTTCTTTTTTTTTTGTTAAGTTAATAATTTTCGAATTATTTATAAGAATCCGATTTTAAAATTTATGGATTTTTGCTAATATCACGAGAACAGTTTGTCGTAGCAAAAATGTGTAGAGAGAAAAACGGCTCAAAACCCCTTGTTAATCGTATAATATCAGAAATAAAAGCGTAAATGTCATTTTGACAATTTGATGTGGAAGTATTGATTCAATTTGCAACGGTTTTTTTTAAGTAATTGAGCATTATCATAGCATAAGGAATGTTTTGTTGGTGGTCAATTTGCAAACAGTAATTATTTTATGGGATGTCGGACGTGATCAATAAAGTTTCCTGTAATGTTTTTCTATGACTGACTTGTCATGTTCTTGTTATGCCCACTGTTACACGTAATAATGATCAGTTAAAATAGTCAATGAAATGTGTTTTTTTATACATAAAGAAATCAATAGCTTTTAAATTTTCAAAAAAAGGCTAAAGAGTTTCGAAATTTGGCAGAGGTAAAATAATTGTTTTATTTACCGTCACGGACACCTTAATTATACTTTTCTACATAATACAATATTGCAATGGTCATTATTTTAATTTGTAGTAATTATTTTGACTACAAAAACGATGATAGATGTACTATGATTTCTGCACGATTTTTATGCTATATCTGGGGAATTGCGGTAGACTTGCAGTGATGCTTTTCCATTACTGCGAAAATGAACCACCCCTGCAGTAAGTATTTGTTCTAGGTAATGATGTACATTAGTAATATTTAGTTATCCGTAATTTTGTATTATATACATAAGCCATTCCATGCGACTTATCGAAAATATCTATAAGATTATACCAACTACCCCTTAGGTACTTCTCTTCACCCTCAGCAGATTATCGCAAACCAACACGCTACAGATTTGGTTATAGTTCATCATTTCTTTCGAATTAGCATGTCTATTCTTACGGTCTCACTAACGACCTGTTTTATTATTAATGTACGTCTACTGTAATGCACAATAAATAATTAACAATTCATTGTATCTACTAGCAAATATGAGTTTTTTCACATTACCATCGGCTAACTCAGAATATCGCTTAAAGCATCATTACGAGCGATTTTCTTTTGAAAATCACTGTAAAATATACAATTATGACAAATTAAGTGATTAAGTTTTGTTTAGAGAATTAAGCCTACTACATAGGTTGGCAAGTAAAATTTTTTTTGAACGGCTACTTTATTTGTTAAAAAAAACCGATCGTTTGTTTAATTACGACTATTTCTCATTTCGCTCAACATAGTTACGTCCAAAAAAATATAATAAACACAATACTGATATTTAGTAGACAATACGAAAACTTAGTTTATTTTTATTAATGTAAGATTATAATAAAAATATAGGTGGTTGAATTTCGTAAAGGAAGGAATAGAAATAGCTTTCAGTACCATAACATCAGCTAAAAGTAATACTGTTTTCTGTATTTGTAAATTCCTTCAAAGCTTTTGAAGTAAAAACACCGGTTTTTTAGTTAGAATCCTTAAAACTGGTATCTAAATACAGCCCCAACACCCCAGCACCACGTTGCACTCCAGTGTACTCAGTCCCGGCGTTGCAACTTCATCAGACAGCTCCGTTCAAAGGATATTGATTAACTCTTAATGAAATCGTCCACTCGTTAAACGCGACTGGGCGTGGGATATTTATAATCTTCAGGAAAGGCTTTGTTAAGCGGAACTGACAAGGTATTTTATGCAGACAATTGAAGTTAAGAGTGGCTTCCGAAAAGAAACGTCCTATAAGTACTGGGAGACGCATTGAAAGTGACAGCGACAAGCAATTGCTTTATCCGCAAGGGAAGCCATGTGGTGATATTCTTATAGGTTTGAACATACTAAGTTTTACGGCGTCTGCTTGGATGTCACTCCACGATACAGTATCAGGGGGTTTATAACCTTCGAACTTTAGTGTCGTTTGGAAGTCTCAGTAACCGAAAATACTAATCGCAACAATAGCAGCCCCTTCGCGACAAAGGTCTAGTTATAACAGCTCATATTTGAAGGCCTAATAACGATACCTCTGTAGTGCAGATAATATATAAGATATTATGGATATTAATGGGGATTTTTGACCAAGCGTCCTTTATATGTACATTAAGTAGCGCTCGTTCATAAAAAAGAACAAGTAAGCCAGTAATTTTTGCACATACGTCGTACTCGTCGTAGAGCTGAAGCAACAAACGGAACTATAACGGCTGCCACTTGTGTGGATTGTCAATTCGCAATTTACGCTAACGTTGCGGTTATCCATAGAAGAAGAGTCAACGATACCTGTATTAGTTAGAGCTAAAAGATATAGGGTCTTATTTTAATCGGTACAATAAACGAGGAATGCGTCAAATGAACCAAACGTCAAATGTGCAAAAAATTATACAAACTAATTTAGACGACAGGCGCTACATTCGCGTTAGAAAGAAGACCATGGCTTGCTTGACCCATTTTTTATGAGCTCCCGTTACTTAGAGAGGATTGCCTTTGTCAGCTCAAAGTTATTAAACCGCGCAGCGCTTTTAGCGTCTAATATTGAGGTTGCTACCCTGCTTCCGCCTTCATGATGTCTATAAGGTTTCATTCATTTTCCAGACGATTACCAGATATATATCTCTCTCTCGCGCACACACACACACACACAAACTCACGCCATCTATCCGTTCAGTAGGTGATTACTTCATAGCCTACTGATTAAGTGAGACAAAAGAGGCATCAAAACAAAATTTTACGTGGACCTTATATAAATTAAATTTAAACTACCTATTAAGTAATTAGCAGTGGCAATATCTCTATTACACAAATAATTATTTTGGCAATATTTACATCATTTCTAATCCAACCCTCAAAACACAATGAAAAAAATTAAGGCCTAGAGATCATTTCCGGTTATTATAATGATGTTTTACTTTCAATTCACTTTTAGGGAACTAAATTCAACACCTATGTGTAACTTGAATGTATTTGAATAGCTAAACGCAAAATTGCCGATTTCACTACCAGAGGCGTATTATAAGATTATAAGATGAATGCTGGTGTTTACTTACAAGATAATTTTTATGATGCAAAGCCAGGAGTAAGCATATTTATAGCATATTAATAAGCAGAATAAATACGAGTTGTATCTTAGGTTAGTCATTTTTTGGGCATTTCATGTTTTTTTACTCGACCTTATGTGTTAATTCTCCTACTTGTTCCAACTTTAAATACATTCCTTACTCATTACGTTTTCTGTGTAACATCACATGCTTTAAGAGGTTATGAGCCCAGTGAAATCTATGTGATCCGCGGTTTTAAGACAGTTCTTACGTTCTTAGTATCATTTTGGTATCCGTGTATTTAAAGTGAAACTGTGAAGTTCAAATGGCGAAATCGACAGCTGCAAGAAGTTTACTTGCTCTGATAATAGAAAGCGTCAGCATTCTTTTGACGGTTGAAAAGTTAATGTATGGAAAATGCAGTGAACCAGCTGACAAGACGGCCCCAGAATGGAAAGTCTGGGATCAGACGAATTCCAGAGCGCAAAGGTATTTGATATCCACAATTTAGCAAGATTAAATATTGAGTGTTTTATAAAATACAATAATGCAAAGAACATAATTCTTGAACAGAAGACGGTAGTCACGATTGTTGATTTGGAGTAATTTCACACAAGTGATTCACATTGCAAAGGTAAAATTAATCGTGAATGGGCGTAGGAATCCGAGAACAGTTTGTCTACCAACGTAAGATTCTGTAGATTCAGTGAATTAGAAGAAAGAAGAAGCTCGGATGTCTCAGACCGACGACGAAACGTGATGGTTTACATTACAATTGCAGTTCTGCAGCCAAAGCCGATTTATCAAACCGCGAAACGAAAACATTCTTATGTCGACGACATAAAAAGTGATTGGAACAATTACTTTTAAAAAGTAATTCATTACAATTACTCATTATTGGTTTGAAGGCTTCCGTGGTTGTTGTCGATGACATGTTGTTTTCCGGGCTGGTTCCCACGTTGGTTATTAGACCTTGACGTTTCGACACTCATATCGGTGTCTTCCTCAGAAGTAGTAGTTTCAGAGCTACTTCTGAGGAAGACACCGATATGAGTGTCGAAACGTCAAGGTCTAATAACCAACGTAGGAACCAGCCCGGAAAACAACATGTCATCAATTACTCATTACTTGAGCAGAATAGTAATAAATTACAATTACAACTAACTTTTTTTATAAGGTAATGAATTGCAGTTACTCATTACTTCAGAAAAGTAATTCATTACTTTTTACATTACATTTGCTGTGTTAAGAGAAATATACTGTTATCACAAATTCTAACCAGTTACAATTTTTGTTTTTATTATTATCCATATTTTCGTATTAGAAAAGCTATTGATTATTTGTATTAATTATCCAAAGGTAAACAATAATTTGTTATAAATGTGTATTTACTCTATATTCATGTAAATCTTAAATATTTTTATAATTAAAGTATTACTGACATATAGAAGATAGAAAAGGAAGTTAAAAAATTAATTTAATATTTTTGCAAAAATTTGTAAATTAAATAAAATTAATGTAAAATATATTTAGCTGTAATTTTCGAACATGCTGGTACGCAAATTTTCTATTAATTTAAACTCAGGGCAAACTATTTTATTAAAATGTGAATTTTTCTTGTAAATACAGTAAACAGTTCCAAGTGGGTTCGCAAAGTTACTCAGCGCGCGTGACGTGGATTATAGCAAAAGTCAACATAACATTCAAAATCCAAATATTAGGTTTATTAGTAATGGGATTCTTCTAGCGAAAAGTTTCGCAATGTTTTCTACATATATTAGAAATACATGTTGTTGAGCGTGTAAGTTAAATGAAGGTGAATTTAACTGATGTTAGAAGCAATTGCTGCTTCTTTATACCGATTACAATTTCAGTAGTTACAACGTATCAATTTAACTACTGAAAACAACTTTTAATTATTATACCATCACTTTTCCTTTTTTACATTTTTTGCGAGGAATTCACTGTTACAGAAATATTTAATTGCGTTTATTACTTTTATTTCCATCACTTTAACTTAATTCAGACGACTGTCACAATTATCTGATGGCGTAATGGCAGCCTCTTTAACCTGCCCTAACTCTCTCAGGCAATAATTATGCATTGTATAAATTCCGTAAACAGAAACACCACTTGTTTATGTGTTAACGTTTGAGATCTTTATAATTATCACATGTAGGTACCCTAATGAAGATCACCGGTGCCTTCAAACGAGTAAATTCCGTAACTTAACCAATGATGGAACAGTGAAAAAAATACATTGCAAGTAAAAAGTAATTGCACCTGAAATTGCATTACAATTAGTTTTAAAAGGTAATTAATTACAATTATTCCTTACATTTTTTTAAAGTAATGCATTACAATAATTGCTCACTACTGAGAAAAGTAATTGAATTACTTCCAATCACTGCTAGTTCGGATCAAAATAAGAACTGGAATTGCGACTCGAGTGCTAGGGTCCATACACTTCGACGTCAATGATTGACATGAAACCTCTAGAGAATCCGATTTGTTAAAATATCTGACAACACAATTATTTCATCTGTCAGCATGTATGATGATGCATTAAAATGTTTATTTTCAGTAAGAGTGATAAACGACAAGAAATCGTGATGAATGCGTAAAAAAATTGAAAATTTCGGATTTTTAAAAGCGATGTTACGTGTAAGGGAAGCCTTTAGGGTAATCTTCGGATAATGCAGTTCAGAGTAAAAATGATGGTAGACTGCAATTTAGCAAGATAAAAATTATCTGCTCTTAGGCGAATCGTGTTTTATACTCGACCGTTTGCACTTGGTTTGTACCATTAAATACCTTTCTAACACTAAAAGTCATTCAAAGCTTTTTGTGTATAACCTCAAATGGAATAAAAAATTTGTTACCGTAAGCCCGGTGTTATAAAGACTGATGTCATTTTATAAATAAAACATACTACCGTTGTAATACACGGCCGATATCTCCAGTTTAGATAAAATTTACAAATCTCTATTAAATTTACAAATTCTCCTAATTCCTATTATTGTTGTCGTAACCAATGTTGAACATAATATAGTTCCATCGTCAGACATTCAAAAGTACAAATTACATTAAACAATATAGGTACTTACAATGGATATTCTAAACAACAGTTAGCATAATAAATGGAAAATTATTAAATGACATATGTCAAAATAGAAGTAGAAAAAGATAAAAATAATGAACGGGTATGCATATATACATGCACCGAGATTAGGTTTGTTGCTACATGGACACTAATAAATATCCACAATAATTACTATCACACTATATTGACCAGTTGTTATTTTCGGTATTTCTAATAGATTTATCGCAAAACTTTTTCGCCGTACATGTATAGTACATCAATTTATTATTATTAACGTTATCTTTAATATTAAAACTGTAATCGGATTCTAGAAAGCCTTATGACCTTTATTGTTATTAAATAGTGTAGGTATTATCTAGTATATACTTTTGCTTAATAGTTTAAATTAGACTATTATAGTACTCTTTTGAGTATTTTTTCTGATTCGTCACGAATCGTACCTACATATGAGACTGTAAAAAGCAACAGTTTCTTGGACGATTGAACCAATATGAAAAAAATTATCTCGTTGCAATTTAAATTTTATTATTATTATTGCAAATCTGTGGGTACCGCGACTGACATCATACAGTCACTTGATAATTAGTCTTTGGCCCCGTTGCACAAAGCGTGGTTAACCAGACTCCCTGGTTAACACGCGGTTAACCAGCCGTTGCCACGGGTAACACCAATGAAGAACGTTTAAAAAGAAACGTTTCCATGACAACTCCTCATTGACCGCCGGTTAACCAGGGGGGTCTGGTTAACCACGCTTTGTGCAACAGGACATTTATCTGGTGACTGTATGGCATCAGTGCCATCAGCGCCATCTACGGTTCTGAGCTGCAGGCACGCTCACCTGCTTCCGTGTTAACAGGACACTACAATCCATCCAGTAACGAATAGATGGCGTGGGACTGTCGACCAGGAATCAAATCCAGTCTTCAGTCATTTTCTAGAATAGTCTAGGGACTATAGCATGGCCTAGGCGAATTTCGAAAGCAGAAAGCTCGCCTATATTCTCTGATTTGATGAAAAGCGGTTGAACGACATCAAACAAACAAGGCGATCCAACTGTTATTGAATAGGAGTGTAGTGATCTGTATGTTTCAATTAGTAGTGAATGGAACTAGTGTTACCTATTTAAATTTAGTGCATTTCGGTATATATGAAAGTTAAGTCAAATCGGCATTTTTCGATTCCATAATCGCAACATTATGTGTTTATTTATCAACTAGGTTAGAATCTCGGTCGCTTAGTAGTTGTTATTTCTGGACTGACGATTTCTTTGCCAGTCACAAAAAAAAAATAATACACTCAAATATAGGATAATTCCACTAATTAACGTTACTACAACTAAGGTAATAAAATTTAATTTGAGAGCAATGGAGAGAACTGCGGGAACAGTTACAAGAAAGAATGTAGTGTACTTCCAAACACGTCAACTGCACTGCCCCATCTCAAATTTTCAGATCTCTAGGGCTCGTGGTATGACCGGAGCAAAGTTAACTCCCTGCGCGTGATAACGAAATCTGAGCACGTTCCGATTGCCACGAGAACATCGTAATTCCAAGTTTGCTGCCGCCTTCATTTTTTAAAACCTTCCGCTGCGGTGTAGGATGCTTTATGAGAAAACGGGTCGGTAGATACGGACCAAAAGGGCTCTGAGCGACATACTAACAGCCCTGACCCGTTTATGTCAGTCGGGGGAAGTTTCCTTTCAGGGTGAGGTGTTTGTAGTTAACAGGTGCTACGCGTTCAGTTAATCCTTGATAGATGTGTTTTCCTCGCTACATTAAGCAAATCCTTAAAACTAATAGATTAAAGGTTAAAGAGGTACTCTATCATAATTTATTTGTTTCGTGTGTATTATGATTAAAACAACTCTGTTCAGGTCTCAATAAAATGTGAACTAAAACTGGATACAGCTCGTCATCTTCGGATTAATTACTCTATGGATCAATATCTTTCAGAACCAGCTCTCGGGCTAAATTATCTCAAGATAATTATATCTAAGCTCCCCTAATAAGATTATCAAAGTAAGAAATAATCTTATAGGAGATAGATTACATCGACCACATTTCTAATTTCACGGAGAGTGGTAAATAAAGCAAACATGTATATAATGGTCAAAGGTTCTGTCGAACACATAGGCAAATGCTTTGCTGCTTCAATAACACAGATTTCGAAAGCATTTGAAACAAAATATATTGTTTCCTTGAGTTTGCTTTAAAACTACTATCAGCCAAGGGCGGATCCAGCTTTAAATCAGGGAGGTCACCTAGTCATGACAGGCTACAATTTTATTAAAATAATCTAATTAAAAATAAAAAGTATTTTATTGCTATACGTCTAAATAATTTTAATCAAATAGCAAAATTGATTGTTCGTTTTTTGTCTTCTCACGAGATTGTGATTTCAATCCACTTCAGTCGGTATATTACTGTGAACACGTAGTCCAGTTCAAAAACTCAGAAATTCATTGAGTGCATAAATGAAACTGGTAATCACGTGTTATTTTTTATATCATTAAAGAAATGAATTCGAATATGAGTAATACTGAAAACAATCAAACATAAAAAAATAAAATCGTTGTAGGTAAAGCACTACGGGTTGACATTCATTATTTATTAGCTGTGCTTTCGTTTTTTATTAGCAAATTCACAAAAACAATCCATCTTTTATCCAAATAACACGATATCAAAGCACTACGTGACACACATGACAGATTAAAACATAACCTCCATTAGGCTTCTAAGGATTACGTCATTCAATATGGCTTCCGACGGGCAGGCAATGTAAGCATAGGAAATCGTGGAAAATTGTACTGATGCGTGACTGATACAGTTGGGTCGTTCATGACGGAGTCGTTCGATTTTAACGATTCACGCCTTGATTCGACTCACAGTTAATGAATCAATCGTTCAAACTTGAATTACGGTTGACGAGACAACGAAAGCACTTTCAATTCATGGTCAATTAAAGAACCCTAAATTAATTAAGAACAACCTACCTGTGCCGTTTGAGAAATGCGTAATGCAAGTCTTGTTTACCAGTTTTCTATGATAATGATAGGGACCTGTTTTAAATAATTGCGGTTTGCAACTGTACTCGCAACTAATGTAAACGGCGATTGGTACCATGTTGTCGTGGACGGAATGACGTCGAAACATATGCTTTGTCTTTGTATCCCAAAGAAATAGGAAAATCGTTTCGATACCCCGATTACTTCTTAAAATATTTATTTTACTGTTCGCGAGTGTAAGTCATTCCCTTAATTCAATCTGGAATTGCATTAAACAACTACGCATGAGAATTATGGACATGCGTTCTCCGTGTCCATACTGAGATAAATATCTACTTTCGTCCAGAGTTGTGTTTTACCGCTAAAGCTTAATTGAAATAAATCATATTACGATCAGTGGATGGCATTTTTAAGACGGCACATAATACTCGTACACCCCAAAACGACGGGATAGACGTGTCCACCTAAAACAAGCCTTGCATCTAATAGGATACCTACAAGTTAAAAATGAGGAGACCTTACAATAGATGTAAAGCAACTGTGTATAAAGAATAATTTAGAATGCACAGCACTCGTGAGAAGGTCTTGGATTAAATTACGACGGAAATTAATGTAAAACCACTTCTCATTTACTTTTCGTATTATTTTTATTGTCAGACCTGCCCATAATTTTTAATTTAACTTCCTTTCTAAAAAAACAATGAAATGAGCGAATCCTTCAAGCAATAAAAACGATTGTGTGTGCAGTATAAAGAAATACAATCGTAAAATAACGCCCTCTACGGATATTTTATAAATAATGGGATAACTTTCCTAATTAATGTCAACCGATACTCTTGGTTACTTTATCTAGTGTAAAACTCTGCTCATTTATCAAAAAACATAATAGCTGTTTCGTTTCACTATTGAAAGCTACCTTTGAGTGAAATCAGAATTAATGAAAATTTTTGCCTGCTCACCGCACTGGGAAAAATTTCCTTTTTAGCAAATGAAGCAAAAAACAAGAACCTTTTGCTGGCTCAAAGTTTCGTATGTACTTACATACATACATACATATGTGCAAGGAATAGAACTGATATTTTCAATAACTGCTTGGTGGTAGTGAGAATCCAAACCAAACTTTACTTCTGCACAAATTATTTTAATATAAAGAGATTATTGTTTTCTGAAAAAACGCAGCCGCTAAATAAACAATGACAAACAATTATCGATCTGACGTTTCGATTACATCTGTAACGAAGAATTATCAAACTAGAGAGGTGGCAGGTTCGAGTCCCACCCAGGGCATGGGTGTTTGTGAATGTTGAATTATATATGTATAAATGTATAAATAATAAAGACATACGTAATGAGCTGGCTAATTGCCCTAAGCCTAGGTTTATATGGCCATTATTAAAGAAACAAAGAGAAACCTTAAAAAAAGTAAGCAAACAAATCACCAGGAAAACGAGACGTCATAGAAACCCGATAAAATCTAAACCGATCCAGTAGAAATGACATACCTACTAGATATACTCGTACTACTTGATAAACCGATCCAGTAGAAATGACATACCTACTAGATATACTCGTACTACTTGATTAAAGAAAACTACAAAATATCAAATCCAAACAAGGAGGGGGGTGAGGGTTACCTAGAGCAACCAATTTATTTGCAAAAAGACTGTTCTATAGTAGTTCCCTACGTTGCAAAATTGTATGTAAATTGTACTCTGTACAATATTGACAAGATTTCCTTAGAATGCCGTCACTTTACCTCATAATTTCTAAATACCTATTTCATTAATTGATTATCAAGCATCGTATGGAACTCCAGTAATGTGCAATCTATAAATATATTTAATCTCTGTGACAAAATCTATAGCGATGTTTAAGGATTTTGAAATCAAAAATAGCAGTTATTCAGCTTGGTCCAAGCGATCGACTGCAAGGACACGTCCGGCCTGTTGAACGTATTATCATGATCGCTGAAAGCATTTACCCTAGTATTTCATTATTAAATTAAAATGTACTAATTTTATATATTGAACCAAGTATAACTATTTTATACCTCAGAAAATCACAATAACGTTCTGTATTAGCCACACCACAGGAGCTTTTAATCGATGTTTTATCTGCATCTGGGAGTGCAAAGAAATTTGATTATCTCTGGCGTTTCATTGGCTCGAGCTTAGAACAATATTTTCTGTGCTAACAACTTTCACCGGCAGTTGAAAACCTAACACCACAGGAGAGGGAGGGAACAAAATTAAATGCGTGACGTAGTAAACAAAGTTGATTATTACAGTGATAAAGATAGAACCACCTGGGATAGGCTACTCATTACTAAATGCAGCCTAATCTCCTAAATTGACTTGTCTTTACTCCTCCAACAACTTGATGTGGTTTCTAACCTTTTATCGAATATTACACTATAATACACCTTCAATTAAGATTTCATGGGATAAAAACTTCGAACACGAAACAGATAATAAACAAAACGTAGCTCTAATACGACGTTCGTGGTTAAAATACAATTTTATAAATCAGGAAATTACCCTTTTAGCCATTTTGCGGTAAATGACAATGCAAGTTAGAATTCTAGTTTTTCGTCAACATAGGACCGTATGGAGAAAAGGCCCCACTCCATTAGAAACAATGATCGTTTTGGTATATGTCCAATCTGTATTCTTTAAAACCCACGGTTTTTTAACATTTTGGCTGGCGTAAAAATATGAACACCCTATAATACTTTTTTCAGCCTCATCGTTGCACTAGTTTTTTTTGTTATTGATTTTCTTCCCAGTTTTGTTTATTTACTAAAATATAAGAAAAATGTAGCTGTCTGCAGTAGCATTTCTAAAGGTGTATGGGACTGTCAGCATGACTAGAGCAAAAG
This sequence comes from Rhyzopertha dominica, assembly GCA_025024175.1. Taxonomy (NCBI): domain Eukaryota; kingdom Metazoa; phylum Arthropoda; class Insecta; order Coleoptera; family Bostrichidae; genus Rhyzopertha; species Rhyzopertha dominica. The sequence continues at coordinate 18,633,824 of QCXZ01000041.1, forward strand.
CACTGGCCCGAGAAACCGAATACAGATGTACTTAGTTTCAGCAGTACAGAAATATTAATTTCAATGACGTAAGACTACAATGCAAATATTAAAGTACATGCACAGTAAGAACTATACATTTTAACCATAACCCATCAAAAGACAAAATTCCGATTAAAGGACTGACATAAATCCATATATCGCTGAAAAACAATGGCAAACCTGCCTGGGTCAAATTCTATCAAGCTTTGTAATCCCATCGACAGTTTACAACCGAATACCCGCTGCTTTATTAACACGTCTGAATACAGCACATTCGATATTTACCGCGCATTTTTACGATGTTATTTTTCATTTCATTAGCAACAGTCTGGGTTAGTTATCAGACACTCTAATAAATGAAGGCACTTGTAAACGCGCAAGAGGTAGAAGTTTCGCTCCCGTGAATATTAACTTGTCCGCGTTTAAATAAGAATGCGAAATTTAATTATTCCAGTTCTTTTCCTTCTGATAATCCGTCACAAGTTCATTACTGAAGGAAAATTGAAATCCGGGATGTTTCGCCTTTTCGTTACAGCATCTAGAAGGAAAGAAGATTTAAAAGGGATTTAAGATTTTCCTGTTACGAGTCTAATATAACATTTCTTTGCCTCCTTAAAAAATTCGATTCCACAGGCTATATAGGCGTTCTAAACAAGTTTGGGAAAAATATGCTCGATATGAGCGGCCGTAAATGAAAAATAAAATATAAATGAATACCGCTAACGCGATGATTTTGAGTAATATAAGAACTTGCTCTAAATCACTGATTACCAGTGGTCAATATTCGACCCCCAGGAGTTGACGATGACCTGTGTGAGGTCTATGTCAACAAGAAAAGGAACTGGGGGTCTACGAGGTGTAAGTGGGGGTCCACGATAGTGGCTCTCATCTAAGCAAGTAGTGATTTCTTGACCATAGTAGATAATAGATCCATATGGTGATACACAAGAAACTGATAACATATTATAAGAAAAACTAATCGACATAAGCGCTAGCAAAGAACTTAAGGTAGAATTTAGAAACGGATATCAGGTATTCTGGCATCAAAAAGTCAAACCTGTTACTTTACTGTAGTATGGAATATCGCGAGAAAATTTGTAAAAATTGCTTTTCCATCCTCATACCTAGTGAAAGCGGTTTCACAGCATGGTTGCCAATCTCGTAACAAAAAATAAATAAAAAGGAACCAGACTTGACAACATTAACTGAAGAGATTTGAAATTAAACGTAAGTTGATGTCAAATCAAAATTTATTATTAAAGCATCAAATGCATCAATCCTACTAATTCTGATAAGTTATATTACGTTACAGATACTACACTTTAATTTAGTTTGTTTTAATCTCATTTTAATTAAAAAATCTAACTCTGCTCTAAATAGTTGCGTTACACGATATTATAAACTTCCCTATTTTTAATACGTTTCATATTAAGCACAACCTGCCACAAGTCTTTTCTACTTTATTCCAAATTTTATACAAGTTATGTAGTTTTCGGGTTGAAAAACATCATCATGACAACATCACGATTAAACAAATACTATGTAATAACTTAACAAAATGATTAACATCTGCTCCATAACGCAATCATTTTCGAAGTATAATAAAGCAACTTTGAAACGCCTGCCCGCAATACAAGTTTTAAATAAAAGAATAATAAGTAAGAAACAAAGAACAAGCGGAGTCTTGAAAATACTCCGTAAAAAATAAAACGTTGGGTCAGATCCACGCAATATATGCAAACTCATAAACTACAAAAATTCAGTTTGGGTACCGCAGTTCGGGATGTACACAAATTGTAAGTTATGACTTTATTTAGACAAATTTATGAGTCGTGTTAAACTTGTAAAAGAGGTGTATAATGATTGAAAGATTGCTACCTTACAAATAATACATACTAAATCTAGACGAAAACAACTTAAAATAAACTGAAAATTAACGATGATAAATTTAAAAAAAAACAAAAAAGAGCAACAGTTAAACAATTATTTTGTGTTATACACACACTTTCTTTATCTAGTTATCGGCGTTGATGAGAGTAAAATAGAACAATACAAAATAAATTAGAACAATATTGGTGATGGTTAGTGTAACTAGACTCAAAATATAATGCAGCGCCCCTGATTTTAATGCATTTCGGTGTCATCTCTAATAAAGAATTAACGTATTTTTTAAATACATTTGTTAATGAATACTGACATAGAAGTAAGAACACTTGTTTTATTATTTATTTGAGTAAGTCGATCATTTTTTCTATATTATCGCTGCACTGTTTTTTTTTGTGTTATCGGGCATTATTTGCTACATTTTTTGATTTGTGAGTATGTCTAGAACGAGAAGGGCGGTTTGTCTTTAGATCGGCGGTTTTCAACCTGTAGTACGAGAAGGCAATATTTATAATGGCGGAAAAAGTTAAAAACAGTTTCAATAAAACCAACTTGTTTCACTACAGTTGGAAAAACGTAGTAACTATTATTCTTAGCCGAAGATACAAATAAAAAATTTAGGGATAGCTGAGTAAGTTGGGAGTATAATAAAAAGAGGAGGTGCACCAAAGGGTAAAGAAGAAAGTTTTTGAACCGCTGCTTTAGATMTACTGCATAGTTGTAGGGCATAATTTCCGAAAGACCGAATACGAGGAGCCAAAGGTACAGGGCGTCGGCGGGGACGTTTTCAGCCCAGTGGTTTACGTAACATGAAATGGCTACTGGGATGAGGACCATTTACCGCCAAACAAAAAGTTTTGACTTGTTTTCATACCTTCCTCATATGGTGCTGCCCATCATCAATAACAAGCACAATGGAACCAGAAATAGGACTTTGTTGTCTTTAATAACGAACTTATATGGTCACTTTTGGTCTTCGTTAGAGGTAAAATAACTGCCGAGCAGTGTACCAGAGAAGTGGTGGACCACACGTTTTATTAGGCTAACTGATGACCCTCACCAATCCACTTTTTCAACAAGACAATGCACGACTACATGCTGCATTTACTTTGGACCACTATAAAAAAAAACAATGTCAATTTGTTGCCTTATGGATTAGTGGCGGCTCGTGAACTTTTAATTTGACAGTTTGACACTGTCGTCATCGGCATGGTAACTAGAACTTTTAACATCTTGAAGACTGTTACCCATTAAAAAATGAAGAACAACACAAAATAAAACTCTTCTGTACACCTAGCTCGAGTACAAAAAGAATATTCTGAATTTAATCTCTGCTTTTCCAAATAGTGACCAAAGCTCTTAATGCTTTCCGCAAAATATTTATTATTATTACATTTGCCGGATTCATGTGTATTGAATATATTAATTATTATATCGCATGCCTCAATTGCCCAGGTCATTAAATGATCTTTTAATTTTTTTTCTTTAATTCCATAACTTCTGCAGCTTTGGCTTCTTGTGCAATATGATAGATATTATATTAATAATAGTTAGTAGTTATAAGGACTACTTAGCGCAAAGTAATAAAATCTTGTTCACTTTGTAGATTGGCGCTTACTTGGTAAAGCTCGTGAGTTACAATTGGGTATTATCACTTTTTTTGAAAATTACGTAAAATGAATCTTGAAGTGCATATATATCATACGCCATGTTAAAAAAAAACAAAAAAAATATTTGTAGGTAGAGAATTTCAGGTCTAAAATTCGAATCTTAAAAGTCACCGCCAAAACGCTTCTATCCAAGGTTATTCAACTCGTGACGTCAAGTGTCATGTAAACATTACCGAGGAGCGTGCTGTTTAATGGTGTAGTATCGGTCTTGTATTGGAAAAGCTTTTGTGTGGTGTTTATTGAAGAGACGGTGTAAGAGGCCGCACCAAAAAGTGATTTGTGTAGTTTTACAAGCATCTATTATGTATGGAAAACAAAACAAGTGTTTTTTTGTACATAGTTATAAAAGTATTTCAGTCAGTATAGCTAACAAAATTTTGGCAACCGTTCCTCGTGATTATCAACGTATGAAAAAGTTGTTTAAGGCCCCTAGATTTGATATGCCGAAATATAAAGTTTGTTTCTCTTTTGTAAAGATCATCGTAATTCTTACTGTAAGTTTTACTATTCTTTTTGGGGTTATAAGTGTTTACCATGCAGTTTCCATTTTGTTATAGCTTGAAGGGGATATGAAAAATTATATGCGTTTTAAGTTGATAGAGGGAAATGTTATAATAAAGAACGACGTTGTTGCCCATATATTCGACTGTTAGCCAGACCGGAAACGAGCCGCAAGAGCCCCGAAAATAAATGGCAATTTATATTTATTCTGACCTCTAAAATAAATGTCAAGTTTAGGGTTCATTCTTGATTCTTAGATTTTTATGTTTACAAATAGTATGTTTCCAACGACCCACTGTGATCAAATTATCAATGCTACGTTAATTTGATAAAAATTCACTTATGCTGTTGCTTTTACGTTCCTCATCTCCGCCGCTTTGAACCGCTCGTCGCTGTACACAAATTCCATAACGATGAACATGCCTTCAGAAGTCATAACTCATAAGTATTTCACTTTTTCTTGGAGTATTTTAATTCGCTTGTCACAAAATTAACGCAAACAACAAATTGATAAATTGACGGGCTGAGGCTGACGCGTAACGCGCTGACCCCAGATGTAAACAAGCGGCCATTTACAAGACACCTGACGTCACGGCCAATATGTTCGCGTTTTGGCGGTCCGTTTAAATATTCACATTTTTAATATTAAAAATACACCTTACGATCCATTTTTTCGAATTTATAAGCTGACACAGCAGTTTCGTGGATTGATGCTACCTATTAATATGCAATTTAATAAAATATAAATACATGGTAAATACCCAATTCAGAAATGCACGCCTATTGTTATTATCTTGATTACTAATAGTTCGAAAAAGTTACAGATTTTTGCTAATGGGTTAATGAGGTAATAGATTGCCTTATAAAATTATTGGTCTGTGATCTATTACTATAGTAATAGAACTGGCAACCCTGCACCACCCGACCAAAATCTTGCATCTCCAATGGTTTAGGTCACCAGCAGAAATAATCTCAAATATTATTGGTTGATTCAAAGTCACACTATCTATGACGTACGCACACTGACGGTTTACGTCGTAATGATCAACGAGAAGCAATCATAGAGGTAATAAATAGATAACTGCTGAAGTATCGATCGTTGCATTAATATTATATGTAGACTTGTTATTCACGTTTAACAATAAAACAATAAAATCAAAAGGTATTCTTTATATCAAACAACAAGAACTATTTATTTGCTTGAATGTAGAGTCGGTGCTGCAAGCTCTACATCGCCACCATTGTGGACCTAGATCTCCCGATATTTAACCCTTAGAATAGAAGATTGCAAAAATTACCTCCTCCTCCACAAACTCTAATGGCACTTCATAATGTTGTACAAGTATCCTGGAATGAGACACTCAAGGAGGAAGTCGATGACCAGACGAGTTAATGAGCGCGCATGCAGTACCCATTATTATTTCTTTAGATTCTTACTGCCCAATTCTTGTGCTTATTTCATAAGTATGCATTTTCCCTATAACCGGAGGTCGGTTATCTTGAAAAACAAATTCAGGGTGTAATTCTGAAAAATCCAATATACCTCAGTATTTTCAATGATTAGGGGGTTATGAAAGAAATACGTTCCCTTGGCCCACCCTGTTTAATATCGGTTCATTCATATAACGTCTAATTCAGCATTAATTTTTTTTAATCGATACAATGAGAATTAAGGTGAATTTGCTTAACGAATGAACACAGGACATTTTTCTTACGTATTACAAAGAGCAACGGTAAGGGGTGTTAAAAGTCTTAAAATTTTAATAATTTGGCAACTATTGTTTTACTACTCTTACATTTACATAGAAGATTTAATATACGAGATAAATATGAAATTCGAAATTACTCCATAGAGCAAAACTCCTGTTAGAAAACATGTATTTCAAACGCATTCACACGCAAAAACAACAACACTTTGTATACTGTTACATTGCACATTCTGAGGTTACACCCATCGCAGCAGCGGATATTATAATGACTGCAACTCCGACATCCATTGCGTTTACGTCCGGTCGAAACAGCGGAATTTTTGCCCACCGGAACTCGGTGCATGGACGTTAGCCAACACGAATTTGCTTTTATCCGAATTGGGTGGTGCAAGTTTTATAAAGCGGGTTGTAAAGCGGACGCCAGAATGGTGTATGAAAGAGAATAGAGCCACTCGCATGTTCGGTCCTGTGAGGCTTACTTATGTAATAAAAATGTCCGGCTTTACAGTAGGAACGATGCTCTGTTTTCACTTTTATAGGAATTTACTATCGCTGTAGCGTACGGGGCTCCACGGGGATAAAAGAGATAATGGCTTGTGTTCCTGTTTAGGTCGCAGAAAAGACCGTGAGTTTGGAAATATCATAGCGTTCCCAATGGACGTTCCCCAAACGCTAGGTCTCATAAAACATGCCCCTAAAAATTACGTAATTGCAAACAGTGATTAAGAAAACTAAGGCTGCCCTTCATACTAAACAATAAATTGCGTTAAGCAAACTACCGTAATGCACGGTTTCATACAATGCCAATTTCTAATTTAATTTCCTTTATTTACACATTAATATCGACATACACTAAACTATAGCACTACTATAGTTCAAAACTACTATTCCACGTTACCAGTACATATTGTAATTACTAATTGGTGTCTAATATTTTTTACGCCATTAATTTAATTGCTTACAATAACAATCACAGTCCGTAGGCTGATATTAAGACATAAAAAGCAATTAAATAACAATAATAGCTCGTCCTAGACATCTGATATTAATAGGTAATATATCTTATCCCCACTTAAAAAAAACGATAAAAATCTTGATTTTCTATATTAGTACTAGAACGGGAAAAGTTACAAATGAGCCACAATTTAAGTATAAAAGTAAAATGAAATTCTGGCGCGACACATTTATCGGCATATTATAACGCTCGTGATGTATAGACAGTAGAGGTAGGTATTCAAATTACTGCAAATAATTATAATGTAGGTACTTGAGTGAATTATTAATTACAAGCAATATTCCCCTAGCTCCCTAGCAAGCAATATTTTGTAATTAAAAGGTTATGTATCACGACAATAATAAGCAGCTAATCCTTACATAAGACTGCATTCTGCATCGCGAATAATCAAGGGCATGTATCGTCATTTTCAATTTGCCATTACCTAAATGAGTACTAAAGAAGTATTATAAATTATAATACTCAACAGGCAAACAAAAATGCACTGGGTGACAGAAACTATATGGAATAATGATTATAAGAAGTACTTTATTAGGTTCGCAGGGCAATATTTTCTAAAAAAGTATTGCCATGTTTAACCGCAGATCGAACCTGGGCCCCTTTGCACCATAAAAGCCTAATCAAATTCCTGATCAAAAGCGGCGGATGGCGTTCAGTAGCATTACATATATAGTGAACTTTCAATATATATACCACTTTGACCTAGAATTTGAAAAGGACTTTGGTGGTGCAGTGGCAGCATGACAGTGCCCATACATGGAACTTTGATCAATATATGACAGAAACGTTATCTGTCTTATGTCTGTTTTGTCATTTAACAAGATTCTGAGTAATTAGAAATAAAAGTATTAATTTATGACTAGCACTATAATATTAATTTAAAATACAGATACATTCACTGTAAATTCATCTCCCTCCGCTAGCGTGTCGCAGCAGTCATGAAAAAATAACGTTGTCAAGTCATATTCATTTCATTTATGAATATGTTTTGTAATATAACATGGTCACTTCGTACGTACTACATACGTACTGTAGCAGTCGGCAAATATCGGCAGTTATCTGTCCAGTTATTGGTTTTTTTTACTTGCTAACGAGTATTTGTCAATTTTGAATTGGAATAAACGCCGTTCAAAAATAATTCTATTTAGCTTACATTATAGTTCGATTTCATATCGCAAGACGGCGTTTATTTTAATTGAAAATTAACAATTACACGCCCGTTTTTAGGCTGATTGCTACCCACATCGTCGGTTGCTTGCACTCACGTCTCCGAGTTCAAAAGCCCATCTCAGTGGCTACCTCGGGATGTATTTTTGAATTTCTCAGTTACTTCTGAGAAAGACACAGAAATGGCTGTCGAAACGCCACGTTTTAGCCATAGTCGTGGTAACCAGGCCGGAAAACGACAAATTGTCAACAACAACTGCCTGAGCCTGCAGACAATAAGGAGTCGTTCGACCAGTGACAGAACCTAACGATCGAAATTACGTTCGCATTGTAAAAACGTGCCCTTGCTGAAGATTACCGCTCACTGACACTTATTATGTTTCGCAGTTCATTAGAAAACCTATAACAGCGAAAAATCGATGCGAACCGTGCGTCTAACATAATAATCAAGCAAGCAGCTCTACGGCCCCCGAAGTAATTCAATTATTACGGAGCAATTCACCTACCGAAGTATGCATTCATGAGAATATGTTGACGAGAAAGAGATTACGAAGCCGGTAAATAAAGAAATGAGCAGTAGAAAATTCACCTAACAAAACAGTGCGGAATACATCATCAAGTTAGAGCGATGCTAGGTAAGGGTATTCATTTTAAATGTTGAATCTTTTAGTTATAATTCCATAAAATCTGATATATTTACTGCAGAACACGCTGGCTATAGGAATGAGAATTAAGTTAAAGACACAAAAATTATTTGCAACAGAACAGAACTTTGCGTTTGGGAGAAGTTCTTTTGATATGTTAATCTGATACCCACCTAGATACCTTACATACCTAATATATTATGACACTAGTTCTACTATGGTGAGATTAATAATTCTTAATCAATTTTCCGTGGAATCTTCGTGGGAATAGGTTCCAATAATATATGACTATGTTTTGACCCTTTTTTCGTTAGCCCTTCCTCGGATGACTTTATTAAATCTTGTCTGAAATATTTTTTACATATAGGTATATCGTATTTAAATAACGTATACATGTTAAATTACATTTACAATTATTATGTTAAAATTTCTTTAAACACATATTATTTCTTGAGTAAATGTAAATACCTTAACAATCGTCCATGTGGCTCCTATTTTATTTGTTTCATTTTATTACCGTGTGTCCTCGTGCTCGTCACTATGATTTTTCTTCTGTCTGTCAGTGTCATATCTTATGGCGTTGTTGTTGGTCTTTGTGTTGTTTGGTAATTTTTATATTTTGAGCTTTGATATTGCTTAAAAAACCATCAGACAGGAGCATAGACACTACATATACATAAAAGTAGGAAAGTATGAAGAACTGTAGAAGATTAACAGGTTAACAAACACAAGAACATTTCTAACAAAGTGCCGACAATATAAACTGACACCAGCTACAGCTTAATGTAAGTTCGAATGTAAGTACCTTAACAAAAAATTAAAAAACCACATGGAAAGATTTACAAACAAAACTACTAATACTAATACAGGACACTATCAAACATTTAAAGGACACAATTAGTACCTCAAAACAAATAAGACAATAATAGACCGCAACCTCCTACACATTACTCTTCAAAGATTCTACTATGCACAAAATAAAAATGGGGAAAATAAACAAGCTAAAACAAGCACAACTCAAGTATAACAAACCAGAAAGAAAAAAAATGATAAAAAACATCACACACTACAAAATATTATAACATGTAAACTTCATCAAAAAGAATAAAAACAATAACACGAATAAAGAAATGCACTAAAACTTACAAAAGAATCCACAAATAACTACTTTGAATCCAGACAAATCGAATACAATACAACGAAAAAACAATGAAATTGTTAAAAGATGGAAAAACAGACAATGCATTACAGAAGAACAAGCCTACCAAATAATCTCATGTAATCAACTACAACAATCAAATACAATTTACAATAGAAGCTGAAAACAAAAACATTATAAATTTTCTAGACTTCACATTAATGAGAACAAAAAAACAAATGGTACACAAAACCCACATTATCGGGACGATACCTACAATTCCATTCTAACCACCCTACAATCAAAAACTCATGGTAATAAAAAGTACAATAGAACGAGCAATAAAACTTACTAGCCCAAAATACAGACCTGAAACAATCACACAAGCAACACAATTATTAACAAACAACGGATACCCAATAAGACACGTCAGACACATAATAAGGCTGACAACACAGACAATATACAACAACCTAAGCCATAACAACTCAAAACACAGATACAGGAAAATTATACTTATCACTTCCATATATATATATATATATATATATATATATATATATATATATCCCCTCGTTATTCCAAAAAATACTAAAGCCTCACAATATAAAAATAGTAAACAAACCAATAAATACCAATAAACAATTTTATACAAGACTCAAAACGAAAACCACAACAGACGACACGACACATACAGTATACAGCATACCGTGCGGAAATTGCCAGAAACAATACATCGGACAAACGAAACAATACCTTAAAAACAGAATCAACAAAACAACAATTTAACTGCTTTGAAAAAACACGAACAGCAATGTAACCACCAATTCGACTTTAACAACACTAAAATCATTACAAAAGAACATTAGAAATGATACACATTGAATCTAACAAACTGCTTAAATGATCGTATACAGACATACAAAATCCAAGTAATATATACAGCACCGTTATTTGAACAATATCAAAGCTTAAAACATAAAAATAACCAAACAAAACACAAAGACCGACAATAACGCTACAAGATATGACAACTGACAGACCGACAAGCAAACACAGGCAGAATACGAAAAATCACAGTGACGAGCGCGAGGACACACGCTAATAAAGTGAAACAAATAAAACAGAAGCCACATGGACGATTTTAAGGTATTTACACTTACTCAAGAAATAATATGTGTAAACAAATTAAAATTTTAATATGTAATTTTAAATGTATATGTTATTTAAATATGATGTATACCTATATGTAAAAAATGTTCTAGGCAAGATTAAATAAAACCACCTGAGGAAGACCCAACAAAAAAAGGGCCGAAAGGTAGCGAAAAACACAAAAAATAAGTCATATATAGGAACCTATTCCCACGAAAATTACACAGAAAATAACTATTCTATCAAAATAGCATATTTGCTGCATACCGTATGGTTAACCATGGCTTGTAGCTTATGTTGAGGATCTGAAATCGGTTGCTTAGTGACCGCAATGCTTGTTACTGCATTCTCGTAAGCTTACGATACGAAGATTACGAAGCAAGTTAAATACTGTTTACCACAGGGTAACCAACGTTAAAGGTTGAGTTGGGTAAGCAAGATAAAAGGAGTCCCACAAAGTTATATAAGAAAATGAAAAAAAATTTCTCCATACTAACAAGCAGCCTAGCAGCAGTGAGTAGTGCAGCCGTACAAAGAGCTTAAAACACACTTCATATATTAATCCATACCGAACAAAATCAACCCATGACTATGCGCAATGAGACGTACAAGATTATTCCGTTGTAAATGACAAGTAAACTTTATATCTCTATCTCAATACCCATATCCTATTACCTTACGACAGAGGTAATTCTATTTGCCTAATTATAATCCTGCAGAAATAAACACGTATCCCCTTACTGAAATGTATCTGAGCATATAGTCTATCCACGTTATTTACAGTGTAAACAGAAATGTCTTATTAGATCTCAATTTCGGAGTACGTGCCGTTGAGCAATAATCCGCATGAGACGCTAGTCAAACCTGTTAAAACTGGGTCATTTACTCTGATAATCGTTGAACCATAAGGATGTATTATGAACAAGAGTTAGGTACACAATACACAAAGCAATCGATAATATGTTTTCGTTGGTGGATTATGCGAAAGCTGAAAAGAACTTTTAAATCATTGCCAGGAGTTTGAAACCTTGTAAAGCATACCTTCTCAAAATGATATTTACCGCAAATTTTTTAACACAAAAATAAATGAAAAGTGATATTAGCATCAAAATCAAAAGATGTAATAAAAATACTCTGTGTACACTACAGGTCCATCTCAATTACTTATATCTTGTATATTTTATTATTTGTTATCGAAATACTTTTGTTTACACAGGCTACCTATCATAGTTATGACATAAGTGCCCCGATTAGAGCGCGTTTCATAACGGCTAGAAATATCGAAATCTGAACCTAAAGTCGCTTTTTATTCAACTAGTAGCACTATATGTAATCTTTACGTTCATATAATTTAAAACGTACACACTGATTATAAATTAACGTAATATGATCACCTGAAAGGTGAACTGATAGGACCGTGAAAGACGAAAAATATATTTTTGATTGAAATCCAGGCGACGTAAAAGAATTTCAATACAAAATTGGATGCTATATCGAATCGTTTTCTTAATAAAACTTTCATTCTTTTATTAATTACTATATTGGAAGTTAATAAGACCACTCATGAATGCCTTTCTCTAAGAGTAATGAAAAACGTCTGGTTGATTTATGAGTATTCTGTATTTACTAAATGACAATTATTTTCGCGAAAGGAATATAAAAATCAAGTCAAATTTTGGAAGCTTCTTTTGACGTAAGTAGATTACACCACAAAATCAAACTACTGCACATTAAATATTTGATGTATTAATTATTACATGAATGACAGAAAGTGGGAGGATTGACTTTAATAAAGCTATCCCTTAATATCTTGTTTCATTGGTATGTGAAATCTGGAATAACAAACACATATATTAACTGCTGCCTCTGGCCATACTTATAACAACTAAAAACTCCAAAACTGAATATATTTACGATCGATGTTTAAAGTAACAAAAGAAAGTCTGCTACATTCATAATACATTGAAAATAATTAAGTATATACAAAAATAATTCAAGCATTAGTATATTTTTGCAGGTGAGTTTAATAATAATAATAATTCCAGGTTGTTGGAACTACGTATATTACGGATGACTAACATTAATAAATTTGAATTATGTCTTATGTGTATCTTGAACTACAAATTACTAAGGATTATTTGCAACAGAAAATGCGAAATCGGCACCTTCACTATGGTTCATTTTCAAATGAGAGCCTAATAAATGTAAATATAACAGCCATAATAAACAAAGAAAACAATTCTTAACTATTAAGCAATAACACTATGCTCTTAGAAACACAATAAGTAAATGAAGGACACTATATCAATAAGTGAAACACGCACATACACAATTGGATGTGACAATGTTCATACAGTTGCAGGGTCTTTACCCTTTATACCTGTTCTTGTCACTATCCATTTATATTATACCCTTGTCAACTGCAGAATAAACTGTTCCTAAAACTGTCCCAAGTTAATGACATTCTGAGAATACCTATGAGTACTCCTTCTAGAAACCTCGGTATTATTATATCAAAGATATAGGTACCTCCTCCCTGATAAGATTTAAATCACTACTACCAAAGCTGTAATCCAATTCTTTGTTGATAAATGACATTAATTTAAGACACATCCGAATATAGAAAACAAAACTCATTAGTAATTTGGAAGCTGACAGTCGAACTGAAAGAACGTTCAGACGTAATTGAATAGTGCATTGTTTTCGATTATAAATTATTCTACTAACGTATCACAGAACATTAACTCTGTCGTTGGTAACTAACTCCACGGAAATGTTTAACTATACTGTAAGCATTTGGATACAGGCTTCAAGTCATGCGAAGGCAATCAATAAATGTTACGGCTAATTGGTACCCAAAATATTATATGCAATTACATGCAACTATGAACTTATACTCGTTATGGAGCAAAATGGTTACTCTACAATTGTACGAGCTTTATGTTTATGTTAGGGTAATCCAAAGAAATCTAAAATCTGGATTTTGCATACTGGATCTTGACAGTGTATGTCTGGCGAAGACGACTTTCTCCATTTTACTATGTGATAAAATTTCGACACTGTACAGAAATTTTTGAAACTGCAGCGTTGTATCCTCTTCGGTACGAATTAAATAATCGCTACTGGTGTTAGGCCATTATATATGTGTATACTTTGGTGTTTTGTCCGCGCATCAATACTTATTTTCATCGTTATTTACCGTCATATGGCATCATCTGGAGGACGTAAATCTTATAGTGCAACTTTACCACGTACTCTAGGGTTTCAATTCAAAATTAATCCAAAAGATTACAAGGACATAATTACGCCTGAAGCTAAAATAACATCTATTTAAGTACAAATCGCAATACATTTTTGACTGCTTATTCAAAAGCAAACATCACATTGGTAATATACCGTTGGCTATAAGTGCAAAAAATAGAATGAAAGCGCTTTAAAGCGATGTAATCAAGTAAACTAAGATTTTTTTATATTTTCATTATTAGAACTTGAAACAATAAATGCCGCTTAGCTAAATSAAAAATACAATMTATTCACTATAATATTARCAGTCCGAGTATTAACAACTTTAATGTGATCATAAATCAATCGCAGGAAAAACCATTTCGAAAAACGTGGAATGATACGAATATCGAATCATACAAAGGCAAACATACAATGAGTAAAAGAGAAAATAGACTGACAATGAAAATTCTATGTTAAATTTAATGTTTCCAAAAGTTAATAGAAACGCCGAATTTCTACACGCTGTAGCTGAAAAACAATCTGAGAGAAAAAATGTAATAAACGTAAAATGATGAAACTGCATATTTCATAGTGACTTTAGTGGTAACTGGTAACGAGATAATCGCGAACAGAATATATTTCAAATCTTTTCAACCAATATGGCGGTGCAAGCAGCAACCCTCAAGATCTAAAACTAGGAATTTTAAGTCGCCTAAATCGTGCTTTCATATACATTTGGCGAGGTTAAAGTACCTATTTGCTGGGCTATAATAACAATGGAGACCGCGAAAATCATTGACCTGAGTGCATATATGCTTTCAGAGTAAGCTTATTACGATGGTTCTGCTCGCAAATGTTTCAGAATAAGTGCATTTTCCGAGATATGTACGAGGGATATCCCACAGCAGAGTTCATAAGACAGCTGTACCTCCCTAAATCCCTGTCCAGGAACAGTAAGGTGATATAAATGTGTCATTTTATCCTTAACTAAATACATTATATTGTTTACAACATTACTATAATTTTTGGTATTTCTAAAGTATTTCCTTATTTTTATCATGAGAACTATCCTATATCTGATACTGTGTATAATAGTTAAGTGAATACACTTTATAATATACCAAAGTCTTAATAGGATTGATTATATCTATTAATAAAGATTAGCAGATAGTAATGATGCCAAATTCACCATAAACAAAATTTCAGTTACGTTCATAGTTACAGGAATACACAAAATATAAACTAACAACTAACCTTTCATGTCTGGTCAATACTGCACTGTTACATTAGGATACGAGCGAGGGTACGAGTCTTATTTCCTAAATAAACAATATATGTTATATTGCTTAGGTAAGTTAGATTTTCTTTCCGGAAAATGTGGAGGTTTTATATGGTTCTCGGTTGAGATTCGAGTGATTAACTTTTTAAATGTTGAAACATTTTCATTTGTACAGAATATTGAATTTTACCTTACATGTAGAAACTGCAACGCGAGTATCGAGGTTCAGGTCCGGTTTTCGTTCTGACAAATCTAACGGTCTTTTCGGTTTTCGCTTCAGCTCCGATAGGAAACCCTGGCAACAACATAACAATATCCCGCAGTATTTGTTCTGCTATATACAGTATTCCTGTTAGCAGCCTGGGGAAATGCTTCTAGGCCTCACTATTCTCAGATACTCATATGGACAAAAAAAGTTTATCATGACCAAAAATACAAACCCAACTGATGGTTAGTTTTACGTGTACTTACAAAGCAAAAAAAATAGAACTATGCATTGCGTATTAAATATGTGAAATTTTTTCGTTGCTCTAAATAAGCTATATAATTTAATCCTATAGATCAATTTTGCTTACTGCAAAACTGCGTCAGCCACTTGGCGGTGCATGCTCATATTCAAAGGAAATTTGATTTGCACAATTAACAATCCTGCACTAATGCTCGAGCATATGGTACTTTAGAAGAAGACGTAGCAGTGTTAATAAATACGTGACCAATTACATATAATGTTGTAGTAGACATGTTAATTTTGTACATCGCATGAACAACATGCGGAAAGTGTTATTCTGGGATTAGTTTTATTTACTAATAAGTAGGTACTATATATTTTAGTCTTAAATGCCAACAAAGTAAGTTTATATGCGATTACTCACATCAAGAGCAAGCACGTTTTAATTAGACAGTAACTTTATGTACTTTTCTAGGAGTTCGTAGAAGTGTGTAATGTTGGCAAGAAGAATTTCGTTTAATTGAAGTACGAAGAAGGGTCAAAACATTTCCTTAGGTACATGAGTCCTTAGGACTCGATGTCAGCAACAAACACAGAATATTTTCAATAATTTAGGCTTTCTTTATTCTTACCGTTATTATTACAGTAACTCAAGATTTAATTAAACTAAAAATTTAATTAACATTAAATGCAGAACGTTATCGAAATCCTCATTCCATTTATGGAACAGTTTTACGATGATGATTACAATACGGATAATTTCAACAAGATGAAGCAACTGATATACATTGCAAACTTAGAGTTTCTAAGAAACATTTTTGATGACCGAATAATCAGCAGGAATATAGCAAAATATTTGCCCCTTCATCATTCAAAGGAAAGTTGATGAAATTAGTGCAAATCAAGTAATGTTAGATTACGTGATAAGTAGTGTCCATAACAAGTAGTAAAATGGCATTTCCAATAATTATTAAAAATAAATGATCTTAATTGAAAAAATGTGAGTTATTGTTGTCATGAATATAGTCCCAGTTATGACTATTGTGGTCATGAAAAACCTTCTTTATTGAAGTAAGTTTTGTGGTTGTTATTGATGAGGACAGATCCAAATGATTAGAGTTGTTTGATTCAAAGGCTTTAAAGAGTTCATACGATGTTGGCTACACTTTAGCGGGATTTGGGTCTCTTACAGACCCGGTCCCAGTTTTGACTAGGTTTCTGTCAACACGAACTAATCAGACAATTGTTTTAAATTTTCATAGCACTCTACAGTATTTTTAATAAGCATAAACTTAACAGATTGACTATAATATATTTTTTGCCTAGTTAAAGACGAGCAAGAATTAATAACATCTGCTGAAATATACAAGCATCGATAGAAATCGATCACCTGTATATTAAAAACGAATCAAGTTAGGTACCAACTGCTTGCACCACCGAACTATACTCTATAAAAAGAGAACACCTACATATTCTTATTTGTCTCTTACCGTTTAGAATGTACTCTGCATTCGCAAAACACCCTGAACTTTTCAACTGAATTTAAAATAGGTAAATGTACTTACTTTTAAGGAAATCTAAAATAGCTCGTATTTGTATGCAATGAAGAGTAAAGGTTATCATGTAAACACTTTATTCTCGAACTAATCTACAAATTACACGCATAACTACATAGATCATTTGTCAAAAACACACATCCATTAAAATAAATACAAATAAGTACATAAAATAATTTACTCGCGCGCTTCACAATAAATCTCTTTAGCTTCGTCGGAAGAACCTCCGCTACGGGTAGAAGACGGCACAAGATCATCACAATCATCACAGTCATCGAAAGCAGTAGAATGGATCAAACACTCGGACACAAAAATTAAAATTTTCGCTAGAAAAGACTTCTTCATCTTCCCTAGCCTTGCTTCACTTGCGGGTGGCATTTCTTGGAATGAAGAACATCGGGAAACCAATCCTTCATGACTGGTACCGGCCCCCTGGCCTTTCACTGGATAGGTAGCTCCATCAAGTTTTAAATCGTTTTTCACTATGGGCTGCAATACGTTGCCTTCCAAAGGCAATGCGTTTAGGCTGCGACTGGATTCGTTTCGAGATTTCTTGTTGACCTCACATCCATGCGATGTGTTTGATGGCCGTTTTTTATTGCACCGATCTGTTCTACGTGAAGATGGAATGTCTAACTTTTCCCGCGTTAGTTGAGCGGTTGGCGGAAACCCCACGTGCCGGCATTTTGCTTCTCTCAGCATACTTGCGTTGAACTGCTGCCCAGTTAAAACAGCCTTCGTAAAATTTCTCATATCCTTAACGGCTTCGCATGGGCACTGATGCTCCTGAACTGCATGCCATTGGTAAATCGCACTTGTGATATTGGGCATTTCTCTGATTCTCGTACCACGATAAGACAACGACTTTTTCGCTCGAATGCCAGGCACAGACTGATAGCAGGCAAAGAAATTTATAGGTTCTACAGGTATCTACCACCGGATTAAGATGCAGGTCATTGGGTCCTTGGCGATTAGATTTGTACCTGATATGCACAAAATATAAATGGACAAGTAAGCCATAGATGGTATGCCTCTGGGTTGCAAGATTTCTTGGAATCTCATAATCCTAGGGTCAATGTTCCAGAATTATGCAGAAAACTTACTTATCAACACCTAAATTCTCTTTTCAGCAGTTAAGGTAGTGTTACTAATATACGTTATATATAAATATAAATCCCTGATACCTATCTGGTTTTCAAGCTTCAGATCTGTTAATATCCTAAAAGATAGTTACAGGGTAGAAAGTTGCCCATAACTCTCCAATTGAGATAATTTGAGAATAGGTAAATAACATTTTATAATCAGCATTAAGTGTTGTAGGTATCTATTGTGACAAATTGTTGCTTCTCATTGCCGTCTTAGAAGTATGGGCCAAATTTATTAGAATTTGCTTAAGAATATTTAAATTATATTTTTTACTTTAGTTTTATATTATTTTCCTAACGAGGCCTACTCAAAGAAAAAATAAATGATATAGTATTTGATAGTAAGTACTACATAAAGAAGTAGCATTTTGGTTTGGTGAATCCAATCTTAAATTTTAGCTACATTTGCTCATATCTTGCATGCATTTCCTTCTCAATATAAGTTCACATATACTGACGTAAAATTCAAGTTATAGATCTTTATTAGAGTCTCATTTCAAACAGTACATGTTGACTTTAGTCATTCCTGGGAAATCAACATCCCCAGACAAATTTATTGGAGTACACGTGGCATGGCAACAGTGCTGAGTTGTTTATTCTCGGTAATACATCGGCGATTGGAAATTTTCGGCAAATTATCTTAAATCTCACGAAACTGTAACTGCTGGACTTTTTATACAAACTCTGTTGAGAAATACTGTACTGTAAAAATGTAACTGTAAACATATTCTACGTAAACACACAAATATAATTAACCTACCTCTTGGTCTTTGTCTTTTGCTCTCATGCGAAATAAGAAATATTTCACAAAAATGTTCCATCATGTACGTATTATTTCATCGAATGCATAGAAAATGGGTCTGCATAAAATTTTGGGGGCAAAAAAATTACTGTTCATCCTCTGCCATTCGTTGTAAGTGTCACATCTCCGGGTAAGGTCATAGACTACAACTCGGTACGTAACGGTCACAGATTTTGGCTTGTAAGCAAATGACACTACACCATAATGGACTGCCCAACTCTTTTTTTAAATTCAAGTAAAATATGCAATTTTAAATGTAACAGAATGATAAGCATTGATTCGTGCAGCGGGCTATCAAAATATGGATTACTATTGGCGTAAAAAGATACTTGAAGTATTGTAGTACCGTTGCCATTACCTTCTCACAAAACGGCAAACTATTTAGAGCAAATAGGTATCTTGAAAAACGTGACAATGTAAAATTCCCAAAATTTTTGGATGCTCTTAAGCTTTGCGTTTAGAAAATTAGTACAGAAATAAATTCTTCCATATAATTTAATGGATTAGCGACATTATACTGGTTTCTTGAACGTAATTATCCATACTTTTCTAGTTCCAATAGTAACTGATATTTTAAAGTTTAGGACTAATTTAATTACAATAAAACCTTTCATTGCTATCTGGCAGTAATATACGAGAATCTACTATATGCGGTTAGAAAAAGATTAATAAATACGAGTGTGTATAAAAAAATATTTATCAACTCCTTTGTAGTCTATAAAATTATTCGCGTGTCACTTGTGCCTCGGTAGTGTAGGGGTATGCACACTGGGGCGCCATTMCAGAGGCCCGAGTTCGATTCYCGGCCGAAGCKGAAAATTTTTCGTATAGCGCCTGATTCGCCACTAAAATTATACGTATATCTTAATCTACAGGCGAGAAATTCTATTCAATAGAAGATGAGGTTTAAAATTTTGTTAAATACGGTTGAGAAAATCTGTTAAGGGCATTTGCTGGGTTGAGGCACTGGTTTATGTGCAACGTCTGATATAATCATTGCTTTGCACACGCTCAAAAAATATCTCAAAATAAATCACACTGGAGTAACAGTTCATACTACAGTAATATCTTCACAAATCGAAAGGGAACATTTAGTCCTCATGCAACATTAATMCTGTTTACACTRCACCTCTCTCGAGGTAAGGAAGTCGAAACGATGTGGATGCGATTTTATCATCCGTTAAAAACAATATTGGTGGAAACCGAGTCGGATACTATAGGATTGTATCAAATTCCCCTCGAGACTTCCTATCCATGCGGAAAACGTTATACCGGCCAAACTGAACGTAAAATGGAAACATGTTATAATGTGGAAGGATTTAAAACTTTATATGTGAGACAACACAATATCTTACAGGTTAAGGTTAAAGTCATAGTTTAAGCTATTATGATGTTATTGACCAATAAATAATCTTGTTCAAAGTATTGCTAAGAGAAAAAATTCATAAAGAAGGTAAATGATATCGCTAAATCTATCAACTCTAAATATATTATTTAGTATTTAAATCTTCGTTGTAAAAAGTAATTAATCTTAGAAAATTTGGCAGCAAGTCTTTCAACTGTTCTGTTTGAAATGACCAGATAACAGCCGCTTATGAGCCTTATAGCAAACTTGTCTACATACATAATAGCTGTCAAACTTTTAATGACCTATGTATATGGGTGCTGTTCTTCGTACCAATCCTGAAAAACGAAACAGATTTACCGCAACTCTATTGACATATTTCCTACCTTTAGAACTTTTTACATACAGTACACTAGTATTTTAAAACGCTGCTACAAAGATATTTTTGAAGGTGCTCGAATTGCGTCTTAAATAATAGCATCTTTTATATTTTTTACATTCCGGATATAAAATCAAATTTGTATCACATATAATAAATAAAGTTTGATTTTCATGGCAACAATGATTGATGGTAGCATCAGAAAATAAATTTAATGCAACGGTCAATTAGACTAAACAGAGGACTAAACTATGTATCCTAAAACAGTGAACGTGAAGAAATTAAATAATTGCCAATCTTTTTGTCTTGGGTACACTTGTACAAAATTTCGAGGCCAACGAGTGAGCATCTCTATGAAACTATGACAATAATTTACCGTTAAGAAATTGACAATTCACAACGTGAATATTTGGAAAAAATCTCTCGTATTGACGTTTAAATTCATAATTATCTGAACACGCAATAGTTTAAATCAGAGGTATCAAGAATTCAGTTCGCACACACATAAAGTGCAACATTTGTTGTAGACGGCAATTGCTTAGCATAGAGTCATAGTAGAATGATTATCATTAAAATAATTAAGTCATACAAACAACAATCCCAAACTTTAAACACTATATTAATAAACAAGTTATTTCAAAGAAATTTTAAAATATTTCTAAAGTGTCTTTATTTCTCAGAAATCAGCCTGCAGATCACCTCTTGGGTTCAAGATTTAGCGAAAATGTGCCTTTAATGGTGCCAAGGAAATGTATTTCGCAACAGCATTTATATTTTGGACAAAACTGTTATTATTTTGACAAGCGTCATTCTACGTTTAATAAATAGAGTAAATGCCTAATTTTGTCTTCTTCAATTTGTGTCATTACCATGTATGCGTAATTTTTACTCCTTCTTAGTGAAAAACAAGAAAAACTAGTCGCCACCGTGTTCTTTAAATAGGGTTATTCAGAATTTTTAAGTGTTACATTAGTAGCTTATTACGGTACAAATTGTGCCTACATATCCATCGCTGCACGCAAAACCTAAAAATTTTAAGTAACTTTTAAATAAATCAAGTACAAAGTTCGTTCTAAAGAGAGAGAGGCTAGGAAATGAAACCCCGTGACGAGGCTAGTAGGCGATGTAGAAAACCAAACTAGCCTCATCGCAAGGTTTCGCTTTCTAGCCTCTCTCTCTTTAGAACGAACTCTGTACTTGATTTTTTTAAAAGTTACTCAAAATTTTGTGGTTTTGTGTGCAGCGATGGGTATGTAGGCATAATTTGTACCATAATAAGCTCTAGTCCAAATAGACCAAGATTTCAATATGACTCTTTGGACGMGGGGAATCTTACGTTCCTGTAATTTTATCCTTCTCAATGATCCTAATAAATGTTATTAAAATGTATGCCTTTTTATGATGGTTACTTGGTGTTAACAAAGATGTCGAAAGTTTGGAAAACACTAGCTTAAATGAATGTGCAATATATTGTTTAAAGAATCAAATTCAATTTCAATTGTGTCTTATTTTTGATTTATTGTTGATGCAAAACAAAGAACATTCGATTTTGTTGTGTTTCCAACCAAGCCGAAGATGAGATATGTCGATTTGACCCATATATGTACATGTACCTCCCGAACGTGACCCAAGTGTACTATGGATAATAGAACCTCACCATAACTAAAATCATTTATAATGAACGTTGGGCCACGACTCGGACCTACCTAACCTGACTCTACGCAGATTATCATCATCAATTAACCGCGTCGCCATTATTCCCGAAAATCCCCGGGAGCTGTGGGAGGATTATTATTACATATGGGTGGATGGCCAAACTTAAAGCCTTAATTTACATTCAAAGGCACTCACACGAATTATGCGCTGGTATGGCACCTGCTTAACATTCATTGCCCCAATTTCGGAACTCGCATCAGGTGAGAAGAGCGTCATGTGAAGCGACGCTAAAAAATTATAGAGGACGAGTGGATTTAGATATACCAAAATTTATTAATGGCCATGGCACAAATATAGCACTAAAGTAGGATGATATTTAAATATGAGATGACGCCGTTGTTAATTTTTAAATGAAAAATAAAACTGTTGATCGCAAAAAAATGCATTAGATGAACTAGTAACCTCAAAGAAAAGAAAATGAACGCTGGTAGATTCATATTAGAGGAGAATGTTCACAACATTGAAGATGCTAAAAAAATATACATTAACCAACAAAATGACTGCAATAAAAAGAAACTATTACCAAATAATGATTTTTAGCTTTGGTGTTGAGTCTATCAAAACTTGATGTAGTACATTAAGAGAAATTTGTTCAGCCTATTGCATTGGTGAAGCATTATAACATCATCAAGAAATACAAAATATTGTTGTAACTATTATTCTTCTTTATCGATTTCTTCACCCTAGAACATTTCATTTTGAAACGCAGATAGGCTTTCTTCATTCCACGTTTCAATTCCTTCGGGTATGTTACCAGGACTTAGACCATTAAGTAAGGTGAGGGACAAAATCCCCTAGTGTACCATTCATACAACGGCTGCACCCCAAATACATTCTGAATACACCAATGGATTAAAAATAAAAATATCAAAAAAAGTGTATTTACAGTTTTTTTCTATCCACATACCCAAGCAAGATATTAAGAACCGAAGAAAAAAAATCGGTAGTTGCGTTATAGCTTTTAGGGAAAATACGATATAAAAATGGCGATGGTGCAGTTTAACTCACAACAAAAAAAATAAAACAGTGATGTACAAACCACAACTCTCTAGTATTAATAGTTACCGAGATATTCCGCCATTACAACGAAAATTGGACATCCTGTATAGTATTAACTTTCCTTAGGTACAAAATGATTATTAGCTATAAGATTTTCTTCTTCACACAAACTTAAGCCTTTTTCTATAACTGTATCACATCTATGTGAATTTTGATCTCTTTGATTAACAAACCACTTATTTAGTCCTCTTTCCAACGATTTCTATTTAGTAGTGTGCGAAAATTCGTTTTATAGTAAAAGATTTGGAGTTTTGTCTCTTGCTTCGAAGTTTACAGCACTTTTCATTTTAATTTAACAAATGGTCGATTTTGCTACACCACACCTTTTAAGCAGTAACGTTTCTGTAATCCCCTTTTCACATTATTTAATAGGTTGAATTTATCTTGCAATGTTCAAAATTTAATTTTAGGTTTAATTATGTTGTTTCACATTTCTACGCAGCAGCTAGAGAACGTAAACTAACTACAACACGCAGCACTTACAATGTCTGTTGCAATTTCTGCGAATTTTGACAAACTCCTAGGTTATCGCTATCGGGAGGTGACCAATGTTCACATTATCCGGCTGTTAAATTTTTGTTCATATTATCCTGCTCTTCAAACCAATGAGTGTTCAGACTAGCGAGCTTGTATATACTACATCCACAAATAATAACCTGGTTAACTTAAATTAGCTTATTTCTAAAAAAAAATATACCTAGTTGTTCCAAATATTTTAGGATTACAGCACTGATTGCTTCATTCACGTATTGTTACAACCATTCCAAATGTTTATTAATTATAAAATAATAATTAATTTTAGTTGTTCGATATAGCAATGCTCCTGTTACTTAATTTAGTTTGACGTTTCGAATTTCGTACTGTTGCAGAGGCAGGATTCACTCGTCATGAGGAGACGAGAAAACGACTGACTTCCGTTCCTCAACGAACACGAAATCAGATATCTATATAATACGTGTGCCGAAAGTAAATACGGACAGCTGTCTACTCAAAACAACCAAAAGAAAAATCGATCATCAACACCTTAAATAACGCAGTCAAAAGATAACAAGGATCATGTAAAATTAGAACAGCGATGAAGTAAAGAAAATTCTAAAGAAGAAAAGTTTTGGAGCTTGGTTCGGATTAGGCAAGTGTATTTTACGATCTACATCATTTTCCAACAAATAAGGACTTGCTCATAATGGCGAGTCCACAATAACTAAATTATTTTTAATTTAAAAAAAACTTTTCGCACTAAGTAAACAGGCAAAAATAAGTTGCAGTCGTGTTTTTGTTTTCGGTAAACCAGAGAAACAGTTGTAATTAGTTCTCTACAAAGACGAGTGTCGTCCACACTGTAATTWTCGCAGTTGTAACTTTGTTTTTCWGTCCAGTTATTTACCAGYGGAAAGGAAGTAGGTAGAAAATTTTGTTCTGTTATTTGTGCATAAAATAAATATGCTTAGTGACGGACGATTTTTCGTCCTCGTGTGCAACAAGCTGTTAGTACGTGGTTTTGAAAAAAGAAAAAATCGACGTACACCCAGCTTTTGGGCTCCCTGTATGCTTCAATTGGATTACTGACTTCTTCAAATATCCATTGCTTTCTTCATTCATGTGACATTTTCTTAAGAAAAAAACATTCTTTTAAATCTTAGTGGTAACTACTACGAAAACATTAAAAAACTAGTAAAGTTTTATAGTTCAAGTAATAGAGAATATAACTGCAAGGCATACACACAAGCCAAATTCGAACAACCTAATAAAATGTATTAAAATGCATGTCTATGCTGTACTGTCTACACCTCAACCAACTGCAGATAGTACTATTTCGCTCTCATTACAGCTCATCAGTGCAGTTTAGGTCTAGTGTAGACAACACGGCATAGAACTGGTTTTGCTTATATACCAAAGCAATGATATGATGAAAGTAAGAAATTAGGATGGCAATGCCATCTGTCAGCATTACACTGACATGATGACAAAGCCACCTAGCTGCCTTAACGGGAACTACTTCCTAAAGGAAGTGACCTGTAGCCTGACAAATTGGCATGCAACTGCATACTTCAATTTGACAGCAGGGCCCCACGGCACTTTTTGCTGACGGGCAAGAACCAACATACATTAAAATGCATGTCTATGCTGTGCTGTCTACACCTCAACCAACTGCCAATTTGTCAGGCTACACCACAGGTCACTTCCTTTAGGAAGTAGTTCCCGTTAAGGCAGCTAGGTGGCTTTGTCATCATGTCAGTGTAATGCTGACAGATGGCATTGCCATCCTAATTTCTTACTTTCATCATACCATTGCTTTGGTATATAAGCAAAACCAGTTCTATGCCGTGTTGTCTACACTAGACCTAATCTGCACTGATGAGCTGTAATGACGGCGAAATAGTACTATCTGCAGTTGGTTGAGGTGTAGACAGCACAGCATAGACATGCATTTTAATGTATGTTGGTTCTTGCCCGTCAGCAAAAAGTGCCGTGGGGGCCTGCTGTCAAATTGGAGTATGCAGTTGCATGCCAATTTGTCAGGCTACAGGTCACTTCCTTTAGGAAGTAGTTCCCGTTTAGGCAGCTAGTTGGCTTTGTCATCATGTCAGTGTAATGCTGACAGATGGCATTGCCATCCTAATTTCTTACTAATAAAATGTACATTGCATTAGTGAACTAAGAAAACATAAACTAGTATATTGATTTAAGCTTGGCAATATAAGAAAATAAGAAAATAACCTAATGTAATATTTAGCCAATAATTAACATTTAGTAGCAATGTCCCCCGATGAGAACAAATAGATAAACTTATGGTGTCTCAAAAGCGGCGACGGTAGTGCCCCAAAAGAACTAAGAAAGCGATGCTCTAGTCCTGGGTATACTGAATAGGGTGCGGCATAAAAATAATTAGGTACTATGTTTTACTAACACAGCAGAAATCATTGTGAGGAAATCGAGTGTCGAAGACAACTGTCAATATTTCTATTGTTGTTGTCCGGACGGGCACTACAAACAAAGCAACATCAGTTCTAAAACGATGTCGGTCTGTCTTAAAAGTCAATACATAGCATATTATCTCCGTTAAGTGTGCAACACAAACACGTGATTCACATTCATTTTCTCGTATACGTTTTCTTAGATATACATATAACTATAATATATTAGAAAGTTTACTTTTTACACTACTACAGTTTGCATTTCAATCGTGGATACAAAATTTGAGACAACACTAGGATATATTAAGAACAAGGTGTGCAGTCATCAGTTCCCTTCAGTACCTTAATTATGTTACATAAAGTTATATTTTAGTAGAACGGGTAACACTGTCTCTTATTTTTAAAAGCAAACATGAGATAACGCTTTAATGTATAAATTAATTACAGCAAGACAACCAATGAGATACAATGGATCCAGTAGGTATAAACTTAAAAGTCCGACAGCACTTTCAAGAATAACCTTATTTATTTTTAATGAGTCTCCTCATTTTTGGACTGTAATTTGCTTCAAATATATTTTCAATTTCTCCATGAACACATGTGTTCAATGAAATGTAAATATGAAATAGACAGATCCATTGCAACCCAACATCAAAAAGATAAGATTTGGGGTGAATGTAAACAAAATCACACAAAATTGCATTGCTGAAATAAATACACGTGTTTCTAAACACGCATTACTTATTTATGTTACTCGAGGCGAAACATCTAAAATACTCTACAATTATTATCTGTTTTTTATAATGCGTTTTCCAAATTAAACCGGACACACACTACTGAAAGTTAAATAGATTGCCTGCCTCATAATGAAAGATGTGATTTTCAACATAATGTTGTTAAGGTTGTCATGAGCAAACTATACGTGCAGTGGAACATGTAAACAATTATTAATCAACTAAATTTGCGGTAAACCGGGCATAACTAATTCAGATTTGCACAGATGCATTTGATAGTGAGTCGCTTACATAATAACAACGTCAGGTGCATTATGTACCCAGACGAGCAGTTGCGTAAGCTGCTTTAACAAGTTCAGATTTCACTATGTCTTAGAACATTAACGAAGTTTTGTTTATTTCAAGACATGCAGCAAAGACATGAGTGTAAGCTAATTATGTTTAGGGCTTGTCAAATGGTGAATAGACAACGTTTTAAGCATTTGTTGAAGCAAATGTTAAGGAAAATACGTTCGTTAACTTTCTGCCATATACACTGAACAAACAAAAGAAAATGTTTAAACTTGCGTCAAGTATTTTGTAAGGTTATCTTTAACAAAGATAACACGACTAATCGAAACGTCAGGTTAACAATTTTCGTCTGTGTTTGGATTAGCGACAATGTTTCTTCCCAGAAAGTATTGGTTTTATATTAAGAACGCTGAAAGCATTCACAGTCGTAAAAAATATGACAACTTACATTTTCACTTTATTCAAATCAAGGGGCATTTAGCGGGAGAAACCCTGTATAGAGCCTACTAGAAGTCCACAGAATTCTACAGAAATCTGCAGAAACATGTGAATAATTTCTATCTAATACCGCTAATACTATTATGTATTTTAAAAGGTGTGGGGAGATTAAAATGAATCAGATGACAGTGATTTTGACTTTCCAGGTTTAATACTATCGGTATTTCAATTTAGATAGCTATAAATTTTATTCCTTGTTTATTCTGAACGATTATGAAGATAAATAAAACACAGCAAATTGCTTTATTGAAAGTTAAACTACTTTAGGGTTAAAATTACCTCATTTTATGAAAAATATATTGATAGCAAATGGGTGTAAAGATGGTATCCTTATTGGTAAGGTTTCCAAAGAAGATATATTACATAACTTGTGCAATTTTCGCGAAAAAGCTTACCAAAATTTAGAGAAAAAACTTAATACCCATCCACTATTATATTTCGACCGTTTCGCGAGAGATTCTACAATATTTGAATTCATAGTTGGCAATCTATTTCCAAGGATGTCGCACAAAATCAACATATCAAATGAATTGTGGAATGGACAATCAAAACGTGCCTGGCAAAAAAACTGAAGCAGCGGATGCTAAACATTTGATGATAAAATGCAACTAGGCGAGGGCGATGAGTTATTTTGCAACCTAGAATGCTTTTGCAATAAAAATACTCGAGTTTATAAAAAGCCTCAAAAAGCTATAACAGTAATCAGCGACAGAAGCGTCTTTGTATAACCCAGGCCCACAGGTGCAAAAAGTTGTCAAAGAATTTATTTTTCATCGGCCAATTGAACTTCAAGGAAGAGTTTAAGAATGTTTGAACATTTAAATGTATTTTTATTTTTATGTACGTAATAAATACTGAATAATAGCTTTTATTAGTTTGACCTTAGAGCATACTCAGTGGTTTGACAGTTTTCTTAACTCAACCATAAACCTTATTTATTTTTACGGATGTTGTAACTCCACGCATTAGTGATGATTTTGACAAACGCCATAAAATTCTGACACTTTTTTATTTTTTCATGAGTTACCAGAGTAGTAAGCCGTTTCCACTCGATTTATTCATTTGTTCCTAGAAATCCGCTCGCAGAAACCGTGTAGATATGTGGGTAATTTCTTAGATCTCCAGAAATCTCATAGAAATCTTCCGAAATGCAGAAATCACATAGAAATTCGTAGAAATCCTACAGAAATCGATAAAATCACATAGAAATTTACAGAAAACCTACAAAAATCCCATAAAAGTCATAGAAATCCTAAAGAAATCTATAGAAATCAGAGAAATCCTATGTAAGATAAATTTGGTATAGGAACAAAATTTTAGGCGCGAAATACCACTCAATTTTAACGAACCTCGCAAAAGATGTGCAAGAAGTACTTTGTATTTTGTAGTTACGTTTACACAAGTTTCAGTTTTGTTGAAATAAGTATTAAGACCTTATAGTACACTAAATCAAATCTGTAAAAAAGATTTGACTGAGTAATTTACTAGTGCCTACACTTTTACTTGTGGAATATGGTAGAAGATCGAATCAACCCAGATGTTTAAATCATAAATCACCCAATAAATTAGAGCTACAGTTTAATTCCGCAATGCTGTTTATATTATATCTATGCATTAATCTACAGGGCAGAAACCTTTCTAGGCGGATTGTTATAACGATAAGACAGATACGTATGCCGCGTGCATATAGACATTTTCAAATAACGCATTTTTTTGTTTTTAAACATTAATATAGCGATTGTACTGTCTAATATAAAAAGCATCGACAATCGACTGCTTTTATCAATGAGCCGGTTACGCGTGAGCAAGTTAGGTACACCCTAAAAAAGTGCAGTCTGCAATAATTACGTACGTACGCGGGAATTATCGCTTAGGCACACAGGGCAGTAATTTTGCTCATATTTATTTATTCACAAAGCTAAACGATCAATAGTTCACGCAAAGTGCCTAGCCTGAATCTAGTCAAGGTTATTACGACTTCAGCAATACGAAGTTTGATAAGGCACAGGTAACAACCTGTTATCTATCACATAAACGCTCAACAACGTAGGTCCACGTCTGCAAAAAAACTTGAGAGGAGGCACACCCACCTCAATAACAATTTAAATAAAGGTGCTATAACTGACAAGTCACTTTTAAATGCCGGCGAAAATTCAAATGTTTACTTTCACTATTAACAACACTAGAAACCCATGTATTCGGGTATGCACTACAACTATGCGGTAACAAGATTTTGCCGGGACATAAAATTGTTTGTAAATAAAATCAACTCACCAATTGCAAAACGGTGTTTACTACCTCCCTATTGGATACTTGTCCAACTTCGATAAGTCCTATCAACACCGCGAATTTAAGGCTATCGTTCATAGCCATCCTAACCACTTCTTCGGGGTGTTTAATCTCACTCAGGGGTGGAGTCGTTAAGTCTGCCATTGTCAGTTATTGTTAGTCACTAATTCATACACAAACACGATTACTATACACTAGCATTTATACAAAACACGGGAAATTTAGCATCACATGATAACCGCACGAACTACTTTCAGCCATGTTGGAAAATATTGGAAATGACAGTGCCGGGTTGCCTACTTGCTTATCGACGCAGGCTCCTTGAATGCGTGTGTTGACAATAGAGTGAAACGTCAAGCTGCAACTGACAGAACAGCTGATTGCTTGTTTATGTTAAATGTTATCATTAAACAGCACTGAACAAACTGACCTTGCTCATTAACTAGACGTACGAGCTGATATTTATTATTATAAACAGACGGCACTGACCTACGTTAGTATTAACGATTATACATTTAGGTTTAATTTAGGTGTGGGATATAATAGTTCCATCATAATAATTTTGGTGCCAGCTCTATGGGCACGCACCCCGAACATTTTTGCCCGGGGTGCCAAAATTTAGATGCGGCATTTTGGCTATAAGTGTGAGAAATGTATAAATGTGTTAAATACCCTATTAACAGAACAGCAAATTCTGTAATTAATTACTGAAAAATTTCCGATATCTTCTTCCATCTGGGATGAAATCAATTTACACATCGAAATTTCCAAGTTAAATTTAAAGCCTTTGACTAATTGTACCTAAAATGCATGTCTATGCTGTGCTGTCTACACCTCAACCAACTGCAGATAGTACTATTTCGCTGTCATTACAGCTCATCAGTGCAGTTTAGGTCTAGTGTAGACAACACGGCATAGAACTGGTTTTGCTTATATACCTAGTTTTTTTAAAGTAACAGCTAATTTGTTATGTATATCAGAACCAATGAATGCTAATTTTGTATTACGGTATTTTGATTTTGTTTTAAGCAAAGAGTTATTGGTGCTTGTTCAATACAGTGATATATTTTTCGTCGTTGGGTCTTGCTATTTCACTCACGGTTCACTAAGTAATTGATATCTACGTGAATCATATTAAAGCAATTAGCTCTATTTGTGAGCATTATATCCTGGTAATACTGTTTGTGTTGTAGAGAATTCTAATCTCCTTAATACGAAATGGCCCTTCGATGATGAAAATGATCATTCTTTGTTACTGCATGATGTAACTTTTAGTATGGATCAAATGTATGTGGTAATTTTACAGTTCATAGTTTTTTCAGTTTAATAATGTTGTAGCTAACATTGGTTGCGCATTAGACTATATTTTTGTAATAATGAATATCTGTTATATATGCTCCTGTGGTGAAAGCTATCCATGCTTGTGCTTTAGTGAAATAAGATATTCAAAAACATTTAGTGGCAGTTTTTCTAAATGATATTTAGTCTCTTGATAATTATAGTTAATGTTTTTTACTCTACTGTGAGATCTATAACAAATAGAACGAAAAAGAAAAAACCGTTTAGACGTAGAATCAAAGTGATTTGATAGAGCAACTAAATCTCATATAATGGGCAAGAAAATACTTCATAAACATTTCAAAAGTAGGTACTTGAATTATGACCACTACGTTTTGTTTTGAAAGCTGAGAAAAAGATGTAAATCAAGCATTGAAGCTTGTAGAATAAAGTAATGTGCATGCCAGGAAAGAAGGCAGATGTGGTGAGGAGGAAAATTGTCGTGAGACATTTAAATCATTGGTATGCCCACCACTATTCATGGTCACAATTACAGGATAGGACGGCGAATAAAGTTATTAACTCAAACCACCCATGTGGTTCACTCTATTCAAATTGTGGATGATGTGACATTCCTAAGGTGCGACTTCTTTCTGGGGCACACTTTATATTTGCAGTATTGAGAACTCTCCTTAGGAATAATTTTGGAGCTATGTTATATATGTTATATATTGAGATATCCAATCTTTTTGCTACTCATTTTTAAAGCAGTATATGTTTTGGATCACACTGATTGCAACTTGTCTTCTTTTTCACCTTTAATTTAAGGGTTGCATTGAATTAAGCCTAACGTGAATAACATAACTCCTCGGCAAACCTATGAAAATTGTTATCTTCAATGTTTTTTTTAACATCATGTATCATTGCCATCCTTAGTCAAAGGATGTTTGCTTATTTTTTTCTTTATCGAGTAATATAATAAAAAACACAATAAGTGCAAAACACACAGTTTCTCACCCTGTGGGGTAATTACCTTCAGAGAATGGGACATTATGTGCATTATTTGAGTGACAGTTTTTACTTCCACATCCAATGGATAGGAAGTACAGTATTGCTCAATGCTTTAAAATGGTCGAAAACATAAAAAAATAAAATTTGAGCAAAAAAAATTCTTGTCTGTGTGTGTGTATGTGGACGCGATAACTTTTGAAAGACTTAACATATGAACATGAAGTCTGGCGTACAATAAATCTCAACTACCCCAAGCGAGATATTGTTTTTGGGGTAAGTAGGGAAAGGGGGTGAAGTTGGAGGGCGACTAACCTTTTTTGCAAATTTTTTTGTAATTTATTTTCTTTTAATATGTGATTAGTAGTTTAATTGCGATTATTATTCGTGCCTAAACATTTTTGGTGCAGCATATGGTTTAGAAGATATTAGCAAAAAATTGTCACACAAAAAAAAATTGTGTTTCCTAAATATCTCCGAAAATACTTAATATATTCAAAAAGTGAAAATGCCATCAGATAGAAAATTAAATTTGTCAGTGTTTTTAAAAAAAATTTCGAAAAATTGAGAAATTGGAAAATTTTGATGTTGAGTTTTACTAATTACAAAGCCTTAAATCGAAATGTTGAGGTATAATTTGTACCTACTTCCTTTTTGCAGTCTTTGATATTGCTTATGAAATTATGATGCAATGATAAAAGTCGTTCAAAGATGATACACATACCTACAAGTATATTGTTAGAAACAAGGTGTTGAACTTAAAAAGTGTGAACTGCAGCACTCAATAGGCATATTTTTACGATACAAAAGAGGAACAGGATTAAGCGAATAGCTTCAGTCATTCTAATATTTCTGACCAAGCATGTTGTAAGGTGGCCACAATCTAACTGTAAGTATTTTTGTATCTGAAGTAAGTAAGAAATATTTGTTACACATCATGAACAAAAAGCTATAAATTTTTATTTATAACATAACCTAATCTGAGCAACCTTTATAGATCAGCAATAATACTCAATTGTTTTATGATTTGAAGCAGGATTTTTCAGCATTTATCTAGCGAAACGCCGATAAATGCAAGATAAAGTTTATAAAAATATAATGGATGGCATACCATATCAGGGCTGCATTCTGCATTAAAAGATCAATCATGCTATCCTTAGAAGTTAAAAAACAAAAGCAATTACCTTGAAAATGTAAGGTTAGTTTGAATTTGTAATCAATTATGGTTTCTATGACAACAGCTCAAGAGCATCTCTTCTGGTGATTTTCGTATTGGTTAACCTACATTAGGGCTTGCTTTTATGGATGAATTAATTATACAAAAAGTTTAACTAACATATAACTATGTACCGTAGCTACAAGTACGATGAATATCTTTGTGATTTGATACGAGGAATTCAATAATAATCACAAGAGTATTATATTACAAAATAGTGCTACAAGCAAACGTTGGTAGGTTGGTATTCCCGTTTAGTTCCATTTTTAAACCAGCGACTAGCACATGTTCGTTACTTTTAAACATCGTCAACGGTTAAAAAGTTAAACCATTATTATTGATAAAAATGAACTATTCAAATAACATTACAATAAGCTCCATGCATACTGACGTTACTGACAACGAATACGAAACCACCGGAATGATCCAACTGCTAAAGTTAATTGAAAATTATATGAAATCCAAAAGGGGAAAGGAAGGTAATATTGAACTACAGATAAGTAGCCTACTACAGGTACTAAACACTCATTTTTCTGAGTATCTAGATTAATGTTCAACATTACAGACTTCTACAGTAGGCACAAGTGGTTCTGGTGTTAATATAAGTATAGTTTCTGAAGTATTGGTTTCCTTACACAAGCTCATGATGACCATAGATCCACGGTCTTCTGTTGCATGGAATTGTATAGAATTTTTGTGTAACGCATGCAGAAACCCAAGTGTCAAGGCAAAGATTTGCAAGTATCAATTCGTGAATCCCTTGTCACGGTTTCTACTGGACCATTTATCACACGAACAGAAGCTGAAGCTCCTAAAAGTGTTGCAAGAAATCACATATGGTATGGAAATCACAGGACTCCTGCCGGGATTAGGAACATTACTGTCTACACTCACTAGTTGGATAAGTATCGGCAATGAATCGGTGGTCAATGAATGCTTGGGTATAATCATAAACTTGTGCCATAAAAATTTGTCAGGCATTCATGCATTATCACGTAGTACGGACCTCAAAAAATTTGTGGAGAGGTGTATTCAGTTGCAAGGTCCAAAAGTCGAAGTAAATGTTTGTAAACTGGTGATCATTTTGGATTGTAACATTGGAAATATGACAAGAGACGCGTTGTACAAACTTATTGATGTCACATTTAAGTATGTTATCGAGGAATTCAATCAATTTGATGGTTTATTTCTCAGTCACACTGTGGAATTCTTTTTGGATGTTCTTAAAGAAAATCATCGTAATGAAATTATACTTGGATATCCAGACTATTTAAAACATATACAAGAACTTCTAGGGGTACGTATTAGTTACCATAACAAAGTAAAAACTTATATATTGCCACATTTCAGGTACTTGAAAACAATTGCAACTCACCAGCAGGGGGTGACTCCACAACACCCAATCCAGAGTGTATTTCGCTGATCATGAGATTGCTTCTTGCCATAATACAAATAAAATGCAATGAACTTAACCCATTTTACCAGCGTCTGCTTAATGTTACTCTGTGTTGGCTTGAAGCTGATAACTCGTGTGTTCCAGCTCTCATAATACTTAAAACTGTAGTTACTAACGCTGTGAAACATGAAGTAATTGATTTAAATCCAATTGGACCCAGAATTCATGTGTTTCTGTCCATATTCAATCAAGAAACGCAAGAACTGCTGACGGATAGTAAGCAACAACAATTATTAGGAGCCGTGTTGCAATTGTTAAAGGTTTTATTGCATGTGGATACATTGAGAGAGCAACTGTTATCAAATATAAGTTTTGAGGTATGTTCCAATTCCCAATAGATTGAACTTTGAAAGATTACGGTAGTAATATTTTTGGTCAGTGTTTTTAATTACCAATGAGTAAATTTAATGTCATATTTTTTATTTCCGATGCTAGCAAACTTGAGGTTCTTAAAGGAAGTGCACCGAATGGGAAGCATTGTAATTTGATAGCAATTTCTTAGGGAGTTTTAGAAGCTCCAATTTTGCTTTGTGTTTATGAGGGTCTAGTCTGTAAGTAGGTTGTATAAGAAGGCTATGGCAGACCTGCCTGTCTGAATAAAGTACCAACCACCCAAGTTACGTGGAAGGAGTCAGTTTAAGTCTAAACACCAGGACTAGATTTCCTTTGTTCACAATTCTTTTAGTAAAGCTTGCACATTATTATATTGCTAATAACTTTTCGCAATTAAATTAAAGAATCAAATTCCAAATTTTAATTATTCCTATAAAATATAAAATCATTAAAAAATACATCTAAAATAAGTAACAAAGTATCAGGTATTTTCACCTGTATAGTGTATACCAAAGTTAATGGTACAACAATATCCTGTAAACTGGGGTTACTTTGACACGTTTTGAGAGGTTCTTCCAAGATTACACACACATATGGCATCGCGCAATGGATACCAATACAATACCTTTTTACATTACACTGAAGAGAAAAATTATATCTATATCACGTGAGGTAAATGCGATTGGCTACTTTGTGTAATTAAGGCCCTCCACTCTTAAACTTCACACACATGAGCCAATCACCCACTTACGTCACCTGATTTGTAAATAGCTATTTCAGAATGTATACATGTGAAATAATTATGATGGCTATCTTTAAAAGTAAAACTCGTTCATGTTTCTTATTTATCCATTAAAATGTGAAAAATATGAGTGCTCTACTTTAATTACATGATTTACACAGTCGTAACTCCAACAATATGTTTTATAGGCTTGTTGACTTAGGAATTGCATTGTTATTGTACTTATCATAAAATACTTTCTCTATTTGAAGATCTAGTTTTTTGGATATTCTTAATTCTTTGCATCATGCACAGTACAATTGTTTTTATCAGTGTAGACATCTTTTTTAAAATTAATTTTGCCACAAATTTCTAATGATGAGGTGTCATAGACTTTACAACGGTATCCTTGAGTTTTTCCAAACTGATATAAATCATAATACTTGTTATTAAGAATTCAGTAATATTTTAGTTTATATAATTTTATATACACTTTACACCTAACATTCACAACGAGGATACAACACTGGAATATCACTTTACCTAAACGAACTTTTTTTATGTAAAGTTGTCTACCTAGGTATCTCTTGGAATAAAAAAAATAAAATTGGGGTTAGTATAATGCTAGCAGCTCATTACCAAATTTGTTTTTGAGGTGATGCAAAAATTATTCACACTGTTTCTAAATGAAGAAAGAGGTATAGGAGAAGTATCGGACCAACCATTGGAAGTCATAAATTTATTTGTTTATTCTGTGGCCCTTGTGGAAGAACTTAAAAAACACAACGCTGAGTGGATACAGTTTTACAACCACATGATGAAGCAAAAGTAACGTATTAAATTTCATATTACAATATATAGAAGTAAAAATATTCACATTTTTAGACAAGTACATACTTTTCTAGCGCAAGCACTGTATAAATCTCCAAAAGATGTAAAGAAAATAGTCTTGACTATGGCTGCTAGTAGTTCTTTACCTCTAGAAGTTACTGCTGATTCTCTTGTAAATGTACAACACTCTTTACATGGATCTACTAAGGAAGCACATATGAATATTAATATGATACCAAATGTATCGGCAGTAAACATAAAGATGGTAGACAATATAATTGATGAAATGAAAGTGAGTTAAGAGAAGCAAATTAATAACAATTGGTAAAAAATTATTTATTTTTTACAGGTGGCATTTACCAAAAATTGCCCGATGGGTTCAATGATTCCTACAGTCATAGAACAGTATGAGCACAGATTGGCAGCAATGGCAGAAACTGAGAGGTTTGCGATGACAAACATTGAAGCCACATCACAGCGTTGTTTACATCTTCAGCACCAGGTGACACAGCTGTCAGCTGAACATGGCAGACTTCACCAGCTCATCAGTACAACACAGAAAAGTTGTCAACAGTCGATAGGAAAAATCCAGGATCTCACGGCTTACAATGAAAAGATGGGAAAAGCGTACTTGATTGAACAACAGAAATATAAAGAGTGCAAGGGTATGTTGCAAGCAAGCCAGCAGAGTTGTGAAAAACTAGAGTTGCTGGAGGAGCAACTGAAAAAGAAAAATAAAGAGCTATTGAATGAGAAGTTGGCAGCCGAAACTCATAATCAGGTGTTCAAGGAAATGATTGAGAAGTTTGAGAAAAACATGGAACAGAAGAAGAAGATTGAAGAGAAACGTATGGAAAGTCTAAATCAAGTTAATGAAGTTATCAATACATTAAAAAAGGCAAGTTTCTTTTGTAATATTACATATTGATGCTTATAAATGTGTGATGAACATTTATATATTAAGATATTATTTCTGTCAGCTACAATCAGCAAATTAAGTATTATTTTTGCATAAATGTCAAATATGCTAATTGATGTCTTGAGAACTATAAAGTGGCAACTAGCTTTATGCTATATTTTAACATTCATATCCACGGCCTACTGCGATGATGTCTATTGGGAAATTTTTTTCAATATATATGTTAAAGTAAACACCTAAGGCTAATATATAAAAAGTATTGCAGTTGTACCAGAACCTGATCGAGGTAAAATAAAATTGATAAAAAATTTTTTGTGATAACTTTTTAACAAATGAACTTTAGTATTTGGTATTTTTTTAAATTTTATAACTACCCATATTTGAGATAAAATTTATGATGTTTTCTACGCAAAGGTCAGCCAAGGAAACTTTAAAGCAGACAGATAATTAATGAAAAATGTATAATACCCCTGCAGCATTTCTTATTAATTATGTCTTGATCCTTAGTCTTTGGTTCTTAGCAACTTCCCACTATTTTATAAGAATACAACGACATATAACAGAATTTAAAGTTACTTTTCATTTATATTTCACAACAGAAAAAAGAAACCTGTTATAATATATAATCTGTTATAAATTTTATGGGGCTTTTCTGAATACAGCTACCATGGGAAGGGGCTTTTCTCAAATGCATTACTGTTATAGTATAGTAATAGTAATCTGACAGTTGTATCCACAGACCCAACAACAGCAGTCAAGAATGCTGAAATCAGAGTGGCAAATTTAACACAGAATATTAACAAATGTCAGTGTAATCATCAATTTCTCAATTAATATGATCAAGTTCATAATTCAAGTGATGTTAAAACAATCAATTAATGTGGGAAATCACTCTGGATAATGTTTCCATCAATGAGACAAACGGAATGCTTCCGGTTGACATCCTGCAGAGTTGTAGGAAGTGGTTGCAAAGGGGAAAAGGGTTAAGTAAAGGAGTAGGGGTTAAGTTTAGATAAGCAACTTATTGTACAAAAATACTAATTTATTTTAGTCCAATTTCATTCAACGCAACAGTACACTTTCATACAAGCCATTTACAGAAAGTAGTTTATTTTTGTCATTTGGCAATAATATTGGGCACAATACTACAGCGAAAATTAAGACGTTCAATACATAATATTTTAGTGCTTACATAAATAGCTAGTTTATCATGTTTCCCCAGGTATTGTTGGGAATATATAATTTAATGTACCTAGTTGTGGCACCATACTGTCATAATGTGTGAAACATTCTTTAGAATCAAATAACCTTGTTTCTATGTTTTGTCACTTTGACAAATCAAGTGCATGAAATGCGAAGTGTAAGGCTCGCACTACACTCATTTTTTTTTAATGACAAAAATGCGTTTCATTAAATTTTATGGCCACAATTGTACCTACCCTGTAGTTCCAGCATACAATTATTATGTAATCCTTTTCTTCATATATGCAATAGGTAGACTACCCTACACCAGTAATCGACCACCTGTTAGCGGTCAAGGCTCGCATAGTGGCAAAATGCAATAAAAGTGGACCACATTTTTCATTTTGTTCACCATTAACATAAACGTAAGGCATATGTAATAGCGAATTTTACAAAAATGTAAAATTTAGATATGTCTTCAAAATTAACGTATGCCAAGCCTGCATAAACAGAAACCATCAGGCAACTGACATAGAACCTATATTATTTATCTGTAAAATTTCATTTTACTAGATATTATTTTTAATTAATTTTTATTTGGTTTTGTATTACATATTATGTTACTTGTGAATTTGCAGAGTGGTATCCACATTGATGATATTATTAAGAACACAAATATGTACTTTTTACCTTTTATTCATCATCGTTTTATTTAAATTTTTCAATAGGTAGGAACAATGAGAAAAATAGGCAATATAAATGAGAACTTTGAAATGTCTACCTGTTTGAACAGAATCAAAATTAAAGGTAATTTTTGATACTGTATTTGACTGGCTATTTGTAGAATGTTTCCTAAAATATCTGTCATAAATAAAATGGAACTCAAATGCTTATCTGTGAGGCAAGAATAATGTGTTTTTGTGAAATGGATTGACGAATACATTTAATCCCTTCTGGTCAATATCTGACTTAAAAATGCAAAACTCAGTATTGAACAGTTTTAAGAACTAACTGTTAATATCCTCTTGCTCCTTGAACCTGTTCTCAAGAATAATAAACACCTCAACATTTAGAGACTATATTTTACTTCACTGAAGAAGATACAGCCACAGCGTTTCAGCAATCTTTGTACATAAACTAAACTGCTTCTTTACACTTTTTGTAACATTGCAAAATAAAATAAACAAAATAGCTAACCTACTATTTGATGGCACGATTTAAAATTTATAAATTACTCTTAAAATGGACTACTTGCACAAAAAAATTGTATGTGTCTAATTTAATCATTATGGTCATATAATTATGTGTGCAAAGTATTTTTGAATTGTCTTTGTTAATACGCTATTTTTTTTGTGTTAATATTTGAACCCACCATCTGCATGCCAAAACGATCACTGAATCGCTGTGACGTCAGAATAGTCTAAATAAACAAGTTAAAGGAAATGGTGCACGCCCCTCTGCTTTTACAGGTCATTGCCACTCGTCACCCGTTGTTCCACTGTTTATACGTTTGTTTACGTTTTGCGGGCGTCGAGTATGTGCACAACTGACTCGACTATAGTGATGTGGACATCGTTTTGATGTCATGTGAAAGGGCGAAATGCTATTTTTAATTAATAATTTTATGCATTTCAATTTTTTGCAAGTGCTAACTTTTCGTTTGTGAAATAAACTTAATAATGACCATTGAATTTTGCCAAATTTATCCAAAAATAAAATTAGTGCAAGAAGCCCATTATTAATCGATAAACATTTCCTCATAATTATACCAAATGTCAAACTAGCTGTAATTTTTGCTGTAAAGGAAATTATCTACAATTTGATCTTAAACATCCACAATTTGACAACTTATTCCTTTTTATGCAACTTCTGCTGACTTTTTCCAGGAGGTATCAGAGTTAGAGAGCACTTTGCTTGCAAAGGAAAATGAATTGGGAATCACCTATGACCAAACAAAAGATGCAAGGGAACAACTAGAGGAGAAACTCAAAATGTTTGAAACTGTAGCAAAAGTGATGGCTTCAGAGAGCAAGTGAAATATCATTTGTGTTTTAAAATATTTGTTATTTTTTAATGTTACATATTTCAATAAAAGTATAAAATATTTTAAACTGTTAAAATCCTTACAGGCTGGGAACACCTCAGACTAGACAATTGATAACATTTTCGATAAGAAGAACAAAGATTAGGTTTTTTGTTGCAAAATGTCCAACAAAGAGGCTTGAGAATTGTTCAGATAAAATTAATCCCAAGGAAGGTGGTTTTGCAATTGATCAAACAATTGATATTGTAAAAGTAAGTCAATGTAAAGTTCCAGAAAATCGGATTTGAATTATTGATTAAAAAATAGTTAAATCTAATCAGCTTTCTTATTTCACTACATCATGTCACTAGATAGTATATATTTGTATGAAATCATTAGAGATTTTTAATTTCCACATCACATGAAAATATGATCTATTCTGACAAATTTGTATTTCTAAGAACAAAAAGATTTTGTTTTAAATGAATGCTAAGTACAGAATTGTTGCTCAAAAACTACAAAAATAGTATTAATGTTTTTAATGTGTTAATAAAAGTTTTTTAATGAGAAAGAAAGAAGTTGGAAATACTTATCTCCCTATTTAGAGCTACGCATGAATTTTGACAAGGTATTTTGTATTTTGCCTCCTTTGTCTATGTCTTTGAAAAGGTAATTTGTTTTCAGATTAAAAGTCACCTCAACAGAAATAGTATACTACCTGCTATTCAATCAGGTTTTCGTCAGGATCACAGCTGTTCAATAGCATGGCTAAAAGTCACAATAACATTATATCTGTGATGGATGCTGGTGGAGTGACGGTACTTGTCTTGTTTGACTTATGTATAAAGCATTTGACACCATTTCACATTCAATATTATTAGCTATTCTTTGTTACATAGGTTTTGATGCAAGTTCTGTAAGACTATCAGAACACTATTTGGTGGAAGGCGTCAGGTAGAAAGTAATTTATCTACACCCTTATCTATAACTCGAGGTATTCCACAAAGGTCAATGTAAGACCGTTGCTTTTTTTGGTTTACACTTGCAATCTGGAACACATATCGATACTTGCAGTATTCACATACAGTGTGTCTGCGGATTGGGTTTCAGATAGGTATAATGACCAAAAAATTTCACTGTACAACAAAAATGTATTCTTTGTGAACGCATCTGCTTCTTCTAAAAGTTAGATCTATCGAACCAAAATTTTAATTTTTTGCATGGTTGAGGAGTTAATAGAAGATATACAGGGTGTCTCAAAAATTAAAGTACCAAACTTTTACAGCATGTTGAGCTCGTCAAAATAAACAAAAAAAAGTGTCTATAAACATATAGACTATACCTCATCGTTAAGAAGCTAAGTGCACTTTAAAAAGCAAAATAACTTAATTTGACACTTGCCTGCTATTTTTAGATGGAATAAATAACGTAAAAGAACTACACAGTGTTTATAACGAATTTAGGAGAAGATTAAAGCTAGAGACAATAAAAATATTAAGCCTTAGAATGTGTTTTTATAAGCAATTTTGTTTTTATCAATTATTAAGTTATAAGGGGGAAAAAGCCCCCGTCTCTGGTCTTTAGCATGGGCGTACCGAAGAGGGGGGGCAGCTGCCCCCCCCTTCCCCTGGACCATGGTTGCCAACTAGTGCCCTTCCAGTTTCTCATACATTTAGCTGGTTAATTATGTGTGTACACCTAAAAATTGTCTTATTTACAAAATTGTAAATACAGTAAGTATTTCACAATTTTCATCCAGAACTCGTATTTGACCCTTGCAAATGACCTTCTGTAATAAGTCGTCAAATGGTTTCCAAGCTTAATTGATGCCATGTGCGTTTTGAAGCTGTAACTGCAACATTCTTGTTACGAATCGTTGTCTTAGGCCGGATATAGCTTTAAAAGACTATCTTGGCCATGGATGTATTTTATACATCCATGATCTTGGCCAGGCTGAGTCATAACACTATTTCTGCTTAGTTCAGCTTTTCTGCCTTTTTCTATAAAGATTGTTCAACTAACTACTGTTATATGGAATCTGTTATACCTATATTCGGTGATAACTCTAACGTTTGTACCAAATTTCTAAATTCACATTACATTTTAACCATTAATAAAAAAAAAAACTAAAAATCCATCTGAACTCACATTTATGAAAGTCAATTTGTTTAATATAGGTTTTAGGTATCCAGTAGAAGCATTATCAACACGAATTAAAACCAGGATTGTTGTTAAAAATGCAATTAAATATATTTCAGTTTATTTAAATGAAGCTTATAATTTGGTTAAAATATTAAGTAGTCGGTTAATTTTTGAGAGCAATACACTGGCGATCTAAGAAGGTTGGCTTGACGCATAATGCTGATTCATTTGTCATTCTGAGTTTTAATAATGTTAGTTATCCATTGAGTATCTTTCCCTGGGGAGTAAAAATTACTACAATTGTATCTTTAGCACCTAAACATATGAACTCCCAGCTTAAATTTCTAAAGCTTCTGGTGTGAGAAGTTGAAACTGTACTAAAAGCGCATCGGTTAATGCATTAGTCTTTGATATGTGTTAATTCTGAATCAAAAATCGTGCTCCTATTAGTAAAACTTTTAAGGTGAAATTTATGTTCCTTTGGTACTTTGTATGGTATCATTATATATTATGTGGATCACTAATCATTATTCTCCCAAATAAAATGTATCAATTATTTTTTTTTTAAAGCGAGAGCTATGCAACTGAATGCGCTTCACCTAAATGAGTTCATCAATAACGAAATTAGTAATAAAGGGGGCTTTGTATGATGAAAGTACATAAAAAACATAAATAATTTGGGTCTTTATTTCACAGAAGATGTTTCAAGTCACCTTGCAGAAAATCCACGAAGATTATTCATGGAATAAATACTTTATTAATTACTTAAGTACCTATATCTTATAAACATTTATTATTTCTATTTATGTCGAATTATACTCTACAGGACGTTCCTACTTTGCCCCCTCTTAGACCAAAAGCTGGGTACGCCCATGGTCTTTAGCGTGAGTTATTAACTAGCTGCCACTAGCTGCTATTCTTCAGAATAAAACCACAAATAATTGTCCTTTTTTTTATACCTAACTTATATCTCGTTCTTA
Source organism: Rhyzopertha dominica (assembly GCA_025024175.1). Lineage (NCBI taxonomy): Eukaryota > Metazoa > Arthropoda > Insecta > Coleoptera > Bostrichidae > Rhyzopertha > Rhyzopertha dominica. The sequence continues at coordinate 18,678,495 of QCXZ01000041.1, forward strand.
CGATAAAAAGAATAGTTAACTATGGAGTGTAAGTATAGAAATTACAATAACTGAAATGGTGTGTCTTTAACTCCACATTCCTTTATTAATTCGGTAACGGTTTCGAAGTTAATGTAATGTCATCATTGGATCAGGCTACAAAATTAAATTAAAATTATATATGAAAAAAAATATATTCATGGAACTTACAATAATTATGTCATTTTTTCATTGCCATCTGAACAATAAACTTTAAGAAAAGACTGTTTATTAACGATGTTGGTTCGAAAATTATTTGGGAATTTAGGGTTATTTCTTCAGGGCATTTGTATGATCTATTTTTCCAAAATTTCAATAAATTGAAAAAAAAATTAAATAATGGAAATTTATTAATGATTTTCAAACCCATTTCAACTTTAAAAAAGCATTTTTTAATAATAAAGATGCAGTTCCTATACTCGATTAATGTGGGGTATATAAATTTGAGACGCAAAGACTGTGTATACATTGGTAAAACATTTAGAAATTGCAGTGAAACGGTGGCAATAAAAAAATTGTCAGTGTAAAAATGACAATTATTGTAAGTTCCATTAATTTGTATTTTTTCGTATGTATTTGTATATGCTTTAATTTTGTAGCGTGGTCGGATGATGAGGTTACATTAAACCTCGAAACCAGTAACCGAATTTGGAGTTAAAGACTCACCATTTCAGTTATTGTGATTAAAAAAAATAGCTTAACTGGTACATCTTTGACAAAACTTAACTTCTTAACGATGAGGTTTAGACTACATGTTTATAGAAACTTTTGTGTTTATTTTGATGAGCACAACACACTGTAAAAGTTTGTTACTTTAATTTTTGAGACACTCTGTATAACTTCTTTTAACTCCTCAACCATGCAAATATTAAAATTTTGGTTCGATAGATATTACTTTTAGAAAAAGCAGACCCGTTCATAAAGAATACATTTTTGTCGTACGGTGAAATTTTTTGGTCATTATATCTATCTGATACCCAATCCATGGACACACTGTATATGTTGATGATACTCAACTGTATCATTCATTCTACTACAAAGAATCAGTGTAAGCTGTATAGATAGTATAATCTTAGACCTTAGAAATAAATGGGTTTGCAGCTGCACACTATTTGAAGATTAATCTAAGCAAGTCAAGTGTTGTTATATGTGGAAATTAAAAGAAACACATCATATTATCTTGGGCTAATTTTTATTGTGAATAAATGAGTATTCCCGTTGTTGAGTATGCTAAAAAGTTAAAGTTGCGCTTTAAAGAACACAGCACAGTGTAGTCTTAAAACATACATAGCATTGAACAAATTTATCCAAGTAGGTCGTATTTTTCAAAAAGTATTAAAACTATCTTGTGTTAGTCTCATTTTTTGCATGGTTCCACTATTTATGGTTCCTGCTTGGATATAGATACTTCTAATAAAATTCGAAAGGTTGAAAATGCGTGTATACGTCTTACTTTCGGTATTCATAAGTTTGAACACATTTCTCACCAGTTTACCGAGCTAAAATGACTGATGAAAGAGAGAAAGGCTGTTGAACATGTCATACATATTTTATAAAACCACTGTATCTGCTGAATAAGGTAAGCTACAAAACTGATGTACACAATTTGAATTTAAGGAATGTGGGTTCCATACTGACGCTGCCAACTCACTGCACTGCAATTTTTGAGCAATCATTTCAGTATAACATTGTCAAATTTATAATCAATCACCCAATTCCTTGAAATCTGCAAACTACAGTTTTTTAAAAGAAAACTTAAAAATTTAATGTTAGACGGTTATACATTTTTGTACAGTGTAAGTGTAAACAATGATTTTTAATTCTGTTCACTGCGTTGAGCACGCTTGGATTTTAGTGGAACAATTTAATTTTTGATATTTGTAGTTGTATTTGTCTTAGAGTGCTGGAGCTCAGATTACAATATCTCATGTTTATAAGCAAGGATTAAGTGAACAGGCGGGTGTGTAGCGAGCTGAATACCTTGTGATTTCTTTTTTTGACTTCTGTTTAGTTTGTGACATACAACTTGTTAGTCTGAAGAAAAATAAAGAAAAAAGTATAGTAATACTCGTAGTTATTAACTTTTTAATTTTATGTTGTGGTTATTTCTATTTGGGACATGGTTCTTCAAAATATAGTTATAATAAAGTTGTTTCGATATTTGAACGTTTTGGCCCTGGGTCTTTTTTAACATTTATTTATAAATAAACTTGAAGGCTTCTGAAAAATATTAAAATACATGTGTATAAATATTTCTAAAAAATAGATGTAAATAGTTAAAAAGGATCCCATCTGATTGCAGTGGTATTATATTATTCAATATTAATAAACACCAGGAGATATTTTTTTATAAAAACTTCGTTAATTTAAATTTGATGTATTTGTGACAGAAAGGATGGATAGATATATTTTAGATTAGTTTTTTACTTTTTTTACTTTACTTTATTCTTTTCATACATGCATGATTTCTAAAATGTTGGGTTTTGGTACTTGAATTCGTTGGATAGTTCTTTTTTGTGGTTATTTAAGGCTGTAATTATGTTATTTGAATATTTGGACTTTTAATTCTTTCTTGTAGGTATTGTGAGGTTTGACCTATAAACTACGTGAGTTTCTTTTTAACTGTGGGAATTTTTTATTTTAATGGCGTTTACAAATTTGAATTTGGTTTTGGCTAAAATGAGCAGTTTTAATTTTATGATTGTTATAAATGGGTGCTATTTTTTCAGAACAACCGTGGATATATGGCAAAGCAATAATTCTGATAATTTGGTTTAGTTGTTGAGGAGGGTAGTTATTTTTTGTTAGGAATGGTTCTGGATGTTTTAAATCGTTTAAAAAAGGTAATATTATAAGGTATGTTTTAAGTACTGTTTCCTCCATAACAATTTGGGTTATGAAGCTATGATGCTTCAGATGGGGCTACCTATATCTAACCCATTTGTTTGTTTATAAAATTGGACTTTGAATTGAAAAAAATTGTAGTAAGAGTGAATTTAATTACATCAATAAATTGTGCCTTGGAAATATTTGTATTTTTTTTGATAGCATTCCATTTTGTTATGATGATATCGATGTTTTTATTAATAGAGATATTAGTGTATAATGAAATTACGTCTAAAGATATAAGTATGTAATTGTCAGGTATGTTTGTTTGGTCTATAAATGACTTAAGTTCAAAAGAATTTTAATGATAAAATAATTTTTTCCAGATATGTTTCTGAGAATGTTGGACAGAAATTTTAATAGATATATACAGTGGAACCTGAATATGTATTAAATACGACTGGTCAAATTAGTTTTATGGGTTTGATCAAGCCATAGATTTTGTGAGGGTGTGTGATATATTTAGCCGTTTGTATGTCAGTATATTGATTGTATTTCCATGTTTTAATATAAAAATCTTATTATGTCCTTAATACATAAATAACTATTAATACAGGACCATCATGGTTGCTTATTCTTGCACAAATACTATGAATCATATATAGAAGCGATATTGATCTACAAAAAAGCGCATAATTTCAAAAACATTATTATTTAACTAATTTAAATTTTCAAATATAGGTAATATCCAAACGAAGCATACATACAGTTTTTACTGAACAGTGGACAGGTACTCCTAATTGCGGATCTACAACATCAACATGATTATTACTTTTAACTGTTAACAAACTACAGCATAGTTTATGCTTTATTTCAGTGGTATACTTTTATATGGTAGATATACTGTGTCAGGTTGGCACTTTTTTCGTATTTATCATTAAAGGAATCTTTGGAGCTAAGCGCTGCCACTCTTTAGCTTCTATTGGTTGTAAACATCTACATTTTATATAATTTAAAGTTTAGCTATATCTACAGTTTGAAAAGTTGTTTATTTCATTTGTGGCTGATATCTAACCTACTTAAGTTTGGCTGCATTTTATAAAAAATGGAAGCCTGCATTCCCATAATTAGAAGTGAGTGAAATAACAGTTTTTTTTTATTTGACAATCACAAGCATATTGTAAGAATAAATTATTGAAATCATATGAAGAAGAAAAGTATGTTTTGTACAATCAGGAAATGTGCTACAACATGTCTTACTAAATCAACTTCTGTATTTATTTACCGTAAACGGTTTTATAAATGGGCGTTATGTTGCTCTTGCATGCTTACATCCTTCCATAATTTTGCTTTTAGATAATATATTCAATATAATTGATATAGATGTAGCAAAATGTTCATCTAATAAAATTATATTCCATTTAGGATCATCTCATTAATATCAAACAAGAAATATATATTTAACTGATATAACATAGACTTATTTTAAGAAAATAAATGCAGATATTTGGGTAGTTTCAGTTCAGAAGCAATTTTTATGGGGGTATGTATTTTCCAGTTATTTCCGCTATAGTTCGAAAGTATAGCTGCAAAGTCTTTCGAGAAATAAATTGTATCTCTAAAAATAAAGGGGTGATGCACCCTCCAAAACTTGTGTATAAGTAACATGCAAACGCAATTAATAAAATTAATATGTCAAGTCAGATTGATGGTTTTTTTTGTAACAAGTTCGTTACTTTAATGTCTTTATATTGTTAATATGGTAAGTTTGTCATAAGCCTACTTGAATAAAATCAAATACAAATCATCCTTATTCACTTATGCAGTCAAATGCTGCTAAGCATTTCTGAAAAAAATGTGTTCTTCAGTTAAAAGTTAATAATGAAAATAGAAGAAGAAATCCCAAAAAAGGAAGCTTAACGTATATTAACACACTCCTGGTATCCCAGTATCAAAAAAATAACAATAATCATCTAGAAGTACCTATACTTAGTAGATGTCGTCAACTAAGTATAGGTTTCTTTCGAAATAGAGAAATATTGAATGCAATGGCCAGCAAAGAATAGGATATAATGCATCAATGTGCTGTATCATCTTAAACAGTTAAACCCAATAGATAATGGTTTGATTTTTTAATAGTTAAAATTAAGATTCTCTTTAAAAAATTGTGAATATTTTGTTTCCAGGGAATAATCAAAACATATTTTTTTTTAATAAGAATTAATATATTCTTGTATTTATTGTATCGGTAAAAACAGACTTGATGTTGTTGATGACAATTTGCCACAAAAAAAATAACTGTGTAAATAATAAATAATAAACACAATATTTACTAAAGGCTTTTTCCATCACACCTTAAAAAAACAATAGTTTAACCAATTCTCGAAGTTGGAAAAAAATATACTTACCATTAATTATAGATCAACATCATTGATGTTGATAAATATTGCTCAAATTGTTGAAGAAAGATAAGAATCAATCAATACCTGCCTGTCAAAGCACAAACTCTAGCCAGAAAACCAGCAAAGTTTTAGATTAGACATTGATGGAACCAACCATATTATACAGGCAGCAGCAATGTCATCTAAGAGGCACTTTCAGTGCATATCTCTTCGTCTTCCTTGGTTTCTAGAAAAGGTATTGACACTACCTCATAAACTGCTTCTTTAAAAGCTGGAGCTTTGAGGAAACATCAGAGTCTAATGTAAAAACCGCTGCAAATTGAATCAATATACTTCCACATCCAATTGTCAAAATGACATTTACGTTTTTATTTCTTATACTATACGATTGGTAATCAGGTTTTGAGCATTTTTTCTCCCAACACATTTTTTTAAGACAAACAGTCCTCGTGATATTAGCAAAAATATATAAATTTTTAAAATCTTTTTTTCCAAATAACTCAAAAATTATTAACTTAACAAAAAATTTACAAGAATGCTTTCTGATCAAAAATTTGATTCTCTATATTATACCAAAATTTAAATAAAATCGTAGGAGCAGGGTCCAATATAAGTTTTTGAGAATATTTTGAAAATGTCAAAATTTTAAATAAATTTTCAAGACACTTTTTCTGAGAAATTTTATTTCCTATCTGACTGTATTTTCATTTTTTGAATATATTAAATATAACCGTTTTCTTTAAGTGACGCCTTTTTGCTAATATCTTCTAAACAGTTTGCTGCACTGAAAATTTATAAGAACGAATAATATTCGCAATTATATTACTAATCACATACTAAAACGAAAAAAAATTTGCAAAAAGAGTAGTTACCCTCCAATTTCACCCCCTTCCCGATACTCTACTTACCTCATAAACAATATGGTCGCTTTGGGTAGTTGAGATTTATATGTTTGCCAAATTTAAAGTTCATTTATTAAATCTTTCGAAAGTTATCGTGTCCACAAACAAAACCACAGACACACAGACAAGATAATTGTTTTTGCTAAAATTTTGTTTTTTGCGTTTTCGACCATTTTAAAGCGAATAAGCAAATAAAAATTTTTGAAATTTTTTTCTGTGATACAATACTTCCCATCCGTTGGGTGTTAAAGTAAATTAAAACATTAAAAGTCATGACAAAATTTAACTATAGCTTCGGACTAATTTATTTWCTTTAMACATAAACTCGCTGCTKGTAACTTTATGGTTGAAATAATAAGAGCAAAGAATGTAGAGTTAGATGTAGATATTTATCAAGTTCTATATATAATCAGGTTGGGATAACAATCTAATAAAGAAATGATTCAGAAATTCATTACATAAAAAACCTAAAGGTTGATTGCATCTGTGTCTACAGACGTTTTTAATATGATTTATGGATAAATTAGCGTCATACTATATACCAACCTATAGCTATGCAAACCTTTTTTTTGTTACTGTATGCTTTTAATGTTACCTATGTATTATATTATTTAATGTAATAAAAAGTTTTGCTATCATATTGACCATGATGAATTCTTACTCAGCTGTAAAACCATATTTTTGTACTTTACATTATTATTATTATAGATTTAAACACGTTGGGTAGTCAAATTAGGATAGAAGTATGATGAGTCTCACATTCTGGAATTAATACGAAAAATCACATAAATTATGTAAATACCAAATACAATCTACATTTCAATCTTAATGAACTGGCAGTACAATGTTTTGGTAACTATTTACTGTAATTTTAATTAGAGTATATGGATATGATTAATCATTTGATCTTGTAATGCAAATTTGATTCACACCTATAATAGAATTATAAAAATATGATACCTAATTTTGATTTTTTTAAATATAAAAGTTGAAGTAGCAGACATATTTAAATATTCAAATAATGGTAGTATTTACTGTATGTAATAGTTTGCCATACTGATTAGATTTTTTTGGAATGAACAATACTGCGTTTCTGATTTAAACTGATACTTAAATTTTTTTATTTGAGTGAATACTAATTTGCACTTTTTATATTTTTATGGTATAAATTAAAATATAACATGTATTATTTGTAATAAAAAAGTCAAGTTGTTTAAAACATAATTTATTTATATCATTTAGACACAATCGGACAAATAATGTAAAAATAGAAAATGTGCTAAATTTATAACGTATTTACACATGAACTTCTACAATAAAACAAATAAGTACGTTTTCCTTTACATATCATTATAATATGTAGACAATGGACACAAAAATAAATCCGAAAGATAAGATCGAAACAATAAGTTTATTTGGTACTCTGTTGTATTATTAATTTATTTTTCTGTCTTGTAACTTTGGCCTGTGGTGCTGGAGCAACTGCTTGGAGTTGTCTTGGTACTGTCTGATGCCTATACCTGGTAAACCTAGCTATCAAACTGCTCTTGTCCATTTGTTTGTTCCCTCCTGCTACTTGCAATGCTATTGCTGCTTGTTTTGACCTTTCCACTACCTGCGACATAACCCTTTCATCCCCACCATCATTGGCAAGATGCCTCATAATTAGATGTAACCTGTCTTCATATTGCTGTTGCAATGAAATGATCCTCCGATCGTCCTCTAGTCGAACCTGTTGTAAAGTTTGGCTCAACTTTTGCACTCTGCGTGCCAAGTTTTCGTTCTGACATTCGATGCCCATTACTTGCATTTCTAGTTTCTTGCTACTGCTACGAAGGTCAATTATTTTTTCGTAATATCTTTGTAGGAGTATACGCATCTCGTTTTCATTTAATTTTGAAACTATTTCGAGTAACATACTAAAATCGGTATCGTGAAGCTTTTCCATTATAGGGAAATGTCCACATATTAGACCATTTTTGTATTCTATGGCTAGGTCGATGGCTTCGATTGCTTCCTCATATTGGAGCAACTTCCGCTCTTCGATTTCACTAACAATTTTTTTGTTAGTTGCTTTATTATGAATCTTGAATCTTTGTTCTAGTAGTTTTTCTCTATTTCTTCTCAAATCTCTAATTTCATGTCTCAAGCAATCAAAATCTTGACTAGTCAAGGAAGTGCTGGTACTTTGGTCTGATTTTTTTAGCAAAACTAACGCGGTCGCATCTGTCGAATTTTTCACAGAGTTTTTTGTAGATCTTTCACTAGCCGTACTCTTCTGTAGATCAGAGCTTCTTGAAAAAGTCTTTTTCTCTTCCTTTAACTGTAATTCCAATGCATGCAGCCGCTTTTCGTCTCTACGCTTATATTTTCTCAATTTTTCTAGTTGTTTGCGAGAGGTGTGTAAACTATTCTCGAATTCCATTACTTTTCTTATACTATCGTCAGTTATAATCTTGACCGATTCAGCTTCTTTGAGTTTCTGTTCCAAATCATGCACTTCACTCTTGCACTTTTCTTCCAAAATATGATTGTTTTGTGTTTGAGCTTGTGCTAACTTGCTTTGGGCTGCTTCATAATCATTTTGCAGTTTGATGCACTTTTGGGCAATTTTTCCTCGTGCGCTAGTTTTTATATCTTTCCGCTTTTCTAGTTTCTGAAGCAAGTTTTCAGTTATTTCAATATTCTGCAATAATTCGTTAATTTGCTTTTGATAACCCTGTAAATCCGAAGAAATCTGTTTAATGAGCTTCACTCTCATCTCTTGTGTCATACTACTCTTTGTGGATTCCTTATTTTCTGCTTCTGAATTGCTGTCTTCTAATATTTGTGCAGTCGATGCACTTTGTAGATGAGGGGTCAGTTCGTCTGCTGAGTGAATGCTACCTCTGCGCCCCCTAGCACCCTTGCTGTGATATTCTGAATTCGAACTGTGAATGCTTTCTTTAGTGGCAGAATGGCAGGAAGCTTGGCAAAGCCTGTTAGATTTAGAGACTAAAGCGTCAGTTTTATTCCGAAAGTCCTCCAAGTGGAGGTCTAATCGATCCATGAGGGTGTCTGACTCCTCTTGCTCCAATACTTCATTTTCTGAGCTGTCTGATGAATCTTCAATCTCCTCTTCTATCCTTTCCAAAGAGCGGTGTGGCTCGGATGATTCRCTCAAACACTCTTCACATTCTTGCTTCAAGGTTAACCACTGAACAATTTGATCCATTTCGTTTTTTGGTAAATGACCATTTGTAACCAGTTTCTGGAATACCTCTTCTGCATTTGAAACCAATTTGAGTAGTTGATTTGCTGCAAACTGGAGACCGAAAACGTCCATGTTTTCATTTACATTATCGAATGTCGTGTACGAATTTATTGTCACAATGTTTTTTACCATTTGCGAACGTATCGCAAACTGAAGTGTATAATAAGTGTCTGTAAAATCACGAAGTAATGGAGATATGCAACATATGAGTACAGTCTTTGCACGTCCGCCAAATGAATCTTTCAACAATGTGGTTAATACTGACTGATTGTACGGAACTGTGTTTGTAAAATTGTATTGTGAAGCATAAGGTTCAGTAAGTGCAAAAACACATCTCTGTAAAGCTAGCAAGCCAGAGTCCGTTGAAATAGCTTGTGTCACACCATTGTGATCCATGACAAGCATTTTATCACCTCCAGCTAAATCTGCAAAGCTTGCAGTAGAAACACGATGTTGAATGGTATTATCACAAACCCACTGTTGTTCTAAAGTTATCGTGAAGAGGGTATGAGCACACTTGGGGGCAATGTTAGATATTCCTAATTGTATAAGTTCAAACGCTTCGCTAATACTCATGCACTCTACACTTCCGGTTCCCAGTAGGTCCTGCACATTCTCTCCACAAATCTGCGACCATGTAATGTGGATGGATGAGTTTCTGTCCCTGTTCTGCATGATTCTCATGAACACTTCCCTGATGAATCGTGGAATAACGCCATGCTCACTTTCGCTCAATGCACAGTGCAAACCAGGTCCGAGGAGGGTATATGTTTTGCCTGTCCCGCTTTGGCCCGTAGTTACAACTGAGACGTCACAGCCTTCGAAGAAATAATTGAGCAGTGGGCTTATCACTGTAGTAAATACCCTACTCTGACAACAATCGGCTGGTATTACGTGATTGGCGGGATAGTTTTGAGCATTTCCCAGCTGAACTGTGTTATTATAAGTGTTTGGTTGAACGCACAGTATTTCATTGTTATTGTAGGGTGAAGGGCAGATCCTTACTGCCGTTTCAATATTAATCTCCATTTTAATTATTTATCCTAATGCGTTCAGCATTGTTTATTTATAAATAATCTTAGTAGAAGACTGTTACTGTTTGTCTTTTCACTGTTGTCAATAACACCAACATAACCCAAGATTCGAAATGTCATAAACTATCTCGAATCTGTACCGTCAACCGAATTTGCGCCTTAACGTATCCATACCATACTCTATCCATACTACATACCATCACTTCCATACTAACTAAAACTTATACCGGCAGCAATCTGTGCGGGCGTTTTCTTTTTGAAAATATTGTGGAGATTAATCACTGTTTTACGTTTACTACCTACTTATAATTAAATATACATTTACACCAAATTGGTATATTTAAATAGGCATTTCCCGGAAATACATTCCCTAATAGGTAACTAGGTTGGTATTGTAAATGACACAATACATATACCTATGCTTATTAAAATTATTTTGATTATGTTAATTTGAAATGTTCTTTATCTTTATTATAGTAAGCATCTATATTAAAACATATACATTTTTAAAATACAATTTAAAGAAGGTATTAAAAAATAAAATTTTAAATACTTTTGATCACATTTGAAATAGTGTAATATAAACATATACGCCTGGCAACGTTGCACATTTCCCCCAAGCCTACGACTACCGTCCGTTATTAGCAGTGACAACACGACAACAGCGCTGCCGTTTCAGTACGTTTGTACTGAATTCAGTACCAATTTGCATTATTCAGTACGTCAGTACGACTTTTTAAGATTCCCCCTATTTTCAGTACGAAGTTACATTTGACTTAGGTGACAATTAATGCATATCGCTACAAATTAATAACAATTAATGATAATTTTTTATATACAATACAAAAAGTGTATTTTTTAAAACCACAACAATTCCACAATATACCTACCATTAGATGGCCCTCATCCCAATTAACACAATTATTACATATTTTAGCCTTATTTATAATAATTATATTCAATAAATAGAAGAACTGCTGCTGTATTAAATTTTCTGCCAATTCAGTACGTTTTCTGCTAAATTCAGTACGTTTTTAACATGGATTTCAGTACGAAATCCAAAGTGGTTGCGGCAGCACTCGCTCCAAGCCGTTGCGAAGATTACTCGAAATCGTTGTGGAGTAGCGAGCTCTCGAGAAGGCTACAAGCGGGTGTGCGACGACCCGGTTCGTCCCTCCGACAAGAGCCTCCCGCTTTACCGCCCCGGGTCGGCGACAGTGTTGCTATCGGAAACTGCTTCTCCAAGATTATTCGTTATTTACTATTCAGTTCATCGTTATTATATTGTTCGAGTTCTTTAACCAAGGTCAAGTGTATTTTAGTTCGTTTGCCCCAGTAAACGTGTTAGTAGAACTACTCCCGAGTATCATTTGCACTACTAACAAGTCACGCGGAACTAAACGCGCCGCTGAACCCGTCTCATGCCACAAAAGTTTATTTATTAAAGTAGCTAGGTAGTTTATAATTTTAAAAATCAACAGGTGTTTTCAACATACTAAAAAGGTTTGCTGTATTTGAAAATTTTTTTAATAGAGGAGGCGGGTAAATTTAAAAAGTTGTTTTTAAAATACTTGAAAGTATTGTGTGAGATCTAGAGTTGAACACTGTCGGTAACAGCTTATTTGCTTATTACGGAATTTGGCGCGTATTAAAGATTAAATACGTTACCTTAACGTGTGTTATACAATTTTAAAAGTGGAATATTCAAATAATATCCCTAATCTAGGTATGCATTCGCTATATTTTACATATTTTCGTTTGTATTTGTTATGGATGTCAAATAAAAGTAAAACAGTTTTAAGAACGTAAGCTTTCGCGGCCAGAGTTAGATTGAAATCTTAGTCTTTTTTGGGTTAGAGCGCGTCTGATTTTGGAATATGGTCGACGTTTCACCCGTACTTGTAAGGGGCATCATCAGGACTATGGAATATGGTACAAACCTAACGCGAGAAACACGCGCGATTTGAACCAAATCCTAAGGAGGAAAAAGAATGAAACCACGGCATACTCAAATAAATGTCGTGATGATAACGTTGTACCTACCTTGGGGGGGATGCTTGGACGGCATATGTGGGAGACTGTGAAAGTGGGGATAACCATCTCCTTTAGATTATTCGGATGTTTGGAAATTTCTGTGACTTCTCGGAATCCTCTGATTTTAATCGATTAACCTGACTCGTTCGTCTGATGTCATCGTTCCTGAGGGACAGACAGTTTCGTGTAAAGCTCGGCGACACAAGGTCCTCGCTGCGCACCGTCACATCAGGGGTTCGATATTATCTCCGCTAATGTTCACCGTATTCACGAGGGACATCCCGAAGACGGAAGCAACAGAGCTCGCTCTCTACGCAGACGACACCAGATCAGTTGATCCATGTTTGATCACTCAACGTCTTCAGAAAGTCGCCGATGATCTAGAAGATTGGTTGTCCCGATGGTGAATAGGAGCTAACGTTGAAAAGAGCTTTGCATTGTTTCTGAGCAAAAGGGGGAAGCAGCCCGATCGAAACATAGAGATCTTCGATCGCGACATCCCGTGGAAACGTGATGCCAAGTACTTGGGTTCCTGGGTATCACCATCGACAGGATGCTGCTGTGGAAATTGCACATCGAAGGCCGAGCCAACAAGACGACGGCCAATGATGACATACGGATGTGCTACATAGGGTTACGCATTCGTTATACACATCAAACGATACCAGGTTATCCATAACAAGGGTCTCCGCATAGTCGTCGATGCTCCCTAGTACGTCAGGAATTCTTAGATAAGTACATACAATCTAGAAGCTCTCACGATCCAGGAATTCATCCGAGGAGCAGCAGCCAAGGCATTCCACAAAGCGGACGTCCACGAAAACCCCCTCATTCGTAATCTGGGAGATTACGATGAATAGGAAACTCGTACCTACTAGAGGCCAAAGATGCTGCTGCTACAGTAGCTCCGAAGCCTTGCCGACTTCCAAGGCCGGCCGCAATATGTGAGCCGGCCAACCGGGTGGCATGAACCTCACTCGCGGCAATTTATATAATAATAATAAAATATCATATCTACCCAACTTTCCCAAATGAATGTAAAATTGATGTTAGGAGAAAATGATACCTATATCAAATGCTCCATAACAGCAGACGAAAAAAGTAAAAAAGTCCTGTTTCGTCGACACCGCACGWACAAGGGATGCTCTAATTAKCCCTACAACATAKAGGATTTATTTTGTCCTTCGGAGGTGGAAGAATGTGACATTTTTGAAAAGKRCTGGAAGATAGAACGKATTGGTTGTTACTTAGGAATTTTGCTAATTCTGTCTGTTACATCTTATACATAGTGGAGTAAAGCAGTCGATCTATAATTTGGAGGTTTGAAAGTTAGTTTGGATTTGGAKTACAGATGACCATTAATTGTATCTCACAGCTATTATACCCGTTGTTGGCCAAACTGATGCATAAGGGAAATCCGTATAGCGTTTTTGTGATGTATGATGATGAGAAGACACATGACAGTATCAATCTGTGTGGGTGGCCGAAACGACCATCCGGTAGATGAAAGACAAGGACATCAAGAAATGGGAGAGAATTATTGCTTTCGATTGAATTTTATATCAGAATGTTGGGAATTAAGGTGATCCAAGAAGATTGTGTCGGAATCGTGAGGCCATATAATGAAAGTGTTGTCAACATAACCAAGCCAGATTTTAGGTTTCAGGTCTGACTACTCTAAAGCTATTTGTTCCATGAATATGGCACTAGTCGTGACAATGGGGAACACCCATAGGAGGATCAGAAATTTGTTGGTTGATTGATCAGGAAATGTAAAATACGTATGTTGTGAGCTTAAAACCCTTTTTACTATCGAGCTAACCGCAGCTAGCATTACTTACTGCACAGACGTTAACCGCAGCTAACCGTCTTACTCAGCCGACCAGTCGTCAGCATCTATAACTTACGCTAACCGCAGCTAGCCTTGCTTACTTCACAGACGTTAACCGCAGCTAACCGTCTTACTTAGCTGACTAGTCGTCAACACCTTTCAATTACGCTAACCGCAGCTAGCCTTGCTTACTCACCTCACAACAACACCCATGGATTCATTTTGACCACCGCCACTACGGTTGTAAACCTTCGGCCCGTTTCTCGCAGATCCGTAACCTCGTAACGATCATTGGGCAGCACGGACCTAATTTTGCTTTCAATTTTCTACTCATTCCTGTTGCCGGATTGTCCGTCTTCAAAACCATTACCATAGACTTTTGCTTCGGTTCTGGTCTTATTAAATCTAGCCTTTGGTTTCTCTTGCTCCATCGTCATCCGCTCCCTAATGTCCTCTTTCAAAGCTTTTATCCGGTCTATGCCGATCTGCACTTCATTCACTATTCGCGACTCGGCCATGCGGCGAGGTTTGTATCCCGCCAGGGCTTCCAATACTTGCTTTACAAATGAGTACTACTTGATTTTTGTACACTCTTCCATCTTTCAGTTCGCAGTCTCGTTTATATTGCTTGGCGGCTCCACTTTTAGGTTGCGTATGATCAAAATCTGTTCCTCCTGAAGCTATGCGGCGAGCATCCAATTCCCTTCAGTGATGACCACTTGATTGACAATAATCTCCGCCAATTGGATTGCGGCTCAAGGCGTCTACGTGTGCCATTCTTGCGCCGGGTCGATACTTAACTTCGAAGTTAAAATCCTGCACTTCTAGCCACCATCGTGCTATCGTCGGTATCACGTCCTTCTTTGAGAATGCCATTCTTAAGGCGTTGCAGTCCGTAACCACCTTGAATTCTACGCCAAATAAATACACTCGGAAATGGCGTAAAGCTAGGATAACGGCCAACGTCTCCAACTCGTACCAATGATAGTACTTTTGTTCAACAAAGGTTTGCTTGCTGAAGTAAGCGACCACGTGCTAGTTGCCATCTTTAACTTGTATCTACATTGCTCCCACACCGATGGCCCTAGCATCCGTGTGCAGTTCCGTGGGCAAATTCGGTTCGAAGATAGCTAAGATAGGTCGTGTTGTAAGTTGATCTTACAGCTTTTACGTGCGTTTCACCCCAACTCCACTTGGTGTTTTTCTTCAGAAGACGGGTCAAAGGTTCAACGGTTTTGGCGTAATCTTTGATGAACTTCCGAAAATATTGTCATATATTGAATTTATTCTAAATTCATTTAATTAGATCGTTATACATTCTAGAACAGAACGTTTACTAAACATGTCAGCATTTTTGTGTCATTGCACTTCCCGCTAGCACCGAGTATAATGCTAGCGCAGCATTATGACGTATTAGCGAGTTGAGTATAAATACTCGGATAAATCAATCGTGAATAACGAGGAACTGGGAAATAACTTAGAGTACCGCACAATGTAAAACGTTGTCCCTCTGGCAGGAGCTAGCCCTCCTAGCATAATGTAAGTAAGAAGGTAAAATATTCAATTGTCATTTTAATATATTACTGTGTGCTACAACTATTAATGTCTGTTTTATGTTACTTGTTTTACAGATTTCTTTGTTAATAAATAGTTGTACAGAACCTAAGTCGTATCYCYCCTGTCTTCGCCCCTAGTTCTCTGTTTCAGGTTTCGTCAGGTAATCACTAGCACAACGGCGCACAACCCAAGTCCGAGGGTTGTGACATGTGGTGGAGGCGCCCTTTCGATCCAGATGTACCCAGTGTGACAAATGGTGGTGGTCTACAACAAAATGAAAATTAACCTTTTAACCAACATTAAACCTATCCATTATTCCTTATTACTTAAGAGTATGGGAAGACGGTCAGCAAAGGGGTTCAAGGCTTTCAGCTCCTACTAAAGCTAAGAGGTCCGCCAGATAAGTCTGCGTAAACCCTCATAGCCTCAGACTGTTGGTTGTAGGCAGGCAGATCTAGCTAGTATAGCTAAAAGGTCAGCCAGATAAGTCTGCGTAAACCCTCATAGTCTCAGACTGTTGGTTGTAGGCAGGCAGATCTAGCTTGCGTGAGCCAAGCCGAGGTCCTCCTAAACAGATCGAACCTCATATTTCTATTTGTTCCCTATTTATCCAAAATAAAAAGAACAGGCAGTCATTACCAATGGGCATTTATATGAAGAAGTTCTGCAACCCATGCCAAGAGGAGGAACCCACCATCCAAAGTAAGAAATATAATTAACCCCCTACCACCCACCCCAAACTACGGCTTAGGTTCACACTATCAGATTTTTATAACAATTTAATGTAAATGCAAATGCGGTTGTTAAAATATTTTTGCAGAAAATAGGTATTTCGAAATAGAAGCACATAGGGAAGCAATGGCCAACAAAGTAACCATCGAGGAAGCCTTAAGGAACCGCCCACCTCCTGCATTTCCAAAGTTTAAAGCACCTTCAGTTTTTAATCCTGCTGCAGATAACCCAATAATCTTTATTAGGCAATATGACGAAATTTCTGATTTTAATGGTTGGAATGATAACTATAAAATTCTATATTTAGGAAATTTCTTGCACGAAGCTTCACAAATTTGGTATAACAAGTACATCAATGAACAAAGTAATTTACGTAAAAACTGGTATCAAATCAAACAAGATTTTTTAGATCAATTTGGTGGTATTTATGCCCTAAGAAAATTAAAATTTGAATTAAATTCCAGAAAACAATCAGAAACAGAAGATATCAAGCAATATTTTTACGATTTAGTTGTTTTGGCACACAATGTAGATCCCAACATGTCATTTGAAAAATTTCGTGATCATTTCGAATTCGGACTACATCCATCATTTTATGAATCATATTATTTGTTAAACTACAAAGTAAACAGCAAAGAGGAACTTCAAAGCTTAGTTTTGCATTTAAGCGATGTAAGAGAAAGGGTATCAACACATTTTTTAAATTTAAAAGAAGCAATTTCAATAACTAACGATAAACCTCAATTTTCAAAACATTTAGAACAACGTACAAAATGCCTACAAAATATTCAAACATAATAGTTTAAATAATTTCAAGACTTACTACAAAAATCAAAAAGGGAATAATATTAATAACTTAATAACCAAAGATAATTTAAAACTTATTGCTGCTAAAAATTATATTTTAAGATCTAATGTAGAAATTAAAGTAAAATTGTTAAACTTGTATCCCAGAGTAACGTTAAATAATTTTGAAAATTTCGAATTTAGGGAAAACAAAAATCTTTTCCAAAGAAAAGGTATTGCTTGTGAAGGCTTTACATTTATTGGAAATAATCTGTACATTACATTAATTTTAAAGTGTACCATGCGCCAGGCAATTTTTAAAGGGACAATTTTGGGTTATTTGTGCAAAAAGAGAAATGAAATAGTATCAAATTCCACAGTTCTAACTCTGCTAGAAAATTCGGGGACAGTTGGATTAGAAAAACACAAATGTTTCGAGAAGACAGATCAAGAGGGTAAAAGAGATTCTCAAATGTCTAGGGCCAACAAAGTTAATAAATTTGACAATAAAGAAAATTTTTCAAATATAAATGTAATATGCAGTAAACTCAAGGTAAAAGATAGGGAAAATTCTTTAGTCAAAAACGTTCGCCCAAAGAACTTTAATTATTGTAAAAGGCTTGAAAAATATCCAATAGGGCGTAAAAAACGTGTATCTAGGCAAATGGGCAAATGCAGTAAAGCAGGAAGATACTTGGGCTCAATAAATGAAATCTGCGGTAATAATTGTATGCGTATAAGAAATGTTGAAATAAAGCAAGATTTAAATAAATATAGGGGACATATGTATAAAGTACGAAATAGGGTATAGCTTATAAATAAATGGCAGGAATTTACTAGAGATGTTTAAAATATAAGCAAAGAAATAAGGTTTCGAATACATGGTTAATTGAAGAGTAAATTATTAGCAGTAAACGTAAAGTATTTGTGCATAAACAGGTTAGGTCGCAGGATTAAACAGTCAATGGAATGGTACTTACCAGCTGATCAGTAACTTCCGGAAGACACCAAGCCATGGCAAATGAACCCATCCAGAAGGAAAAATCCAGGAATATTCCAGCAAATTACTCCTCGAGGTGCGCACACCCTAGGAAATAAGGAAGACTAGAAAGTGAATTCACAAGGATCCTAATCTTAAAAAAAAGCGCTGAAAAGGTAAAACTCTACCAAAGGAAGGGATATTCAAAGGACCTATTGCTTGCCAGAGAAAAGCTAATACAGCTATAATAAGTAAAATTATTGAAAATCGGGAGACCTGGCAAATAATTTTTAATGCAGTGTGGTCCTACGTGTTTTGTTTCACAAAGCACGTCCCATAAGTTCTCCTCGATCCTCGTCGTCGCTGTACAACAGTTATTTTACAAAAATGCGAAATTTTGAAAAGCTGCAGCATTATTTACAGTAAATGCGCAAATAAAAGTGAGCAAAGAAAATGGTTGTGTGTGAAGTGAGAAAATTACAGAATGGGTTCTCTTTAAAAATTATGCATGTACACTAACTTGGTTTTATTTATATGGGTACTAATCAACACAAATAACACTAACCAACGGTACTAACCACTAATCCTGCGATCACGAAATTAATAAGTTAACTGTAATTTTTTTTTTTAAGTAGGTACCTACACAAAATTATTTAATAAGGTTCAATTTATTTAAATTTAGAAGACTTAAACAATGTCATTATTATAGACGAAAAGAAAAGATAATTATACTAGTAATTACAAGGTTTAGGATGTTTATATGATATATAATAGAATTGTTTCTATAGGAAAATAATCAAGAGAGGTTAAGATCAATAAGCAAATTAAAATGTTGTACAATATATTTAAGATAGGTAAAATGATTTAAATAAAAGCAAAATTTAGATATACTTACAAATAAGTAAACGTAGGTAAGATTTTAGGAATTTTTTATAGGTAGATAAACTGATTATTAAGTAGAAATAAACACTAAAATAGGCACAACTAAAGCATTAATATTAAAATTTTTATACAAGTTCATACTACCATAGATATTTACTTACCGTTTTTGTTTATATTTTCCATGTCTCGGCCCGCACACATGCCCACACATCACACGAACAGGCACGATACACTGGCAGCAAGACGACCGCCAAAATTTTCAAAGTACTGGCTCCACGTTCGACTCCAAAAGCGACTACGACTACCAAAACCAGGCAATTCCAAAGAAGTAAAGCAAGAATGGGTCGCCTATGCAATAATCCATAAATCACACCTATCCTTTCCTAAATCCCACAAAAATTTACCAACATCCAAAGAAGACTCCACAGGAAAACCGAAGACGTCGCCTATTGACCCACAAGATAGCTTCAGAGTGAAGTATTTGCACCCAACAAACTGAAGAACCACCAACATCAAACCAGTACATCGACAAAGAAATACAACGGTGTCGGAAAAGAATCAAATTTGCTGAATCTACAGAAATCTCCACCGGCTGTAATGAAGGTCATCCCAAGCTAGAACCACACTCGCCTACTCATCGCAAGTGCAACTTAATACCAAAGACTGCAATTAGTGAAAACATGAACAGAGCCGTAACCAGTGAAAAGTGAACAGTGCCGTATTAGAAAAGTGTGATCGTTATTGTGTGTCCAAAGAACAGTGATAAATGATTGTAGACATTAAAATGGGCCCAATATGTCATTGATTAGATTTAAGCCAATAACTTTTTACTTTTGTTTTGATTATTTTGCTATTACTTCTGTTTTTTTACAAATTTCAGTTACAGACTATTTATAATGCATTTGTTTTAAATATCAATTTATGTTTAACAGTTGTTAATATTTAATTGTTAGTTTCGCTATATCTTTTTTTGTTCATTTTTGAGCTCACGGTTTGGTACAATGTAATATTTAATTCTTTTTCCACTTTTCCAGTGCAAGCTGGAGGGCCAGCTTTTCTAAGCCAGGGGGAAATGTCATATATTGAATTTATTCTAAATTCATTTAATTAGATCGTTATACATTCTAGAACAGAACGTTTACTAAACATGTCAGCATTTTTGTGTCATTGCACTTCCCGCTAGCACCGAGTATAATGCTAGCGCAGCATTATGACGTATTAGCGAGTTGAGTATAAATACTCGGATAAATCAATCGTGAATAACGAGGAACTGGGAAATAACTTAGAGTACCGCACAATGTAAAACGTTGTCCCTCTGGCAGGAGCTAGCCCTCCTAGCATAATGTAAGTAAGAAGGTAAAATATTCAATTGTCATTTTAATATATTACTGTGTGCTACAACTATTAATGTCTGTTTTATGTTACTTGTTTTACAGATTTCTTTGTTAATAAATAGTTGTACAGAACCTAAGTCGTATCTCTCCTGTCTTCGCCCCTAGTTCTCTGTTTCAGGTTTCGTCAGGTAATCACTAGCACAACGGCGCACAACCCAAGTCCGAGGGTTGTGACAATATCCTGACAACCCCAAGACTTGCCGTACTTGCCTCACGTTCTGAGGATCACGCTATCTGGTCTCATGCATTTAGCGCTTATTTCACTTCTCAAATAGATTATGGTGTCTTTGAAGAACGCGCACTTGCTTAGCTTCAGTGCAAGACCACCCTTTCTTAACGTTTCCAAGACTTGGGTCAATCTCTCAACTCCTTGTTGGAAATCAACCGCTGGTATAATTATGCCGTCGATATAGGTTATATATCGCATATAGTTCTACCAATTCGTTCCATCTCGTCATTGTGTGCTTTGTTTGTTGCCACGTGTTCCGGCCATGAGGGTAGTTAGATCAGGTCAGGATTTCCGGAACTCATATTTTTTAGACATCCCGCAAGTTCGCCTACCGTGGCAAACCCGGCAGCTTTCAAGGACAACTTTAAGCTATCTTCGGCAGACATTCGATGACAACATCGATCAAATATTTTTCGGGTATATCTAACGTCAACTTAATCTGACAACTTTCTCAAAACAATAATCCCTACATTTTGTCGAAGTAGCGGTTTATAGTTCGCAGCTTCCAACAACAATGCACTAAAGCGGACCGTAGTTGGAAATGCTGCGAGAAGCATCTGTTTCATTGCGCCCAAGAAACATAGGTACGTATCCGCTAGCAAATCGTGCCATTTTCGCGCGTTCCCTCTCAAACAACCCAAGACAAATCTCATCGTAATGTTTTCATCCCAACCGTGATAACGAACCAAGTTGTCTACTTTTCTCACCCATTCCTCGGAGTCATGTGCATTATCCCTTGGATCAACGCAGGCACCAACGTTTCGTCCACTGTCACTAAATCCCGTGGGGCCTTGAGTGTGTACTTTCGCCTTCAGTGTGGTAACTTGCCTTTGCAAACAACGGACCCTTTTTATTTGCACCCAACGAACTCGAGCTTGTCGACGCAGAAGATGTCATGGACGACGAATGTTGCTTTTTGGGTGGACGTTTCCCAATTTTCGAATTTTCGCAGCATTCCGGTTCACAGTCACTGACACGATGAGTTTCGCAGCTGTTATCCCACTTCTGACTGCCGTGATTTTACACTAATTATCGAACAAGTGTAACCCAGAACCGTCCTGGTGGACGCTTGTGCCCGCACTCCTCGGCCTACCCGGCCAGTACCACTTTTCTTTGTTCCCCGTCACCTAGGGGTTATCTAACCGCTTAACGCAACACACTTCTTATCATCGTTCGTCGGATTCACCACACGTAGAAGTGAGACATTTTTCTACCACGTCGAGAGTATTTCCGACTGATTGTCCCGGAATGATCTGATAATCCTGGATGATCTGTGATAATCATCCGTCATTCAAAAGCTATCTTTAATTTCATTTCGTTTATTTATAGATTCACGTACAGAGACGAAAAATAGCAGTTTCAATTAAAATCCAGAAAATCTGATGCAAGCTTTAATCACTTATGTTTAAAAAGGCCTACAATTTTACTAAAATACAGGATAAAGGCTGACAAAATTTACTAGGAACAACTATAAAGAAATAATATTATAAATAATTTGACCCGTCATAGAATTACATAAAGACACGTTTTACAACAGCTGTCAATATGGTCAGGATATCTAACGCCCGGCGTACTGTCGAACAACTATAATATGTAGAACTGATAAAACAATTTTTTAACTAAACGACGATAAATAATGGGAGTTCATTAAAAATCTATGCTTAAAATAACATGTCACAACATACAGACACATCAGCACTTGCGTTTGCCAAATAAAACGAACACTTGTCGAAACACCATTAATCTAACAGAATTATAGAACATCTTGTCATTGTAATTAATCCCATTATGCATGATGGTTCTAATACAATCACTTTGCAGATGTATTCTGCTCACTATCTATCCTCCTTAGCACTTAGTTCGCCAGTTAAATCGACTTTGGTCAATGCAACTAAATATCTCCTTATGGCACACAAAGCAATACACGCCTAGCCAGACACAGCAGCACTCGCATTCGCCAAACAAAACGAATATTTGTGGAAAGATCGTTAGTCTTGACAGAATTATAGGACATCTTCTCATTGTTATTAATCCCTTTACGCATGCATGGTGGTTCCAACACAATCAGTTTGCAGATATATTATGATCAAGGCACTTACGATCGTCAGTTAAATCGACTTTGATCAATGCAACTTCGTATCCTTATGGTACACAAAGCAATACACGTCTAGCAAGACACATAAGCACCTGCATTTGCCAAATAAAACGAACATTTATATTGAGCAAAGGCGTTATTAGAAGCTAGACGTATCTACCTGACTCATATAACAGCATTGTACCCAGCGGGCATAGCAGATTGTCGCTTTATATAGAACAAAATGGTCCCTTAAACTATTACATCGAGCAAAAGCGTTATTAGAAACTAGACGTATCTTCCAGACTCTAATAATACCAGCACTGTACCCAGCAAGCTTAACAGGTTGTGTGGCTTTAAATCAAACAAAATGGCCCGTTTTATTATTATATTGAGCAAAAGCGTTATTAGAAGCTAGGCGTATCTACCTGACTCATATAATACCAGCATTGCACCCCGCAAGCTTAACAGGTTGTGTGGCGTTATATAGAACAAGATGGCCCCCTATACTATTATATTGATCAAAATCGTTATTAGAAGGTAGACGTGTCCTGACGCATATAATAACAGCATTGTACCCAGCAAGCATAACAGAATGTGTCGCTTTAAAACAAACAATATAGTCCCTCATACTATTATGTCTCGCAAAAGCGTTATTAGAAGCTACACGTATCTTCCAGACTCATAATACCAGCATTGTACCCAGCAAGCATAACAGATTGTGTTGCTTTTAATCAAACAATTGAAAAACTTAGAAAAACTAGTGCGGGAATAATCAAGAAAATCTTACATTATCGCCGCCTTCATCCGTGGGTCATAACAATGCGGTCACTCCGGTGGACAGACAAGGAGGTTTCACATACGCGCGGGAGATGCAAAAACAAAACATAAGTTACTCATCCGTTAAACTCAAACAGATACATTTAAGACTCACAGAGGGGTTTTCACCCCAGGGCCTCATCCTTGTCCTGTCTATGGCTTTATCCCTGAGATTACATCATTAGTCAATGGTGGTTATGAATATCTTGTTAGTTTTCTCTCTTCAACAACTAGCTAGTGTCAACCTGAAATAGTAGAGGCTTCCCCGAACGCTCACCCTAAGGCCTATAGGGTCGCATTCCAATAGCCCGGATCGGGGGCACCTAATAAGGCTACCCTCTCCACCAGAACTATGTCATTCGAGTAGCCCGCATTACCCCGCGGAATGCAAGACACCCACTCGAAGGAACCACGGCTGTTAACCGGGCACTCTGCGCTAGGGGTTTAAAACTGCCTAAGGCACATCATGGCCATAGACCTTGCTCTCACTGCCTGAGGCACATCATGACCAAAGACCTCGCTCTCACTGCCTGAGGCACATAATGGCCAAAGACCTCGCTCTCACTGCCTGAGGCACATCATGTCCAAAGACCTCGCTCTCTCAGAGCCAAAATCAAGAACATTTCTCTCTGTAAAAAATAACACATCAATACTCATTGCCTACTTTTGCATCTCCTCGCGACTCTGATATTTTCTCGCCAAAACAATTAATCGCACGCATACGCATTCGCTTCGATTTTAGTTTTTATCTTATTAGCAGCGATTCTAAACATAGCAAGAAATTAATAAACGTACAAAAACACCTTTTATTTTAATAAAAACGCAGATACAAAAAATGACATTTAACATTCAGCCAACCTTACAAGGTCGTGTCCTCACGACATAATTATTCGGTATCCCTACTTGATTTGGATAAATTAGGCAATGGTACTTCATCTGAGCCACTGTCCTCATCGATGGTATCTGATATAATAAATGGATTTGATAATAATAAATAGATTTTATTAAAACAAGAGCAGATACTGAGAGTAATACATAATCAATGCAAGTCTAGCAGAAGCTATTCTACTTAACCTTCGAAAAGAAACTTAAACTATGTATATTATGGTATAATTTATGAATACCCCTATGTTAATTGATTATGCGTCTTACGCTTCAGTTATTATTATCAACAGGTGTCTTATCTCCTTAGGTTAGCCTTCATGTGTGGTCTTTGGGGATAGTAAGCTATTGTTTGAAATATTGAAACTGTATAACGAATTTGTCTTTCAGAAGAAAGTCTAACAATAACCATCTTACTGTACACACGTAAAGTTAGATCTCCGCTAATTTCGTAATCGTAAATTGTCATTCCGGTCAGTTACAAAACCGTCAACAATGGATCCATTATTTAGGAATAACCTCTATTTGATTTTCCGATGTTGACTTCGTATAGTTTAGCATACGTAGTATTAGTTATTTTTGTAAACAATTAACAGTAGCTTATTGTATTATTAGCAAAGTAGGCAGGATCCAATGTATAAAAACTAGTTGTATTGTAATACTGTAACTTTTAGGGAGTTACTCTGTCCGAGGGCATATCGAACAGAGCCTGTTTAACTGTTCACGTTATTTTGTACTCAATAAATTGTTTTTTTAAAAAGCTGTTTGTTCGAGTACGAAATTTAACTGGCGCAGTCAGTAGGATTGCCAGAAGGCTGTAAAGAACAAGCATCGTCTTCACAGTCGTTGATATCAATCGTTTACTGGCAATCAACCACCTGGGACCTGGAGGACAACATTGCCAAAAGGTTCGCCGATCCAGAGGACAGCATCGCCGAAAGATCGATAGTCACTAAGAAAAAGAGCCGGAGAACAAGCATCGTCAAAGGCCCAACCCCGATCCAGAGGACAACATCGCCGAAGGATCAACTCCCAAATCCACCTGGTCCAGAGGACAGCATCGCCGAAGGATCATCCCTTTATCTGGTCCAGAGGACAACATCGCCGAAGGATCATCCCTTTATCCGGTCCAGAGGACAGCATCGCCAACGGATCAATCCCAGTCCACTAGGTTAAGAATAGAAATAATGCGTAAACCGTGAGTACACATTTAAGTATTTTCACTGTCGTTTTTTTTTATTAATGTCAAATGAAGACACAAACGTTTCAATTTACAATTCATTAGTAGCAGATTTACACGATATAATTAATAATATTGATAATAATTCGAATAGTACTGTAAATACAAGTAACAATACCGTAAATATGGCAAATACATTCAACAAAATGCATTTAGACGCAGTACCCAACGACGATGGGGAACCTGCAACGTTATCATTATTCATCTCTAGTTGTGACTATTTAATGTCATTTGCAGATTTAGTCAATGTAAATAACCCAGTGAATAAAATTTTACTACATGCAATATTATCAAAATTAGTGGGGCGTGCAGCTATTTTAATAGGAAATAGAAATGACGCAGATACTTAGCCCAATATCAGAAAATTGCTTATTCAGTTTTTCGGAGATCAGCGCGACGAGAACTGTCTCTTACGCGATTTGATGTCTTTAAAACCAGATAGGAACGAGTCAGCATATCAATTTGGAATGAGATGTCAAGATGTGAGAAGCCTTTTGCTGTCTTGCATAAAATTAACAGAGTTAGATGAACAAGTTAGAATCATTAAAACGACAATCTATGATAAACGCGCATTAGACACATTTTTGACAGGACTTAATGGTAATTTAGGCCTCGCAGTTAGGTTGCAAATACCGGACACGTTAGAGAAAGCTATGTCATTAGTTCTGGAAGAAGAATATTTCAATTACGCGAAAAATCATCACATTCAATCAATGAATCGAAAACCGAATCAATTCAGGAATCAAATTCCACAAAAGCATTCTCAGTTGACTCAAAGAATCGCTCCAGTTCAGAACTTTCCCCCCGTTAATTGGCAACACCCCGTAGTAAGAAATTTCTCAAATTTCCAACCACCAACATTCCAACCAAGGCCAATAAGACAGTATCAGCCTCAACAAAGATCTAGTCCACAATCAGCAAATTATAAAACGCAATGGCAGCCTAGAAACACATTCCCGGTGCGCCAGCACCCAAGCTTCTATAAACCAACTCCAATGGACACTTCTTCCGGTAATACCAGAAGAACCCAACAAGTTATTAAACCGAGTACATCAAAACCAAATTTCATTTCGGAAGAACTGTTTTATCATGATTCAGAACACGATTTAGAAGATATTGACAACTATGTTGTCTGGGATCCCTCCGAGGATGAAAACGCAGAAAGTGTGAGACTTGCCACAATAGATACTGAATACCCCGAATTTCCGCCTAGACCACAGGAAATTCCCGAAGTGGCACAAGGACCTATAGATCAGTACCAATATCAGCCACTCTGGCGCGTACACGAAAATCGCAACGATAACGCATTCAATTAGTATCGTCAAAATTTTTTCAGAGACCATCAGTTAGACCCACAGCCGTAGTAATTAACTTAAATACCGAAAACAACACTAATTTACCATATTGTCGCATTTGGGCCTCAGCGAGAGTGACACCTGAAGCGGGACGGGATCAGGGATGGTCAAGTCAAATGCCGTATACAAGCCACTAGATTTAATAAAACTAATTTTACAAACAATGGGCAGATCAGTTCAACAGGGACATACAAAAAATAAAGAACAAGTTACACTTTTCACAAAAAATAAAAATGTAAAAATTATCTACACACAAAAATCAACGATAAGGAATTATTAAAGAGAATAAAGGTTAATAAAATTTACTACTTACTGAGTTATTGTACTTACATCTTCTTTTCTTAACTAATGGGGATACCTGGTTGGTAGTGTCACAACCTCTCGCTGATCAAGCCCGAACGTGACTCCTCGATCTTTTCAATTTCCGTATTTAGGTAAAAATCGCAGCTTTGCGTTTTACGGGGTTGTCATGTTTCTTTTTTATTTTGAACAGATCTACTAAATGAAAAATTGCAACGATGTTGCGGGTGATTAGAGGGCATGCGACAATATATCGTAATACCTCGAATTAATGCAAAATTTATGATCGACACTGGTTCATCAAAAAGTTTTATAAGTCCACGTTTAGCAGGGAAACAATTTATAAATTTTGTAGAACACGACCCGTTTCAAGTAAGTACAGCTCATCAGACCACACGTCACAAATACAGCGTAAATCTTCCATTGCCACCCATTTTCAATACTAAAGACAGACATAAATTTTATGTTTTTGAATTTAACAAGAAATATGATAGATTAATCGGGTTAGATTTGTTAAAGAAATTAAATGCAAACGTAAATATAGGCAAACAAGTTTTAGAAACAGAAAAAGCTATAATTCCGCTTCATGTGCAATACTCGAAACAGGAATCCGCAAAATTATTTAATATCACATTAGAACCGCGTACAGAAAGGAAAATTCAAATTCCAGTAAAACAAAATTTAAAAGAGGGTTACATCGAACAAATTTACTTTGATAACAGTTTAGTTATTCCTTCAGCTTTAGTTAAAGTTGAAAACTATAAAGCATTCACTATTTTAAATTCGACAGACCAGACACTTTCTTTGGAACTAACAGAACCAATAGATATTTATGAAATTGACGCGTGTGCGAAAACTCCAAATTTAAAGTCTGTCTCAATAGAACAAGACAACATGCTAAAAGGAAATTTAAAAAACCTCAGATTGTCGCATCTAAATTCTGAAGAACGAAATGCAATTCGATCTTTGTGTTTTCAGTATCGCGACATTTTTCATTGCGAAGGTGTACCACTAACCTTCACTAATCAAATCAAACACCACATCAGGCTAACAGATCAAAATCCTATTTATACTAAAACTTATCGGTATCCACACGTCTCCAAGTGTGTACTGATATGGTTAGGAATATTTAAGAAATTAATGTTGAAATCACCCAGACAGACAAATGAATCATACATACTGCAAACAAAACCAAATATATTATCAAGGGTTTCAACAAAATTGCCCAAGCTGGAGTTAGGCGAACGATAGCATACGCCGAATGCATAATTTACAGTCCCTACGCGGATGCTAAAAAAACAGCCAATAAAGGAATTAATCTCAAAATCGAACTCTATTAGCGAGTTACAAATAGTCGACTTGATATATGCCGCCACTTCGGCCCTCAACACGATGCGTATAACAAAGATTGTAACCAGGTATTGCTAAAATAGATGATACATCTGCATCATTAGACAACCATCTCGCGCCAACCATAACAACATCATAGTTTGCCTTTTGAACTAAATTGATACAATCTTGAAAATGTGCTAAGAGCGATCCTACATTAAGATGCGTAACCTTCATAAAAATTATAAGCTAAACTAATATAGGATATCTATTACCTCTAAATGAGAAAAAATACAACCTGACAATTAAACTAAATTGTATTGAAGTCTGTTTAATTATTAAATTAAAGAAAAGCATAATTAATACCTAACAACCGGCAGTAACTCCCGGAAAAGCATTATATTTTAAGCTAGCAACAAATCCGCGCCACACATAATAAAAAGATAACGTTGCCAATTAACTGCTACCGATAGGTACTGTTCTGTATATTGACTATATCGTCAACAGAATATACAGAGTATTTACGACCATTTACTATTACTTTGACGTAACCCTGGTAAGTCCATAAGTTACAAGCACCAAATTCAGAGCTGCAGTTTTAGTAATTCTAGGCGCTTCCTCGTGAGATCTTTTATGGAAATATTGGTTCGTCTCAACAACATCTTGTTGCGGAATATGAGCTGCCTATCCTTTCTTGAGCAGAATCTGGCGATTCTAGGTCGATCTTTTCTAGTATTCACACTTACCACCCGATGACAGTCATCTATGGCTTCAGAACACAAATTTGAATCACATAAACTGGGCACTTTGAACACAAATAACCGGAGCATAGCTGGATCACGTCTACTCGCTGTGCATTACCTTATCTTTAAATAGAAAATAAGAAATATACTTGGTTGATTCTCACCGCAAGATTTCAGAAAGGTCAACAGCGCTTCAAGGGTTTGATAATTACTCGATCGGGCAACTGCCTGTATGATGTTATCATATGATGTTATTAAACATCAAGAAATGAAGGAAAATGATGGTGATGATGATGATGATGATGATGATGATGATGATGATGATGATGATGGGTACCCATATTTGCATAAACAGGGAGAATACGCAAAACATGTATGATAGAGATATTAAACCTACCAATAATCACGCCGAAACAAAAGAGAACCTGTTAAGGCCAAGAACTTTACTGAATAAACGTCTTTTGCGCAAAAACTGTCAGCCGCTGCTTAACCAATAATTATAATTACGACAAACAATAATTTGTCAAACCACTGCGCTGTGATAAAACGTGCTTGAACTTTTTGAATTCATCTCACCGAATCAGTGAACCGATTGTTTGACCCCACACCTGAATGAAAAACTTAGAAAAACTAGTGCGGGAATAATCAAGAAAAACTTACATTATCGCCGCCTTCATCCGTGGGTCATAACAATGCGGTCACTCCGGTGGACAGACAAGGCGGTTTCACATACGCGCGGGAGATGCAAAAACAAAACATAAGTTACTCATCCGTTAAACTCAAACAGATACATTTAAGACTCACAGAGGGGTTTTCACCCCAGGGCCTCATCCTTGTCCTGCCTATGGCTTTATCCCTGAGATTACATCATTAGTCAATGGTGGTTATGAATACCTTGTTAGTTTTCTCTCTTCAACAACTAGCTAGTGTCAACCTGAAAGGCTTCCCCGAACGCTCACCCTAAGGCCTATAGGGTCGCATTCCAATAGCCCGGATCGGGGGCACCTAATAAGGCTACCCTCWCCACCAGAACTGTCATTCGAGTAGCCCGCATTACCCCCCGGAATGCAAGTCACCCACTCGAAGGAACCACRGCTGTTAACSRGGCACTCTGCGCTAGGGGTTTAAAACTGCCTAAGGCACATCATGGCCAAAGACCTTGCTCTCACTGCCTGAGGCACATCACGACCAAAGACCTCGCTCTCACTGCCTGAGGCACATCATGGCCAAAGACCTCGCTCTCACTGCCTGAGGCACATCATAGCCAAAGACCTCGCTCTCTCAGAGCTAAAATCAAGAACATTTATCTCTGTCAAAAATGACACATCAATACTCATTGCCTACTTTTGCATCTCCTCGCGACTCTGATATTTTCTCGCCAAAACAATTAATCGCACGCATACGTATTCGCTTCGATTTTAGTTTTTATCTTATTAGCAGCGATTCTAAACATAGCAAGAAAATAATAAACGTACAAAAACACCTTTTATTTTAATAAAAACGCAGATACAAAAAATGACATTTAACACAATATAGTTCCTTATACTATTATATAGCGCAAAAGCGTTATTAAGAGTTACACGAATCTTCCAGACTCATATAATACCAGCATTTTACCCAGCAGGCATAACATATTGTGTCGCTTTTACTCAAACAATATAGTCCCTTATACTATTATATCGAGCAAGAGCGTTATTAGAAGCTAGACGTATGTATCTTCCGGATTCATAATACCAGCATTGCACCCAGCTAGCATAACAGATTGTGTCGCTTTTAGTCAAACAATATAGTCCCTTATACTATTATATCGAGCAAAAGCGTTATTAGAACCTAGACGTATCTTCCGGACTCATAATACCAGCATTGTACCCAGCTAGCATAACAGATTGTGTCGCTTTTAATCAAACAATATAATCCCTTATACTATTATATCGAGCAAAAGCGTTATTAGAAGCTAGACGTATCTTCCAGACTCATATAATACCAGCATTGTACCCAGCAAGCTCAACAGGTTGTGTGGCTTCAAATCGAACAAAAGGCTCTTATACTATTATATTGAGCAAAAGCGCTATTAGAAGCTAGACGTATCTTCCAGACTCTTCTAATACCAGCATTGCACCCAGCAAGCTTAACAGGTTGTGAACAAGATGGCCCCCTATACTATTATATTGATCAAAATCGTTGTTAGAAGGTAGACGTGTCATCCTGACGCATATAATAACAGCATTATACCCAACAGGCACAACAGATGGTGTCGCTTTAAATCAAACAATATAGTCCCTTATCCTATTATATCGCGCAAAAGCGTTATTAGAAGCTACACGTATCTTCCAGACTCATATAATACCAGCATTGTACCCAGCAAGCATAACAGATTGTGTCGCTTTTAATCAAACAATATAGTCCCTTATACTATTATATCGAGCAAAAGCGTTATTAGAAGCTAGACGTATCTACCTGACTCAATAATACCATCATTGTACCCGGTTATCATAACAGATTGTGTCGCTTTAAATCAAACAATATAGTCTCTTATAGTATTATATCGAGTAAAAGCGTTATTAGAAGTTAGACGTATCTACCTGACTCATATAATGCCAGCATTGTACCAGCAAGTTTAACAGGTTGTGTGGCTTTATCGAACAAAATGGCCCATTATACTATTATATTGGCCAAAAGCGTTATTAGAAACTAGACGTATCTTCGAGACTCATACGATACCAGCATTGTACCCAGCAAGCATAACAGAATGTGTCGCTTCAAAACAAACAATATAGTCCCTTATACTACTATGTCTCGCAAAAGCGTTATTAGAAGCTACACGTATCTTCCAGACTCATACAATACCAGCATTGTACCCAGCAAGCTTAACAGGTTGTGTGGCGTTAAATCGGACAAAATGGCCCCTTATACTATTATATCGAGCAAAAGCGTTATTAGAAGCTAGACGTATCTTCCACTCATCTAATACCAGCATTGTACGCAGAAAACATAACAGATTGTGTCGCGTTTAATCAAACAATATTGTCCCTTATACTATTATGTATCGCAAAAGCGTTATTAGAAGCTACACGTATCTTCCAGACTCATAATACCAGCATTGTACCCAGCAAGCATAACAGATTGTGTTGCTTTTAATCAAACAAAATGGCCCCTTTTACTATTATATTGAGCAAAAGCGTTATTAGAAGCTAGGCGTATCTACCTGACTCATATAATACCAGCATCGTACCCAGCAAGTTTAACAGGTTGTGTGGCTTTAAATCGAACAAAAGGCCCCTTATACTATTATATTGAGCAAAAGCGCTATTAGAAGCTAGACGTATCTTCGAGACTCATATAATACCAGCATTGTACCCAGGAAGCATAACAGATTTTGTCGCTTTTAATCAAACAAAATTAAACAATATAGTCCTTTATACTATTTTATTGAGCAAAAGCGTTATCAGAAGCTAGACGCAAGCATAACAGATGTGTCGCTTGATATATTCTAGCTTCTCTTTAAAGCAAGAAGACTCGTCCCAATTTAAGTGTAATTGCCATAGTTCCAGAATTAAAATTTTTGCTGTTATTATTATCAGCCCTAACATTCCTAAAGGGTCAAACAACTGAGAAATGATAGCCAAAATAGTTCGTTTTGTGATGTTTTTCTGAACGAGTTTATTTGACAMTGAATAGGGCAATGAATCGCTTCTTGGATCTCACTGAATCACTAATATCTTGCTACAATTTTCATTGAATGAAACTGTATTATCAACTAAATCTTGGTCAGAAATATTGCTTGTCCATTTCCTTAATTTGAACCCAGCACTTTGTAGGATATGATCAATATTTGTTTTGATCTCTTTTAATTCATATATGGAGTCAGCACCCGTTATCAGGTCATCAACATAAAAGTCTTCTTTGATAATGTTACATTCATTTGGAAACTCATTCTTGTCTAACTCTACTAGCTCAAACAAAGATCTAATTGCAAGAAAAGGAGGAGATTTTCTTAGATATGTGACGGTGTTTCGAACGTAGTAACCAATTTCTTCGTCAGGATTTGTACGCCACATAATACCTTGATACATTCTTTGTTGTGGATGTGTTTAAATACACCTATACATTTTAGCTATGTCACCTGTTAGTACAACTTGTGTTCGAAATCTTACCATAATGGAAAACAAATCATTTTATATGGTAGGACCAGCATATTGAACTTTAATGACATACCTTGCCCTAAGTGACATCAACCATCGAAAACTACTCTTAATTTGAATATGTCTTCAACTTTTGCCTTGGACATATGATTTAATGTGAGATACTCATCCATAAAATTTTTATACAACTTGTTTTGTTCCAGATCCTTGCCTAATCTTTTTTCTACCGTGGTTAATCTTTTTTCGGCGACAGATTTTGTGTTACCTAATTTATTGAGATTGTTTTTAAAAGGAATTTTTGCAATGAATTTACCATCAGCATCTCTCGACAGTTTCTTTAAAGTACAACTCACAGAACTCTTCTTCTGGTGTAAGGTTTTGCTGAATTCATCCATTTTTCAAAATCTTTCAACATTTTTGTGCAATTCATTCAAAGATAAGTAAGTAACGGTGTTTTTGAGAGACTTGACTATTTGGTAGCATATCTGAAAATTACCCATCCCAAATTTGTTTTTTGGAGTGTCGGTTCGTTTGCTTTATTGATTGACCTACTACACAGCAACTTAATATGCTTGCCCCTGTTAATATGTCGACTGATTGTACTTTAGGATATAAAGGATCTGGCAATTTAATATTTGGCGGAACTCTGACCACTTTCGGCAGTCGTGTCGATTGGTAGTTTATTGAGTTGTAGTAAATTGCATGCTTCTTCGGTTATAAAATTTGATTGCGAAGCTGAGTCTAACAGTACTCTTAGGTCATGATTATTGTAGGATATATAATGACGTACAGCTAGTTACATTTGTATTTGGTTGGCTATTTACTTCATCGCTACCTGATATAGTAGGTTTCACTTCTTCGCTTCCTCTTTTCGTTTCAGCAGCTCTATTTACATGTAATAATGTGTCATGTTTATGATTGCATTTCCTGCATAAATATTTTGATTCAAAAGTTTGTAAAAATGCCCTTTCTTTAAGCAATTAATGCATAATAAGTAATCACGGACTAACTCGTTTTTTTTGCTCCATCTAATTTTAGTAATGACGCAAGTGACATTATTTGCGTTTGCAAAACTTTTAGTAGTTCTTGGCTTAGAAGGTTCTATAACTTTTCTGTATACAATGGTTTCTAGCATATTCAGTTTGCTACTGAAGAAATTTAGAAGCTCAGACAAAGTAAGAAATTTATCGTTACATGATTATTCTTGGTTTAACTTGATTTCCCATCCTTCACGGTACTAAAATCTAACTTGGAAATAATAACTGGTACCAATATTGCATCCCAGCTTTCAATAGGTTGATTTAGAGATTGTGATTTTGCAATGTGTTAATTAGATTAAGTAAAGATAGACATGAGTCTCGATTAGTTGGTATGTCTAAGATTGCTTGGACCTGATTATTAATAATGCGTCTTTTGTTGTTATATCTTTTCTGAAGCATTGACCACCTTATATAATTTTCTTCTGTAGTCTCAAGAGAGCGCAGATCAGCGGCTTCTCCTTTTAATGAAGCTCTTAAGTACGTTAGCCTTTGCACATTTTAATTCT
The DNA here is from genome assembly GCA_025024175.1 of Rhyzopertha dominica. Taxonomy (NCBI): domain Eukaryota; kingdom Metazoa; phylum Arthropoda; class Insecta; order Coleoptera; family Bostrichidae; genus Rhyzopertha; species Rhyzopertha dominica. The sequence continues at coordinate 18,713,784 of QCXZ01000041.1, forward strand.
TCAATGGAATGAATTAATGAGAAAAGAGTCTGTATTCTCTCCATAAAGCAAAATTACCATCAAATGAAGGTACTGCAATTGTGGGCAACCTAACACGTGTTTTCTTATTAGTTTGGGAATTTAAAACTTCAGTCGTACCTGTACCACTTGCTCATTCAGGTTGCATGTTATCGTTTGTTACTGGAATTATTTAAGCAATTTGTGACATATGTTAAAGAATTTGTCATGACAGTTCAGTTTCTTGGATGTGTTCATCAAGTTTTTGTACGCATTTGAATTTTTCGGTGGCCGTCTCCGCTTTCGATGCGATGTAATGAAGGGACTGTTTCCAGAAAGCATAAGGATTTCCGCATTAAGTCGAACGAATGGTCTATAATATTGTTAGTTTGACCAATTGTGTTTCTTAATGGTCGTCTCCCCTTCCGATGTGATGTAATGAAGGGACTGTTTCCAGAAAGCATAAGAGATTTCTGTTTTTATTAATTCAAACGTATGGTTTATAATATTGTTAGTTTGACCAATTGTGTTTCTTAATGGTCGTCTCCACTTCCGATGTGATGTAATGAAGAGAATGTTTCCAGAAAGCATAAGCTATAGTCCCAGCGCAGACAACATGGCATAGATCTGGCTTCACTTATACGGCATCATCCACTCGTTTCGTCTGTTTCGTCGTTCGTTTAGTCTGAACGGCAGCCCACTGTGTTGTGGGCCGGCAGACGTTCCGCAACGACGATTTCTGTAAAAAATGCGTCCACAACTCACAACCAAAAAGTAATACAGTAATGTCAAAACCGCAATCTTCTAACATTAATAGATACCGAAATTCCCTACAATTACAACGAAAACAGGACACCCTGTACATGTGTAAAAGCAAACTAAGAATTGACATACTATGTAGTGACATATTTTAATCTTGATTAGTAAGGCAACCGTAACATGATTTCTGTTATATGGGTATGTGAGTTCACAAAAAATAAGGTGCTGTGTCTCTAAGCAATCCACACCTTTGTTGCAAAGGGTCAATCTAAAAGAAGAAATAGGAAAAAGATCAGATCCAAAGATGCATTAAAAAAAACTAGAAATTTCCAGACCATTTGAAGCTTTGTATAAAGTAGAAATATAGCTATTATTTTTCAAAACAAATGTGTTTTACCTTGTTTTAAAATTAATGTACTCCAGTACTCAAACTGTTTGTAGATCGCCCACCATCTATGAAACAAAAAATATTGTATGGGGTTGTAGCCCTCGATCACAAATCGTTATTGTTATTATTTCCTAGAACCAATAAAGTGAGATACTAGCAACACAAAAATATTTCTCGTGTTATATTGTCTTATTTTCGCCGTCTAAAGTTTTCCGCCAAATTCAAATATTGCTAGCAACGTCACTTGACCCGGCTAGAGTGGGAAGTGTGGTAGGATTGCATTTCGCCACGGTAAACCTACCGTGATTTCGCGATTGACTCATAGAAGAGACATCTGTTCAGTGTTGCCAACTTAGCGGATAAAATTCTCGCCCAACGGAAAAATATACGTTTTAGCGGTTAGCGATTATTTTAACAGAATAAGAAAGTTTTTAATTAATATTAACTGTTTCAGTTTAACGTATAAATATGGAAAACTTAGTTATGAAGTATCTACAATCGATTTATTTATGCTAGGTGACTCGATGATTACTGTATTCCTTGCCTGGGAAATATTATATTTCCTGCTTTTTTTCCTACCAATCCAAAACTTTGCCAACGACTCACTAGTGCTTGTGTGTTTCACGTTGCAGCTCAGGCACACAGGCGACTTAGCAAGTACTGCAAGTACTTAGCAAGTACTGCACCTACTGCATCACACCACAATTTTTTCTTTTTAGCAGCCATTTCGTCCGCGTTTTGAACGATATAATCGTGATTGATAAACAAAAGCAAAAAACACACGAGGGTTACTGAGAGGTTATGAACGACGCTCTTCGTCCGTTCGTTGGCAGTTGAGAGCGAAAAACACGCATAGGCAACGGAACGGTGAAAATTATTGTGCCCTGGCAACAGCACACAGCTGCTGCCAATCACAAGCGGCAGGGTCAACCTACGTCACACATTCAAATATTTAAACTTTACCATTTTTTTTACGTTTATCTAAGCGATTTGGAAAAAAGATGAATAAACAGGGGTCTATTATTTTTTATGTAGATTCATATTCTGCAATAAAAAAAATATGGTCTACAACCCCATTGGTTCCATCCAACCAGGTAGACGGTTTTTTTTTTACCCCGTTGCCGTTGGTTCTATCTATAACAATAACCACAATAGCTGGTCTCGGTGATGGGGTAGCCTATTGTGGGCCCTGAGATAGCGGGTTCGAGTCCTGCCCGGGGCATGGATGTAATGTTTTTCTATCATTTGCAATAACTTAATAAGCTGGCTAATTGCCCAAAACATGTTAAAGACCATTAATAAATATAAAAAAATAAAGCCACAATCATTAGTAGTTCCCTACATTACCGATAAATAAATAAGTAGGTATTAATTTATGGAAAATACTTATTAACCGTTTACTCGTCTACACATATGCGTATATACAGGGTTTCTAGAAATAATGCATGCATCTAGGGCGCCGTAGTCATGCTATATGATTTGGCAGAGTAGGTATAAAAAGTACATGAGTATATGCTATGTCGTTGCCACTTTTTCGCAACTCTAATGGCAGATAACGAGGATATGGTTAGTAGCAAAATAAATGATTTGATACCACTCTGATTGGTATCGATCCAGCGAAATATCGAAATACCAAGTATCGATACAAAATATCGGTTATCGAAAGCAAAAAAAGTATCGATACTTTTACGTATCGATACGTATCGCCCAACACCAACACTAGTACGTAACCTTAAATTTCATGTTAATGTTCAGAATGCAGAAATGTTATAGGTACTTTGTATTGTAATTACATATTAATAAATACCTATTTGATTTGTTATTAAACAGCAGATTCTAACGCAATGTTTTTTTCAATGTACAATCGCTCATTTTTAATTATCCGCTCCGTGTCAGGTAAGTTAGGGTGGTATGGATTGTACAACTTGTAACTGAGTAATTTTTAGCACTAAAATATAGCACTAATGTTCAACGAGCAGTGGAACAAGTCAAGAATAGCCAGAAGTTTGAGAAGTTAAAACACAATGTCTCCGCTTATAGACATGTATATCCAGAGTTTTTGCCAGACCCAAAAGCAGAATTCAGAAATAGAGTTCGTGAGAAGCTGGAGCGTAATGATATGATAGCACGTAGAATGCAAGTGGATATTCCAGAGTTTTATGTTGGATCCATAATGGCTGTTACAATATCAGATAAACACACACCCGGTAAAAGCTTGAGGTTTGTAGGAATTTGCATAAAACGGTCAGGGTGTGGACTACGAGCCAGCTTTATATTACGGAACGTAATTGATCATCAGGTACGAAGATCTATATTGCAAATGAAAAGTGTGAATAAAGTACAGTTTAATATGTCATCATTAAACGAGCTCAAATTTTGTGCACTTCTAGATAGTTATTTCCTGAACATGATTTTCCTATAGCCTTGTTCAGTTTTTGAAAAATGAATGTTTATATGTAGAAGCGCTTTTCGACGCTTGGCATTCTTCTGTATGCTATGTGGTGTCGCATGCTCCTTTACATCTGGTCGTCCTATGTGAGTGTGTTCTTAGGCAAGTTTAGGTGTATTTGTTTTTTACCGCGTTAAGGCATCAAAAATTGCTTGATAAAACAAACACATGAATCTGCTTGAAAATAAGCTTGCATATGAAGATAGTACTTGAAGGAGCATGACACAAAATTTAAAATGAGCTTGTTGCCATGACAGCAGAGTCACCGTATCCAGCTGCTGGTAGCAAATAACACAATTGATTGGTATGCACTGAAATTTATGACATAATATATGACTGCGTCATATATACACTCTTCCCGTGCTTTTCTCGTACTAGAGTAAAATTGACATCAAATAGGTGAAATCAGTTTTGATTATTCAGTCACATCCAATTATTAATGGGTTTTGCTTTTGTATAAGCTCTTCAGATGGTAAGGCTAATGAAGAACCAACATGGATAGTCCTCTTTAAGTATGTAACAATACAGCTATGCAATAGCAAGATATAATCTAATAATTAAGACTTTTCTATTAGCAGGTCTAGCTCATGGCTCTACTTTTTAATGGTTATACCAGATTGCACTAATATGGTTTCTCTTGTATTATAATTATATATGTATTCATACATTGAGCTCGTAAATTTTAAAAGCATTAAGCTTGAAGGATAGGATAAAATTGATTATGATCACTGAAAATATTTGATTCAGTATCCAAGATGTTACCTCATTTGTTACCAACTCAAAAAAATTTTAAATATGAAGGGCGACGTATTACATTTCATTACCTATTGTAAATTAGAATGGGGTAATCCATTCCAGAATTATGAGGGTTACAATTGCTATACTGAAGCATTTTCTGATTCAAACCTTCATAACTTTAGACTGGATTATCTAATGTTAATGTACTAAATATTCTTTTTACAATTAAATATTATTAATGTATTAAATACAAAAAAGAAAGGAAGTTTTTAACAGGATCCCACCAACATTTTAATTTAACAGGGAACCGTAGTTAGAAAATGATTTACATTAAATAGAAACTCAAAAAAATTCTAAATATCCAGGTAGTAAAAATATAGTTTGCTATTCTTTCAGTATTAAAGTGTGTAACGATTATTGAGAAGATTGTGTGATTTTAGGGTGTTGAAGTACTGTATGAAATGTATGATCCTTCAATTCTGAAGATAGAAGTTTTGCGATTAGAAAAACGCCTGGACGATGAACTGTTGTACTTGAGAGATGCTTTGCCTGAATATAGTACATTCGATCCCAACATGGAAGTGGAAATCTTACCTGAAGGTACACCAGTGCCAGTTAATCCAATTAAAGTAAAATTAAAACCACAACCTTGGTTGGAACGCTGGGAAAGGAAGAATTTTAAGGGCTTGCAAGATTTGGGTCTGGATGACAGTGTTTATAAAGCTGCTGAGAAGTCAGCTAAACCATGGGAGAAATACGATTTGATGAAGCAGTATATGTAAGTACATAGACATTAATTTTTAAGGTAATTGAAGAGATATAACCTTGCAGTTAATTAAAATTGATGTATTGATTTTGATCATCAATATGTTGAATAAGCTTACATGTTGGTACTTTTTACTTTACACAAACGTCTTTGGTGAAATCAGGAACTGTAATAGATATTTATGTAACGAGTACCTTACATTTATAGCTGAGCGAGACTAGTAAACAAGACCTCTTGTGCTGTTCTGCCCTAACTTGCATATAGGCCTATTACATCGGAGTATTGAAATGTTAAAATGTTATAGTGCAAGCCATTAGTTTGTGTAATAACTTGATTAGATTATTTAGTTTGATGTTTATAACTGTAAGCAACATGTGATTTGTGGCGTTAAATCTAAAACGTATTATATTCCCGGTGGTGTAATGCAAGGATCAAACTTAGGTCCTATACTGCTTTTTCTGTACATTAATGATATTGTGTCCAGGTTCATTTGTTCAATATATTTCTATGCTGATGACCTAAAAATTCCAAATACCATCAGATTTTAAAATGACTGCCACCCATTACAAGATAATCTTGACGAATTTGGTTCATGGTGTAGGAAGAACAAATATCACTTTACATATTGAGAAGTGTATTTAGTGTTATTGAATTTAAGTATCAATTAAAAGGTATTAAGGTGATAAAGTGCATCAAATTAGAGATTTGTGCGCCATTATGGATCAATGTTTATCATTTGTATCTCATACACAACACATTTGTGGGCATGTGTCTAAGATGCTGGGCTTTATTTGCAGAAATATAGGTGGTGTCAAAAGTACAGTGTTGCTGAAAATTCTTTTGTACGCCTTTGTTACGTTAAAACTGGAATATTGCTGTTTGGGAGCATTAATCCTTATGATTTTGGTTGCAAAATTAATGCAAGGTCTGCACATGAACAACAGGCCAAAGTATTATTATACAATGAATATTGTTTAATTCATATAGTCAATTCAGTTTCTATAAAGCCACTCCTTAGTGTAAGTTTTTAAAAATTTTTGTGTGAATCAGGTTGTTATGAATCTAGTTACTGTGGCTGCAAATGTCACTTTGACAAATGTACAAGAAACAAGGTAATTTGTGAAAAGGTGACGGTAGACAGAGCCCACTTGCATCAGAGCGAGGATGAGGAGATCGTGACTAATAATATATCAAAATAGTAAATTTGAAATTTTAGAAAGTATACCAACCATGTAACTAATAACCCTAGATTGCAAAGGCTTACCGATGTTGAGTTTTAAAGAAATGGAATCGACTATATGTATTAGACAGTACTTATCCATAAGGTCATTATTGTACATTTTTATCACAAATAATGCTGTAATTAGTTTCATTAATTTTGGAACCAACTGTACATTATACTTATTGAATGTGCTGAAAAAAATTTTTTTAGATACTTGTACTGACTAGACTTGAGAGATGGTCAGATCTGACCTATAAACTGATTACACTAGACCTGACCGGCGTTGTTCATGGTAGAATCTCACACATACCAAAGATTGAGTACGTTCGAAACCGTACTCATTCTCTATCTTGTATTATATTTTTAAATAAATTAATACATGTCCAAATTGTAAATACTAATTTATGTACACTTTGTTAACAACCTTGGTCTGTTGGATGATAAAATTTATTATTATTATATGTGCAAAATTAATGCATAGTTGTTTTGCAGGAGGACAATTCCAGAAGAAGAACAAATTGAAATTTTCACCGACATACAACCTGATTTGGTTAAATTGGAAGCTGTGAGGAAGAAGTTAAAGAGGAAACGTACCTTTGTGAAGCCAACAAAATTAGCATAATTTAGTAAATAAAACACATTTTCTATACATATAAGTGTAATTGTATAACAAATAAAACAAGTTCTACTTTATTACTTTTAACTTTTGTTCGTTTCAGAATTAATTTTGTCGCTATCGGTTTTGACATTGTTTCCTTCACTTGCGATTTCATGTGACTGACAAGATTCTTTTTCACCTTTTTCTGGTTGAAGGGATTGCTTTTCCACTACCTGTGAACCTGAAGGTGATCTTTCAGCTTCTTCAATTTTTGCTGCTATTTGTGCATATTTTTCAGCTYGATATGCSTTCTTAGCCTCATCTAGCAGAACATTATGTATTAAGTTTCTGTTATGATTGGCATCGGGTACAAGTGGTGGAAATGGATTGCCTCTGAGCTCTAGAACAGCTCTTTGGTATGTGTCACCTGGATAAGGTTTGGGAGCCTTGAGCATCCTAGTATAAGAGACATTGCAATGTTGGAACCTTGGCACTAATACTTTGAATAACTTGTGGACAAGCTGTTTTTCTGTTAGCCAGAAATCTGCCATTTCCATTGTAGTTTTGTGACAATCCCCGTAACGAATTGCATCTGATATTAACTGAAAAATGAGACAAGATTAAATTTGGGGGTGCACACAACTCACCTCACCAACTTACCCTTTCTGTGTACATTCTAGCTTCCTCTGCTCTGGGAAAATTTAATTCTATACGTTCATGTTTAATAAGGCCGGTGACGGTCTTTCTCAGAGCATCTAACCTTCCTTCTGGTCCTCGAGGGTTACGCAAACGTCGTAGCCTAGGATTAACTTTAACTTTTAGTTGTGACACTAATTTTGATACATCCGCCTGATTCATTTTGCCCGGTTGTATTAAATTAGTGGATTAAAATTACACCAATGTAGATCACGAATTAGTTTAAACCGAGGTTGTGAGGTTTTGACGCTTGAGGTTATGTTGCTGTTCGTTTGACGTTTGACTGTATGATATGAAGTATGGCAGTCGTTGCACAACAGTATAAATCACCAATGTTGTCAAATGTACATGGTTAACCAGACCCTCTTCTTAACACGTGGTTAAGGCTGGGATCCTAGAGAAAGAAGTTTCACGACATCTTCCATTTCACTCATGTGAGCTGTACAGTGGCCTTCATAAGTAATGTCGTACGGGACGGTGGCGAAAATAACGATGCGCCCATTTCGCTGCAACCCGATATTCAGTTGCGGACGACGTAGATGTCGCAAAAGAAGAGATACATACTGCTCCTTTCTTTAATCCTCAAGTGGTATACTCAAACAAGTTTAAGATTGTATTGGAGAGGAAGCACGACTGTCTACTTGAATGTAAAGAGTAGACTAAACGGGCTTAGCAGTTATTAAAGCACAAGTTAACTCTTTATATTCTGGTGAAGGAAGCACATTTAGTATACCCTTTACATGCAATATTAAGTACTAAAGGAAAAAATTTTTGATGTGGCCAAGAAACAACAGTTTTTAATAAAAATCATATTTTCTGTTCTACCATTCCACCTCCTAAAAGTTTTTAAAATCAGCAGGTTATGTTCATGTGATATCTGTCTTCTTTATAAAATAATACATTAATAAAATTGTAGTAAATTCATTTAGTACATAATAGTACATGTTGCAACCATATATGTAGATGATTTCTCGCATTAAAAAAATATTTAGCTTACAGTGTTCATTGCTTTGATAATTTCTATTTTTTCAACAAAAACCCATTTAATTTAACTTATTCTAGGGTCTAACTACTAATAAATTAACTGCAATATTTTTATAAGAACTATATAACTTACGTATTATGTAATTTTACGGCAAATATTAGATATATAGACAAACTGCAATAACACTTCATCAAATTCATTTTCAACGTAAATTGGTTTTTGTTTATAAATACAAGTATACCTCACAAAAAACATTGTCGACCAACTTAGACACTACTACTCTAGGTAAAAAATGAAAATAATATAATTTACGCGTAACTTTTAAGCATAATGTTTCCATAGATTTGGGACGTATTATTCAGCATTCGCGTATCGTCCACAAAAAATGCTCATCATTATTTCATTGCCTCTCTAAATAATGATAAGAGTAACTTATTTATTTTTATGACTATATAATGTAATTTTTACTTAAGAAATAATATTGTATAAGTGTAGATATTTTTTTCTTACATTAAAGAAAAAACGTTTATAACTGAAGATAGAGAGGAAAATTTACAATTTTGGAGTAACGTGGTTTACTGTTAGCTCGACGAATGCAGATAAATATTAATATTTATTAAAAATGCAATTGAATTTACAGTTAAACATAACATAAACGCCCACCACTATATCTCTCGTTCAAAACAATTGTTTGAATCTAAATCTACGTTAATATAATCCTACAAAATGCCTAGGAAAAAATCCCGATTTTTGGCAGTAAGACGGAAAAAAGAATTCTTGTCCCCGCTATTTTGTAGTGTATATCTTACCTTACCAATATTTTAAAACAAGAAGAAAAAATATTGACTAATAAGAAACTTATAATGACACAATGATTTCTGCTTTTTGGATACAAAGCAAAACAATCTAAGATTTACAACCCTGTTCGGTATTATTTATGGCTAGCAAATTAGCAATCCCAAGTAAACAACCGAAAGTGCAAATGCAAATGTAGGTGTTGGCCTTTTTCTTTGGTTCAGTCTTGGTATTTTTACTTTCACGGTACAGAAATTACTTGATTGTTGTTTGATATGGAATGAATGCAGATACCTACGTTTATATTCCAGGTGGCTGGTTAGTTACTTCTTGACCTTTGCGTCAAGTGGTGTTTGGAATCTTTATATCTCGATTCGTGGTTTATTGTTTATAAATTCAATTTTTTAGCTATTCTAAGAAGTTAAATATAAAATATAGTGCTTATTACAGGTATTAATTGTTATTTGTTAAGTGTTGAAATATTGGCAGTCTAATAGTAATACTAATGCGGAGATAAGATAATTAAGGAGCAGAAAAAGGAATAAGAATTGTAATAGAATTTAAGAAATTACTGGACTCAAAAAATGAAATACTAAAAAATTAAACCTTAAAAATATAAACATTTAAAATGAATTCTGTAGGACGAAACAAGTATAAATAATAATTGGGGTAACAAAAATGTCGCATCAAAAATGAATCCCGGTAGAGCAGATTTTATGCAGGACAGCTCATCTAGCCATAATTTGATGGTAAATATCTACATATATTTTAGAAATGTTTAGTAATAGACAATGTTTTTGCGATTATTGAAGTAGATCTGATGGGTGGAAACAGGATTGTTGACTTTCAATATATATTAGCTCAATTAGAAGAAATTTGTGCCTACGGCAAAAACCTGTCTATATGTTTATAGCAAACACCGCAATAAGTTTTTTGATTGACGCCGCCATCAATATTGTTGAAGAATTTAATTTTATTGTTGCAAAATTTATTGGTGGTAAACAAATTAATTATGCTTTGAAAAATTCGTATGAAGCAAGATGTGCTGCAGCTGTGATATCTCACAGTACCAAAATACTTCATAGTAATTCGCAATAATATGGTAGTKATGGAAAAGTAGAGGTAAGACGACTATATTTATTAAAAAAGACAAAACCGGACAAGAAGAAATCAGTGACAAATGTATTTGCGAAGTAATTTACAAAAGAGTGATGGAAATTATTATGGTGAAAATTGTCATCGCCCGAGCATGAATGAGGGAATATATAAAGAAGTTAATGATTTTATGGACAAATTGGTGAAAACAGATGAAGAAAACACCAGAGATCAAAATGTAACGGGGGAAAACTCCAGAAGCAAAAACTACATATACCTACTGCAAACATAATAAATATCAATTATTGCGATACCAAATCTATGAATATTGCATCCCTACAAGATGGAAAAAGATATGAAGATGTGGCCAGAGAATAAGTGGAGAGAGTTGCAAAGATTAACCGATGTGGGCTGTTCATTGACAAAAACATTTTATTTATGAGCTTCTCCGGATGAAGTGATAGATGACGATGTCGAAATAAATTTTATATTTACAGCATATAAATTAAATATTAGCCCATCAGAAGCAAATATTAAAAAAAAAATTTGGGCCATAAGTAGGAGATTGTTTCAATAAACAAAAATCACGATTGGTATTACCTAATTCAGGGTCAGCTAGACTTCCAAATAAAAAAAAACATGCGCTCTGAGAGCGTAGAGTACATAAAAAGGAACTACGATTTTTGGTTACAAAAAGGATGTTGGATATTTTAAGAAAATATTTACTTTCTGAAATTATTGACCCCAGGTTATGTCGCAATATRGCCCTTAGGGGCMTAATATGAAAATATTAAATATTTTAACATTGATATTGAGTTTGACGGGACTTTGCATAGACAGTTTTGTGGCCATTTGTCAACAGGGGCGGGGGAATATCGGCAAAGACTTGACTTCGGCTAAATCAAATTAATGTTTTCTCATATCGGGCACAGACGCATCCGAATGATTTGAAATCTCTGTGCCGTCAAGTCCCTGTTGGTGATTTTGATACGAAAAAACATTAGCTAATATTAATCGTGTTAGATTGGTGACAGCAATTTTCCGTTCTATATTGTCCGTGTATATAATGTAATGTGATTCTGCAAAAGTACCTCTACAATTTTTTAAATGCAAAAATGTTGCCAAACACTTATTTTGTTGTGTGTAGATCGTGGCATAGTCCTGGTTTCATTTCTTCCTAAATTATTTGTAATCGTCGCCGGAGATACCGATACCATTTACCTGAAATGCCTGGCCGCGTAGGATGCTGTTAGGGATTTCATGGTGGGATTTTTACACTGGTGGTGGAGTGCGCCTGTCGTCATAAACCCATAAATCGACCCTCATTTGCATGCGGTTACTTTGTTTGAAGTTTTACTCACTTCAGGTTCGGGAGAAACTGGCAGGCGAACAAAATTCTGTACATTTCAACACTGTTCATAATGAACGCTCTTAATAAGAAAACAAGAAATAAGTTGCTTGTCATTATAATATAGAGATGTAATAAGATAAGGATTGAGTGAGACGCAAAAGCTGAATAATCAGTCTAAAGATTGATGGAAAGCTGAATATACATTAGTTATTTTTCACATCGTTCATTAATAATAGTATTAGTAGCAAGGTTGATAAACAATGTTTTTTGTTATAGTTATAAATAAAGACTAATTTGCGTTAAAAATTAATTTGATAATTTTTCTATCAATTATTATGTATATCTGATATTGACTGTAAAATTAACAAATACCTAAACTATATAGCTTTTATTAAAAATATTGTAGTTATTTCGTTAGTAGTTAAAAGCTAAAATATATTTAAATTAAATAAGTTTTTGTTTAAAAAACTAGAACTTAGCAAAGCAATAAACATTAAAAATTAAATAATTTTAATAAAAGAAATCATATATGTGGTTGCAACAAGCACTGCTTTTTTACAAAGAGGACAGATATCATAAAAGATGTTCTTACAAATGGAAAATTTTTTTATTAAAATTTTGTTTCTCCTTTCTTTCTGATTACATTAAAAATTGTATGCATGTAAGGATAAACTAAGCGGGCTTAGCAATCAATAAAGCATAAGTTGTTAAACACACTAGTCTTAAGCTTTCGGAATTTATTTCTATTCCTTCATCAGGATTTAAAGAGTTAACTTGTGCTTTAATAACTGCTAAACCCGCTTAGTCTACTCTTTACATTCAAGTAGACAGTCGCGTTTTCTCTCCAATACAGTTTTAATATTGCATTAAATACTGAAACTTGTTTGAGTGTACCACTTGAGGATTAAAGAAAGGAGCAGTATGTATCTCTTCTTTTGCGACATCTACGTCGTCCGCAACTGAATATCGGGTTGCAGCGAAATGGGCGCATCGTTATTTTCGCCACCGTCCCGTACGACATTACTTATGAAGGCCACTGTACGATGGCGGTACCTAACAGATTATAGATGCATATACAAGCGTAGTAAAATGTCTATGTTAAAATCGAATAGTCCGGATTACAGATTCCTGTAACCATGGATGCATAATAATAGCGTGGTCTGATTATTATCATAGATAAATTAAGATAATTAATTTATCTATGCTTAAAGTCAACTTGATTTAAACCAATTTGATTTAAACGTAAACCCATTGATATAAAGAAATAACTGGAACGCTGACTGAATTTCGCGCCGTGGGATCCATTTTCTGGTTTAGTTGTGATAATTTAAATTCTTCGTGAAACAAAAATATGTCTACTGAACTGAACGATTTATTGTATAAAGTTTTTGTACAGGGTGAGCAAATAAGTGAGATGGCCGTTTATATCTTATAAACCAGTAGCCTTAGAGCTTTGAGGTAAAAATTTCTTAACTAAAGTGGCCAAGAGAAAGTGCTGAAAAATATTTTAGAGTTTATAAAGTGACCGCTAGAGGGCGCATCCAAGTTACAAAATTAATGTTTGTGTCATTTTTTGCCTAATAAATATCTGCGGTATTAAACATTTCAAGATTGTTTGTACTAAAATTTACCATTTTTGTTTAGAACATTTTGTTGTTAAATGTCACATAAAGGAATGGGGGGCGGGTGAATATTAATATAGAAAATCACTAATATTTCAGGTTTGGCTTGACCGATTTCAACGGACGAGGTGTCATTTTCAAGAGCTTATTTGCTTTTATAAAAAGCAATTTTAAGTGTCAGAACAAAGTTTGTGTGTTGACCACAAGAGAGCGTTTTCTGAAGTTACTACCTAAATATCAATTTTTCTCGAAATCTTTAAATACAAAGTTATAAGGCTATTTACTTTATTAAATGAACAATTGAATATGGACTAAAATGATGAAAACGGCACCATTTAAACTATCGATACTTAGGAAGTAATTTCAGAAAACGCCCTCTTGCGGTCAACACACAAACTATGTTCTGACACTTAAAATTGCTTTTTATAAAGGCACATAAGCTCTTGAAAATGAGACCTCGTTCGTTGGTTGAAATCGGTCAAGCCAAACCCAAAATATTAGCGGTTTTCTATATTAATATTCACCGGCCCCACTCCTTTATTTGACATTTAAGAATAAAATGTTTTAAACAAAAATGGCAGATTTTAGTCCAAACAATCTTAATTGGTGGAAAATATTTTAGAGTTGGTAAAGTGACCACTAGGAGGCGCTGTGGAACCTCCAAATTACAAAGTTAACGTTTATATCATTTTTAGCCTAATAAATCTCTGCGGTATTAAACATTTTAAGATTGTTTGGACTGAAATCTACCATCTTTGTTTAGAACATTTTTTTTGTTAAATGTAAAATAAAGGAGTGGGGGGCGGGTTAATATTAATATAGAAAATCGCTAATATTTCAGGTTTGGCTTGACCGATTCCAACCAACGAGGTATCATTTCCAAGAGCTTATGTGCCTTTATAAAAAGCAATTTCAAGTGTCAGAACATAATTTGTGTGTTGACTGCAATAGGGMGKTTTATGAATTTACTACCAAAAATCGATTTTTCTCGAAATTTTTAAATGGTGCGGTTTTCACTATTTTTAGTCTATATTCAATTGTTCTTTTGAGGAAGTAAATAGCCTTATATCTTTGCATTTAAAAATTTAGAGAAAAATTGATATTTAGGTAGTAACTTCAAAAAATGACCTCTTGCGGTCAACACACAAACAATATTCTAACACTTTAAATTGCTTTTTATAAGGGCTTCGAAGCTCTTGAAAACGACACCTCGTTGGTTGAAATCGGTCAAGCTAAACCTGAAATATTAGCGATTTTCTATATTAAGATTCATCCGCCCCCACTCTTTTATTTGACATTTAACAAAAAAATGATCTAAATAAAAATGGTAGATTTTAGCCCAAACAATCTTAAAATGTCTAATACTGCAGACATTTATTAGGTTAAAAATGACACAAACATTAATTTTGTAATTTAGAGGTACCACAGCGCCCTCTAGCGGTCACTTTACAAACTCGAAAATATTGTCGAGCAATTTCCCTTGGCTACTTTACTTAAGAAATTTTTTACCTCAAAGCTGTAGGGCTACTGGTTTATGAGATATAACCGGCCACCTCTCTTATTTGCTTACCCTGTACAATAAGTCATCAGTTCAGCAGACAAGTTTTTGTTTCACGAAGAATTTCAGCTAATAAATAATTTTACCATTCTGCCGTGTTTCCATGGCGGCTACTCTAATTTGAATGCAAGAGAGTATTTATTGTATATCCCCTTTCGAGTATCCGTCACATTTTAACTTGCCGGCTTCACACTTTAATTTAACAATTGATGTTTAGAAAACGTTTCAGTTCTCCCCTTTTACTTCATTGTGAAAATCTGTGTGTCAGTATTGGCGTAGTACTGAGTGCCATCTATGGCTTATATGCTATTTGGTGTATCGCTTAGAGGTGTTACGTTGAAGCTGGACCTGTTACAGTGGAATAGGTACGAGCTGGCAGTTTCGCGTACCTGTTACGGACGAGCTGATGTTGTACCTATTACGAGTTCACAGTTTCGCATCGAGCGTTTTCGATTGGAATAAGTGCGTAACTGGAACTATTACTGTTGCGTTGGAACTGGACCTTTTACACTGGAACAGGTACCACCTGCCAGTTTCGTTTAGCTATTCTCTTCGACCCAGTATACTTGTTGTTACTGAACATATACCTACTGGTTAGACAATCAACAGTTAAATCGTTTCGGGATTTGAGCTTCAGAAGATTAGAAATGCACGCATAAAACAAAGTAGTTATTCTATTTGCCAGTAACATTACGATTACTTGTTTAACAGTATTTTGCTAATTTGTAGCAAGTACAAAGAGTGGCTTTTGCTATATCAACGTTTATTTTTGATAAATACTCCAATTACAATTTTTAGCTATTCATATTTTATTAATATTTATAAAGGTAATAATAATAGTTGCTCATCATATGAGTAATGTACAGAAATGTGAATCAAAACAAATTAAATCGCTTTTGACACAAGTATAGTACAATAACAACCTCCCTATTTTGAAATAACAATGATACATTAAATGCATCTTTGCTTTGAATAACATTGTCTTGGCTACTAATCAATATTTGCTACAAATAGGAAAAACTTTAATTGAAAATGACTTTTTATATATTGTTGATTACCTATTTAAAATGCTGGTCCATAACAAAATTATGAACAGAATGCAGATTGTAAAAGTTGGCTTGTCGACACTCGATACCGTTTACCGTAGAGGTGTTGCGTCGGAACAGGACCTATTACACTGGAATAGATAGGAACTGCCAGTTCCGCACACCTGTTCCCGCGGCGACGCAGTATCGTCATGAACAAGACTGGAACAGCTTGGAACCGGAACAGGTATTTGGAATAGGTACGTAACTGGAACTGGAACAGGTCGTACTAGGTACATACAAAAGCTATTCCGTAACACCTCTAGTATCGCTCGTTGCAGCAATAACGTTTACGGATATCTGAAGCATCACAACAGTGTTCGGTACCTGACTACAAAGGCCTGTGTCCAATATAAATCAACACCAGTAACTTCGCAGGAATAGGGTCGTCCCGCACATTAAAATTTGATAGTTTTAACCTATGCCTTTTGTTGCTTACATCATGAATACTAGTGCCACGAATCTATTTTGCTTTCAGATTAATTCAACTCGTAACAAATGGCGGTAGAAAAATTACCGTTTCAAACATTTTCTTAAATCCGCCAACAACTACGCAAAGGGTTCCTAATGAAATTAGGTTCCGTCATGCGCACTGCTACAGCTCCCTAGGTAACTAGGTGCTCACTGTTGTCAGTTTTATAAATAGCCAGAGAAATACAAATCATGCAATGGGAGTGAGAGAGAGGGGCGAAGGTATAAGTATAACCGTCAACGTCAATATTATAATGTAAACAAAGGAATAACCTGTAACTGTTCATCAGCAGTGGTATTCTTACAACACGGAACAAAACACTTCTTAACGTAAGCCATTCTGATATTAAAAAACAACAGATTACCAAAATACTTCGACAACATCTTGCTCCACCACTTAATCTGACGAATACGAAACTCGAAAGTTTGACCAAACTATGTAAACAAAAACGCATGGCTAGAGTTGTTAGGGTTATTCGTTACACATGTGACACATGCAGCACGTGCGAACGTGCGATGTGTCAGCGGTACTTTACCGTTTTCTTCCTAACCAAGATACCTCTATACGTGGTATACCAACTGGCGGCCATTTTCTTACCCAAATCAAGGGCAAGTTAAGCTACATAAAGGTAACACTAGATGGCCATACGTTAGTTGCGGACTGTCAAGTGTAATGTCAGGCAGTTGACATCCGTAATTTCAAATCCCTTGCAATCTGTACAAAATGAAAAAGTGTGGCATTTACGGGCATGTAAAACTATTAAATATTGATAGTTTATTATTTCAAGTGTTGATACAAAAGTTATACTTAATTATAATTAGCAAAGTTGTATGTTTACTTATACGCGGCATTTAAAAATTTTATTTTAGGATGCTTACAGGTTGAAGACATGGTCAAAATGTGTTGATGTAGATTTACATGAAATAGACTTGTTGTGTATGGCACATTTTAAGCAAAAATTTGTATAAGAATATTCAGATGCCGGTAGTAAAAATATTAGAAAGTTGTGTCTATGCAGTTCCAACAGACCAAAGTTCCCATCCAACCTTCCATCTCAAATATTCCGATTGGGTGCACATATCCTCACATACAAAAAAATATGCATCAGTTTTAATATAGAAATGTGAATACAGGAGGAATATATGTATATACTTCATGTAGGTGATGATTATAATCAGCTCTGGCCCTGGCTTAATACCGGCAACTCTTAAGATGGAACAATTATGGCGCCCCCACCACTTGCCCCTAACATACATGGTGATTCACTAAGCACGAATAAGTAATACATGTCTAAGTTAAAATTATAGAAATGGTTCAAGTGAGTCATTTAGAATTAAGCGTTTAACAATCTAAAAATATTTCGTGGACTCCCCATTATACTGGAAGTGAGCACCAGTTTCATTATTTTAAATCGAACACCCTGTGCAATTTTGGATTTGTCCTAAAAGAAATGTTAATTATTAATATTACATTAAGCTTCAGTCATATTGTTCACGAGTTATTTCAAATTTTCTAAATATTGACGTTTGCAGTGTGTGATAATCATTTGCAGAAGTTAAATTGACAAATCCCAACTTTTACTAATTCAAACAAGATTAACATTTTTTTAAACAGGGTGCTGTTTTTCATCTCACAGATAGATGCAGAATTAAAACCCTTTCTAAAATGATATAAGGTTGTCAGTACCTATTACTATGGTAGTTGCAGAGATATTTATGTTGTTCTTGAAGTTTTTAATACATATCTTTAACATGCTAACCGTGCTTCCTGGCATCCGGAATTGTATCTGGTGATTATGTAGAAGGCAAGCAGCACATATGGTAGCTAGCCAGTTTACAAGATGCATGGTAATGGTGGGAGATACAAAACTACCTATTAATTTTTCTGAGTTCTATTATCGCAAGTGCTTTCTAACATTAACTTGGTAGCCAATACATGTGAATATGTAGAATATTCTATTTTTTTTTGTGAATTGATTTACCTGTAAGATAAATCAGAATCAAAACTGTTTTTTTTTATTTTTACTTTTTGCACTTCTATCTTTATTCATTTAAACTTATGAAAATTAGATTTTTGAAGGTGGTTTAAATATGACAAGAAGGATCCAGTTTTACATTGATAACAGTGTAAAATCATACAAATTAAAGAATTTAACTTCTTTTGATTGCTACAGTATTTCCTGGGTATGGTTTAACAGCAAGTTAATGTTAGGTGATTGTGATGATCGATTCCATTATTATTAACCTTCATTACAAAAATGAGCTTTTAACTTCATACAGGTGTTTATTTTTTATTCTCGAAAATGTTAAATTGAGCAACTCCTGATGCATATAGGTAGCTTCTGTTTGTCTAAGAATAATGTTGAACATAAATTCAAGTTAAATACAACACAACAAATGTTTAACTAATTTCCTTTAAGGACAATAAAAATACCACATGCAACAGTATATTCTTTGCAAAATTTAATTAGAATACAAATTTTCATTTTTACACACTGTATCCCATAATTAAAAACTTTTGAATAAAGAACAGCAATTCAAAACTTGAATTACTGAAATTTTAAGCCGTATTTTTTGGAAGTATTTTTTTACACAAATACAGTAGGTGTGTAATTTTACAATACAACAATAATCAGTATTTACATAAACAAAATATCTATAATTTAACATTTATTATATTAACATTTTGGTTTAAACATACAGATTTAGGTACACTGCAAAAATCTGAAGGTCCTCCGGAACTTGATTTGGTCTCCCTAATACCCAACAAATCCAGATCTCTTCTTTTACCATCTGTTAAAGCATCCCATAATTGTCCAGACTGCATGAAGACACTAGTTGGGCATGGAATGGAATCTTGCAATTTATTCATAATTTTAAGAAGTAGGGGACACTTGATATTTCTATTACAAGGGCTAATAATTCTTCTTCAGGAAGTTGAAACAATTATTGCAGATTATCTGAAACAAGAAATGAAAAACTGATATTTTAAATGCACTGAAAAGAAAAAAATTCACGGTTTCGTAAGCTGTGCAATACACAAAACTGAACTGTCAAAAAAATTGCATTTACATTTTTGGTAGCAAGAATGTCACTGACGTGCCAGAAAGAGGCACATAAATGTTCGTCAGAACATGCACAGTCAAAGAAGTATTCAAAATTATCCAAATTAGTCTAGCAAACATTGTATTATTAGACAACTGTTGTTGACAACTTTTGAGAGTTACCATTTATTGTTTGTCTCTGAAACTGCAGACTATATTCGGTACCTACATCTTTCTGCTCGATCCCGTTAGATAACACTGGTCATATCCTAACTGTTCAATAAATGCAAGAAAAGTAAATCTGTATCCTTCGGTTTTTCCAAATGGAATTGGCCAGAATTCTTGAGTTAAGAGATTTTTACATTTTCTATGCAGTTTACAGATAAACAGTGTAGTTAGAGTGGTCGAGGAATTTACATTTTTGATAGTTATTCAGATGATACTAAGAACATAAGACACATCGTTTATTTGTGACATAATAGCTGGATAACCACCTGATCAAAATCAGTTATGTCTAGCCTCGACTCTAAAATGTAATTACCGAACCTAACAATAAAGCAAAAAATTTTAGTTATTTTTTGAACACAGGTATATTCGTATTATTTTTAAATATAATAAGATGAGTAATCAAAATTGTGGATTTACCAGATCTACACAATTGTAACTTTTAACTCTCTGTTAGAATTAGCACAAAATAAATGGCAGTATAATTTGCATTTCACCTCAAATGTATATGGTAAGTATTTCATATCAAGTTGGTGACTTCTCTTACATTTATTATTAAAAGTGAGATTCGTAACAGATTTTGGCAATGTTACTAATGTTCTACAGAATACTAGAAAGCTTATGGCAGCATATTTTTAACTATTCATCAACACTTGGAGTATCAGATCCGTGTTAACAACAGAATGCATGCTTTTATGTCAACTGTTGTATTTACTTGCCTGGTAATATAACTATCACACCAACAAATATTACTCCATTCCAACAGCACCATTCTATACTGAAGAACATCAACTAGGGAATTGTCTTTCCCAGGTCGTTGCTTTTTTCAAATTCATTATAGAACACAGTATATACCAGCTAAATTCTCATGCTAATCACCCAGATACAATACCCTCAACCTAAAAAACACATATTATTATCTAAACAGGTTTAAAATAAGGTTTAACTGACTCGAGACTTATGAAGTGATGTTCTCTCCATACCCATTTATGTGGTATGTACGTTTTGGCAGCGTAAATATGGTAACTTCACTTTGTTTTTAGCCGCCAACATTTTCAACACAGCTAGTGAAAAGCTTTGTAGTATAATCACTGCATTATATTAAATATATTAGAAAATTCTGGGGTACACAATATTAAAAACGTAACAAAATAGTGTATAACACATAATAACATAACCAAAACAACAAGTTTTGACAGATCGTAAATGCTATTCTGACAGTCCGCAACGAACCTGCTGCCATCTATTATCCATTAATAAAAGCTTAACTTGCCTCTTGGTCAGAAACGTCAAGTTCCATTCATAAATATACGAGCTGACATACCAGTTATAGAGGTATCTTGTTCCTAACGACGGCCAGATATCGTCCTGACAGTTTCAAAATTTATCATATCGTTGTCATACCATGTAAACAAATATTACTTGCAATGCCGCTAGAGCACTGGCTATTATTGGTGTTTCTCGCTTTCGTCAGGATTCGAACCTTTTACGTCATCTCCGTGGCGGAATATCGAGGCATTTGAAACGGATATTGAAAAATCCATACTTTCGCATTTTTTTTCTCGCCAAAGAAGAACCGGAAAAAATAGAAAAAAAAATGTCTTGGTGTTTCAATTTTTATGTACATTTTAAATGTAAAATAAAAAAAATTGTGGGACGATCCCATTGAGTGGAAGATTAAGTCAACTGCAAGTTTAAAGTCTAGAAACGTCGTAACGTCCCTGTTTTGGACACACTATTTTAAGCATTTATGCTTGTCCCACATTTTGAAAACAAATTTTGTAAACCAATTAAGTAATTTGGCATGTAATGTGAAGAAAACATTATATTTTGTAAGTAGTCGCCATTCGTCTAGTCATGTTAGATTTTGAACGTGTTAATAAATTAAACGGTTTTTCTCAAAATTTAAGATATATTAATTTACATAATCGCGTACTTATAGTAAATTAAAATCCGTTAATCCATCCCAAAGTTATGAGCTACTGACGCTTAAAACTCCCATAACTTTAGAAGGGATAGTCCGATTTCAGTTTTTTATTTGCTATATATGAAGTGTGGCTTTAGCTGCCATGATGGATAAACTCAACTATTGATGCAACAACACATTCGCTAGCGTCTATATTTCTGAGAGCGAAATCAAGTTCTAACGAGCTGCGGATTGGAGGCTGCCCGCCATAACAAACGATAATAACGTGACCCTATTTCTTGCTTATTGAAAAAGAATTATTAAATGTTATTTTCATTTCAGGTAATAAAACTGCAAATACCAACCAAAATTATTGTATAAAAACAATACTTATTGTAATAATATAATAATATAATAATATAATAATATAATAATATAATAATATAATAATCTTATCTTTTTGCTGCTTAGATTATAGTTTTTAATTAACGTTTCTTGACATGTTTCATCATTTTCGTATAAATCGCAATAGCTATCAGCGATTGATTAATCTGGAAGGCTTTGCGTACTGATATTTTATTATTAAAATGAAAAGCAACTCATTTTAGTTTAACAAAAGAACTATAAATAACTATACAGAGAATCAAGAATAATGATTTTAATTTAAAAGATGTCCATTTCGTTCTAAGCATATGTCAAGTCTGACTCAGAGATTTACGTGTATTTTGCAATATTTTTATATTATGTTGGAAAATTTGCTTCTTTTATATTTCATGTCTTCTTATGAAGTCGGCAATTCTTCAGATACGCTATCTTTAAAAATGTATATAATTTAAAAATATTTGCACATTCCTAGCGTAATGGCATGGGTTAAAAGCTGTCTCAAGAAGATTCTACGTGAAATATTCTACAAAGTGGACAGTTTTTCAGAAGAAAACTTTTTATAGTGTTTTAAATGTCTGTGCCTCACGAAAAGAGTGGCGTTATAGCACAAAAGTAATTTTAAAGATAATTCTTTTGAGGGACACATTTAAATACACTGTAACTGTGAACGTTTTAATGTATAGAAAGATTTTTGATTCACAACATACATTACTAAAGTTTTACTCAAGCTATATAGTACAGACCACTAGGTCAGAATGTTAAAGAAGTTGTTGCTGCTTTCCTTCGTAATAGTTACTGTGATAGTTTCTTGAAGCAATTTTATATAACTGGAGAAACCCAGTAAACCAGTTCAAAACATAAGTGTATGCCGAATTATGTACTTATTCATAAATTTTTGTTATTCGTACTTTACTACTTTACAACATTATTTAATACAAGGTTTTACTCAATGATATTAGAAATATAAGACTGCGGCGTATAGTTTATTACTCATAACACAGAACAATAAAACATTTTTCTACAGTTATCTCTACCTGCAATAAAAGTTTCACCGTATTCGCTTGCAAATAACAAATAACAGAATAACACTTTGTAAACTTCGGTAACTATAAAGCACTTATGTATCTCAAAAATCTGTTTAGTTTGTGTGAAATATCAACACTATGTTGCGGGCCCGCCATTTAGTGTTTTTTATATTGACAATAGGAATAACATCAGCTAATCTCCAATTGTTAACTATAACACATGTTATTCAGAAATATTTTGAAATTATAGTATCTAAGAGCAACGTTAGTGTCAGTTGCTCCAATCAATTGCACATATGGAGTGAACATTTTAGAAATGGTTCAGAATGGGCTATGCAAAGTAAGTAAATTGGATAAGCCGTTATAGTTCTAATACTTATTTCTGTAATTTATTTGCGTAGTGTTGGACGCTACAGCAAAACCTCAGGCTGGTTTGTTGTACGGGAATATAATGCAAGTAGGGCATTACGACGAATGTATGAACGTTTACGCAATAGCTAACGAAACTCATGTGAAGGGAAAGTATTGCACCGTTCCCTACAAACCCACCGGCGATTTTCAGGTGATTTACGTAGATATTAGCTGCTATTGACTGTGACCGAAATATCACCATTTGGTTTTGGACTAGTATTTTACTTTTATGTAGCGTTTTTATTTATTGAAACTTAATATTATAATTTTCTTTATTCTAATATTACGTGTTACAGCATTATGTGGTAGGACAGACCAATACATCTGTGAACAGCTTTACGGATGACTTAAGAATGTCGTGGGGAATATGCATTCCACACTACTGCTCCACAGATGATTTACAGAATATCTGGAATACGGCTGAAGAGGTTTTAAATTTGGAAGTGCATCTAACATTCATCGATGAATTTTGTGATTATAAAGATAAATCACTTCCCTTTTCTCCAATGGCTATATTTGCAATGTACGAGAAGGTAGTCTTTTATTTATTGTAGTATTCAGCTTATTGCTTTTACAATGAAAACTTGAACTGTATAGTAAGAAGTGAACCTTGGTTTTTCTATTTTACAGCATATTTTTCGGGATTATTGTKTTATTACTGACTACAAGTACCATCTACGATGTCCTTAAACGCAAGAAAAAGAACAAATTGTTGACTGTTTTTTCTCTGTACACTAATGGAAAAAAACTGTTTTCCACAAAAACTAATGTTTCAGCTCTGACCTGCCTGAATGGAATAAGGGTAATTAGCATGTGTTGGATAATTTTATGCCATCGATTCATGTATTCGTTTTTTACACCGACGATAAATGCTTTGGTGATATTTGAGGTAAAGTAATTAGAAGTTAGAAATTTCTAATCTAAGTAATTAACATTTACTTATAGTGGAAAACTCAGATTGAAAACTCAATAATTATTAGTGGAAATATGGCAGTGGACACCTTTTTTACAGTAAGCGGGTTACTCGTTGTTTACACTTTTCTGATGTATATGGAGAAGGAAGGAAGGTTCAATTTATCAATGTTTTATCTTCATAGAATTCTAAGGTAGGTATAAAACAATAATAGAGCAACAAGCTTTTTTTATAAATCTGCGGGACAGCTTAGGTGTTTCGCATGCGTGTTGCCTTAAAAGACGTTTTAAAAGTCACATTCTGTAAATTGTTTATTAAATGAGCGCTTCACATATTTCCAGATTTCTAAAATTTAGCGATAAATATGTGTTTCCTGTATTTTTAAAAGTATTATTCCTGATGTAAAAAAAATTTGCATTGCGTTTTGTTAGAAACGGGTTTATACAGCTTATATTTCAACTGAGTCACTTGAAAAATTACCGTAATATATCTGTTATCTTTATTATTTCTTTATTCTTTTTAGAAGACCTTTTTGTTTTTTTTCAACAGTTTATATTCGCTTATTGTTATCCTTTGTCACCCTGCAGGATATGTAAAAGAAACCTTTACTAATATTTGATACACCTAAATAGGCCGCTTACTGTATCTACTATTATTATGTAATCTTCTATTACCTATCAGAAAAGACATAAAATTAGTGCAAAACAAATTCATTTTATACTCCATATTTCCAATGTCTGTGATAACACAGTGTTTTACTTTTTCATGTAATAACAATATACACCGTTTAACATTTAATTCCTTATATGGTCATTTTGCATAACGCAACATAAACAGCTATACAACATACTAGCATTTTTGAGCTTTAAGAGATTTAATTCTTCAGTAAATATGTTTAAGATCAACATTTGTCGCGGTTTTCAAAGCTGGAATGATGTCGACTTTCGTCGTAAATATTGCGTTAATTTTATTATGCTCTTAGACTAACCAATTTTAGTCAAACAATATTCATAGTATACAAACAATTTAAATTGCTTTAATCTTAATGGATTTTACTAAAACTTTAGTATACTGCGGTTTTTATAATGCTAAATGCACGGTCTTTTAAAATCTTGATCTTTGATTTTCTGTGCTCTTTTGAAGTTTCTTTGTTTGAGGTTTTCCGTGTACAATGTTACTCTAAGCAAATCTCAAATACTCAACATTAAGCTGGCCCAGGCGTTTTAGAAATTTAAGGTTCTGGCTCTACGGTCCTGTAGTGCTCTTTCAATGCTGCAAGATGCTGTACAACATTAAAAAATGCTGTTCTAACATTTGAAAAATGTTTCCTGATCTAGCTAGAAAAAAATGTGGATAATCTTAAATAAATAACTTAAAAAACCTGTCTTTTTATTTAGATTAACTCCGGCTCTAGCCGTTGTGGTGCTATTCTATGGCACATTAATATGTCACATCGGAACTGGCCCTTTCTGGAGGATGGTATATATCTTTAATCAGAAATCGTGTGAGACAAATTGGTGGTCAACTCTTCTGTATATTCAGAATTATGTGCATCCTAACGAACAGGTAAATCGATATCACTTATAAATTAATATTAGTGGGTATCTTAGTGAAAAATATTTTTATATTTGTGTTATATCTTGTAGTGTGCTGGACATACATGGTACCTAGCGGTGGATACACAACTTTATGCGCTATCACCCTTGTTTTTGTTGCCCTTACTCCGTTGGCCTAAGAAGACATTTTTAGTTCTTCTTTTACTCACTGCAGGATCAGCAGCTGCTGCATTTGCGGTAACTTGGCACTTTAAATTTGGTTCCATATATTTTGAGTAATGTTTGTACTTGTATTTAGAATAGTATGTATATTAAATTTATAATTTTAGTGTGGTTGAGGATCAGTTTAAGTATTACTACTCACCAACTCACATAAGGATGTCGCCTTGGCTGGTAGGAGCAATTGCAGGGTATTTTATACACAAATACTCCAAACGTAACGTCGTACTTAATAAGGTGAGATTGCAGTTAGTGTTTTTTGTTCAAGATATCTTTTGTCCACTATAGACTCGTTTCGCTGGCTCAGTATTTCTGTGCAGTCGCGAGACGATCTTGGCAATGTGCCACACTTGGGAGTCCTTACATCTTCTGTTGACTGTTATAGAATGTTCTATGAACTTCTCGAAACGTTGATTTTTGAAATCTTCGCGGTGAAACGGTTACGGATATGTGCCACACCGCCAAGTTCTTTCGTTTACTGATAAATTTTCCAGACTGTTCTATAATTTTCTAGAAACATCATTTTTGTCATCTCCAAAGCAAGACTGTTACGGGAATGTGCTACGCTTAAAGGATTTTTCCGTCTGTGATGAATTTCCAGAATTTTCTATGACTTTCCATGACTTTCTCGAAACGTTCCAAAGAAGGGTTTTGATCAATTGAGAAAACTATACTTATGATACACCTCGTGATGTATCGACAGAAGACGTTATTGACGGTTGTTGTAGCCGCCTTTACCAGAATGCAGTTCAGAATATCAGGCGTGACGCAGTGATGGGCGCGTATAATACTCCATGTAGATTACGCCATTATCTACGCGTAAACTATGTAATATTCTACTTTAAAAGTCTACTGTAGAAAATAACTTTATGTAGATAAACAGCAAACTAGTAATATTTAGTACTTTTAACAGCTGCAAATGCCTCAAATGACAGTATTATTTTGTATATTATTATTTTCGTTCTCGCATCGATCGTACCGCGAGATACGTGAAAAAGAGAACTATATATATCACTCAATGGAACGGAGTTGATCCGATCACAACCAAACTTGGTATGGTAATAGCCCATGAGCTTCTGAGCTCCAATGCCCTATGCTGTAGACTCTCACCGTTCAAAAGTTACAGGACATCAAAGTTGCTGCAGATCGCCGTGCACTAACGTCAGTAGGTTGGAACTACGCGTGGACCACGATCGGAACTACCTGGAGTCGATCATAGGAGAACGTTTTTTTCGTTTTGGACGATTCCACTGGTTGTTGCTTCCTAACTAAACAAAATACTACTTCGTTGTAATTAAAATAACTAAAGCCACGTTAAACAACAATAACTCGTTTCGACATACATTTGTTAGGAAGGCACAAGCGTGCTTTGGAGCCCTCAATCGGTCAATGGGTTCTTAAATGACTGTAAACTATGATTTTATTATCTTTCTTGCCTATAAACGGAAGAAGACTGGCTATTTCATATGCTACCTATTATACCTAATATACTCGTAGAAGAAAAGACTTCGAAATGCATGTTTTGTCCGAAAGAAGTAAGAAAACCGTTTGGTATTCTGATGACTTACTAAAATAAGTTATGCAAATTTGTAATATAAATATTAAAAAACTATAGTGCTTTAAAAATTTTTAAGAGTTGACCCATAAAACAGGGAAATTAGAACAAAATAATTTGCACAATACACTTAATATACAATACTCGTCTCATATTTTCTACTCAAAATCTACGCCAAAATGCTTTATCTACATTTTCTACGCGGGTAATGTAGAAAATTATAATTTACGCGTAAACGCCCATCACTGGGCGTGAGTCAGCACGCATCCACAAAACACTTTACCCGGGGCAAAATACCTGCAACTTCAGACAACTCTTGATAATACTATCAGTTGATAAATATTATGTCACTGTTAAAACAGAAGACTACAAGAACTACTACAATTACAAACACTAGACACGTACCAATAAATACTGGATTTAGATCCAGCTATACCAGAGGTCCTTAAACTTTTTTGTCTTGTCACTCTTTTATATGTTTTTCGGTTTGGGTAGACCCCCTGCTTAGCTAATATTGAATTTTTGCTAATTCATAATAGTCTACTTTGAAAGATTAAAATTTCTTACTGTAGTAAAGTGTGATGCGAAGAGAAAAAACCCATGTTATGTTTTATATATTGGTTGAGTTTTTCAATAAAAATTAATATTATAATAAAACGAAACTAAATTGATTTAGACAAAGTAATTGCCGTCATTCTCGATTATGTTCTTCCACATTTCGCGCATCGAACGAATCCCGTCTGTGTAGAATTTGGTCGGTTTCGACCACGGAGGAAGTGGTCCATCGACGGTAACATATGGTAGTCGGACGGGGCTATGTCCGGGCTGTATGGCGGTTGATTGATTTTCGTCCACCCCAATTCCTCAATTTTTGCCAGCGTCTCAAGTGCAGTGTGGGGTCTGGCGTTGTCCTGGTGGAAGAAGATTCGGCTGTGTCGACGCCCTTCTCCAACAAATTTTCTTGAACTTTGTCGAGTTGCGTACAGTAGCGATTGGCGGTGATTGCCACAACACGTGGAAGAAGCTCCCAATACACAGGCCCGTCCACCATCCACGAAACGTTTAACATGACCTTTTTTTGGTGGAGCTCCTGTCGCGGCGTCAGAATTCCACTGTCGATGCGTTCCAGCCACTGCTTCCCGCCTTTTCTGTTGTCATAGAGCACCCACTTCTCATCGCAGGTGAGAATCCGATACAGGCCTCCTTGTTTGAACCTGTTCAGCAGCGCCTGACAGTCGGTGACAAGTCGATTTTTTTGGTCCTTCAATTCGTGCGGGACAATCGTTGGTGATTATGGCGACAATCCCATTTTGTGCAGTTGACGGTCGATTGGGACATGTGGAGTTCAGCGGCCAATTCTCGTGTTGTTTGAGCCGGATTTGATTTGATGGACCTGTGTAGGCGCCTCTTGTTTATGGTAGCCGGCCGTCCGGAGCGTCGTTTATCCTTTCTGCTTTCTGCTGTCCATAGATTGTTTTGACGCAGGCGACATGGCATAGACGTAATTTTCTTTGCAGAAATCGTCGTTAGGGAACGTCTGCTGGCTTTTAAACGCCCACAACATAGTGGGCTGCCGTTCACATTAGTTCTGCACAGAGACGAGTGGGTGATGCCGTATTGCCACTAGATGGTATGGTGTCATCCACGCTGTAATTCTCGCATACACATCGCCTACCTTGGCGTATAAAAGGGAAGCCAGATCTATGCCGTGTTGTCTGCGTTGGGACTATATAGCACTGCTGAGTAGGCTTTATAAGCCGAAATAACTGTCAACAGATTGTTTTGACGCAGGCGACATGGCTTAGACGTAATTTTGATATTATTCAACTCTGCAATTTTATCTAAGCTAATCATATACTTTACTTTAAGAAGTCATGGTTTAATAAAGAGACGAGAAACCGACCTAAAGTTAGAAGATATAGTTAATCAAAATAACACAGAAATTACTGTTTTCAGGTCACTGTATTATTTCTGTGGTTAGTATCCCTGGCAATAATGCTTACAATTGTGTTAGCCTCAAAACTTTTCTCTGAAGAAGAATACGACGTGGTGAAATCTTCGTTTTTTAATGCCTTTGCGCGACCTTCTTGGGCCATAGCATTATCCATGATAACATTTCTGTGTACTAAAGGATATGGGGGTAACTATTATCGACGAGCTCTTTGGAACGTCACCTTAAGAAAAAATAATAATTTGTAGGAATTATTAACAGGGTGTTATCGGCTAGAATATTCACTGTATTGATCAGAGTTAATTACAGCATGTATCTATTACACCTGTTAGTTATCATGTTTATGGTAGCTCAGAATCAAACTCCTGTATACTTTGATAACATGTTTGCGGTAAGTGAAGTAGTATTTCTAATGCTGTCAATTTTTCGAATATAGCTATAATTTTCAGTATCACTTATTTTGGGGAGATATAACCTATACCGTGCTGTTGTCAGTCCTATTTACTTTAGCATTTGAGTCACCTGTAATCAGTATAGAAAAAATCATGTTTAGGAGAGGTAAATAGTATATTCTAAGTGCAACGCAATTACTCTTAATAAAATTTTTGTGTTTTAGAAGCAATTAAGGATGGGGACTGCAATTACCGGAATAATTACACTGATAACAAAACCAGCAACGTTGGTACTGTTAATAACAAATTATCTGTGTAGATTGGCGTAATTGTTATATGAGATGTGTGATGAACAACTACAGAAAAATCTCTTATCTTTGTTAATGTCATTTAGAAGAAATTTCGAACATTTGAACGAATTCCTTTCAATAGACATTTGACTTTTCAGTATCATACTAGTATTATATTACGAGTGTGTTTACTGTGTGTATGTTATTGGCCATTGCAATTTCCAATAAAAAAGTTTTTATTAAGCAGACTTGAGTTTACTCTAATAGCATAATTTGCCTCTTATCAAATTCGTAAGTGTGTTGTTATGAATACGGGGTTCTAAAACTGCGGATTTCTGACTTAACTCCTTTTATTCAAAACACTTCCATCAAATACACTAGGTCTATACACAACTAGTTTAAAACACTACAGTTTAAACACCACTAATTCACTAATCCACTATACTGCACACACTTGCACTAAAAATACCTTTTTCACTAGTCCTTTCGCTCGCTCGACAATCGCTATTCAAATCCATTGAACATTCCAGAAGGGATGCTCTCGAAGCTTCGCGAAAATCGAATCTTCTAGAGTCTCGACCTCGCTATCTAAAGTCACTAGATCAATAAAGTACCGAAATTGTCCGCCATTTTAGTGCAAAATAGCAACGGTAAATTTAAATGTTTATGTAAAAGACGGGCTCAAACCTGTTTGGTTTCTATGGTTTTGGTTTCATCTGCCATTTTAGTGCAAAAATATGGACAATGAATTGCAGTACTGTAATATATTTAGTGACTGTATCGCTATTGACATTCTCCTGTCATCTCTAAGTTGCTAGGACCACTACCTTCAGTGTCCTACCACCGCATCCACACGCCTGTAACTCGCGTCCACAGATAGCGCTGACTCGCAACAGTATTATTTTCTTTTTTTGTCTGTTTATTTAAGTTCGGTGATTCCATATCCATTATCCATTGCGTATATTGCCCAGTGATAGTGATGGTAGCATACACATATAAAAAGCAAAAGGCATTTTTTAACACAAAATATTTTGGTTCACGGAAAACGCATTTTAGTTTTTACATCAATGCACTAAACTCTAAAGGATTATTTTGACTTTATCATGTACCTATGTTCATATCTATTTTTAGTCTAGAGACAGAAGAAAGCCACCTACATTTCTGTCTGATTACTCTTAACTCTTGAGAAGTTTGGTTATGTAATAATACTGCTGTAATAAGGCCGTAGCAGTGTAAGAATTGTAAAGTTAACTAATCATTTTGTTTTGTGTTGGAAATTAATGGTTTTTGATTATTAAGGTTTTACGTACATTTTAGTATATTTACAAATAATAAATACCTTTGTGTTTCCATGTCAATAAATCAAGGAATAATGGCATAAACATCTACCTCTGCCTCATTGCTAATACTACTTTTTTTAAAACAGATATCTTATGAACACTATAGGTACAAACTAATAATCTTAAACGTAATTAACTATAATACTTAAAATAACTATTTACACTACTATGTAACCTGCAACTTCCTAACAGTACTACATAATTTATAAGAAATTTATTAAATTAAAAACGGAATGTCGCCTTCCAGGTGCATGACCAAAATAACAATCCAAAATAAAAGAAATATACAACTAAATGCACTATAAATAGGGTTGCTAAAAATGAATTAATAAGTATCGATACCTTTTACTGTCGATAATATTGATGGCAAGTACCGATAGCACGTCAAAAAATATCGATGCACGGAATATCATGATATCGATATCCATTACATTATTATCTTGGTGGCACCTGATGCAGTAGGTGTCGTTCTCACACCACCGGTTTCATAAGACAGCCCAGTTGTTAAATTTGTCTTAATCCTGTCCTAATACTGTGTTTCGCAGTGGAGCGCCACCATACCAGGGCAGCGTAAGTGATAAGAGGTCTCACCACAGTTGTGTACAGCCAGTACGCGACCTGTGGCTGAATTCCCCAACTGTTTCCCCAAAGACGTCTGCACACCCATAGTATTGCACACGCCTTTCGACTGATTTCATTAACATGATCCGTCCAAGCCAGTTTGGAATGCAGGGTTACACCTAGWTGTCTCACCGTCCAATAGATCTCTGTTTGCGTTTGTTTGTGAAGACTAAGAGTTCCTTTTTTGCCGGATTAACCGACAAGCTTCTGTTCACACCATCTACTAGTCCTGTTTAGAGAAATTTGCATCAGCTCTGAAACCTTCCCCAAAAATTTATCTCAAATAACAATGTACAGGTCATCTGCATAATATGTCTGCGTTTAGTATCCATTTTTATGAAGAACAACAAGGAGCGTGTCCACGAGGCCACACGCCGGGAGATAATACCTATCCTTGTGGACAGCCTCGCACAGCGGATGCCTCCACCATAGTGTTCTAAGCGACGGCAACAGATCATCGACTCGATCCATTTTACAATGGCTCGATTAGCGCCTCAGACTGTTGGTAGTAGACAGGCAAATCTGGCTCGATCGAACTTCATACTTCTCTTTATTCCTTATTTATCCAAAAGAAAAAGAACAGGCAGTCTTTAGCGATGTGAATTTACAACACGCAGTTCTGCAACCCACGCCAAGAAGAGAAAAACACCATCCAAATTAAAAAATGTAAGTAACTCATGGAGCTCACGGAATATCACGATAAAACAGATGGTTTGTTTTCAGCAGTTGCTTTAATTTCATGAAAAATGTAAAACTTGTATTAGATTAGGGAGTACATAAAATGACTGTTCGAGCAGATATAAGATGCATTTGCTAATAGATTGCCTAGTTATTACTCTACAACCAAAGCCTTAATAGTTTTTGCGTCATATCGGTGTACAGACTAATAAGGCTGCTGATTATTAAGTGTATATGCCTAACATTATCAAGAGACTCCCATAAGTACTAAACAGGTTTGACGGTTCATTAACAATGGAAGGAAAGATAGTGCTGGTTGTTATACTGCTGCCTTTTCAAGTTACACTCAGCTTGGACGATATTCAGCTTCTCATAGGTGGTACTTTGCAAACGAAATGGTCAAATATCATATCGAATGCAGGAGAGAGCCGCAATTGTCGCGAACAACTAATTTTACTAACAGATGCTGTTGAAAATAAGGATAGATGGGCTGTTCAAAGTAAGTTTGCATATTTAATTCATTACCATACAATTATGTATGTGTTTAATTACTAATATTTTGACCATAAACTAGTTATTAGAGCATAATTTTGCAAAATGGTTTTATAAAGAAATTGTATTAAATATACCTATCTACATTATGAGCGCAAGATTATACAATCTTCCCGCCTCTACATTCTAGTTGCTCAACTGTTAACTTTCCCAACAACAGACATGATTAAACAGTTTAAGATGCAGATGCATGAAACCGACATACTACATCACATCCAATAATATCACGTGAAAAGGTGTAAGATAGAATTATAGACTAAGTCCACACCTTTCAGTATAAAATTATGTAGATGATGTTACAAAGGAAGTCAAAAAGTAAGTGGACAAGCTTGAATGGAATTAAATCTATAGCCACAACACAAGTGCATTTATAGACGACATAAAATTTATGATAGAAGTCAAGAATTACAGCAAATATGGTAATTTGGAGTAAACTTCTACTAAAAAAACTATATTTGGACGGAAATGAGTTAGATTGGGTTATCAAAGTAAAGTCCAAAATTCAACTTCGTGAAAGAGACGTTTCTGTTGCGTATTCAGAAAGGTTATTTTATCGTATTTTATTTAATTTGATTTTAACTGTTTAACAGGTAGCACCTACTGTTTGTATCAGGTTGTTTACATTACTAATATAAAATTGCTCGCGCATTAAATGAGAAATGACGATGTTTCTGTTGTGCCCTCTGCGCTTTCGCTTCAATACCGGGTCAAAACATAGATCTTAGTGGACCTATGGACCTAATGACAACCATCAAGGGATGTACTACGAGGAGATTAGGGTAAGCCACTTCTCAGTATTTTGTTTAACTCAATATTGCAACTCAATTAAAATACAGTCCAAAAGCTCTTCTCGAGTTTCAATGAAGTAAGATGGAAATAAAAACCATTGCAATGTCTGATTTTGTACTTTACTTTGATAACCTAATCTAAAAAATGCTTAAAGGTCAAGATAAAGRTMTTAGTAACAGTCTACATTAAATAAAAACCTAAAACAAATGAAAACATCTGCATACTTAAGGAAGAGCAAAGTATAGGAACAACAGAGAAATTACAGAGGAAGCTGTATAATTGCACAAAAGAAGCATCACAATAAAGTAAATTAATGGTCCATTAGGCAATATACAGGGTTCGCCAGCTACAACTCCTCGTATTTTCTATATTTATTTTATATTAAGTATTTTCAGATATATTTAGGAAGAAAAGGATTTTTTAAGTGACAGTTTTTTGTTAATATCTTCTAAACAGTTTGCTGCACCGAAAATTTATAGGTACGAAGAATACTCGCAATTATGCTACTAATCACAAACTAAAAGAAAAAAAAGAACAATTTACAAATGTGTACTTGCCCCACAATTTCACTCCCTTCCCTATACCCTACACACAGACCGACAGACACCATACAAGAAATTTTTTTGCTCAAATTTTGTTTTTGGACGTCAAGCATTTTAAAGCGATTAAACAAATAAAATTTTTTGAAAATTTCTTCGCGATACAATACTTCCCATTTGTTGGATGTGGAAGTAATAAGTTGAAGTTGCAATTTGTAGAAAGATGTGCAGTTGTAAAAAAAACTAATAAAAATAAATTGGCTGCGGCATCATTGTTTCCTAATAAGCGTTGCAAAAATGCTTCATACTTAAGAAATGCTTGACATGATGTTTATTTTCGGAGAATGTTTATTGGTGTCACGAGTGTACGCTGAGATATCCGGGAGATATACTGGGAGTATTAAACGAGCAAGGAGAGTTAGAAGAAAGACAGTTTCAATGTAGGCTAAATAATGCAAGTTCTTGACGTGCTGTTGAAAATCTTTATATCAGTGTCCGTGAAATTAACAGGAACATTGATATGCAACCTCATTCTGCATGTGGGCTATCAACAAAATCTACCAAGAATACTTCTATCTTATGGGCGTGTTATTTTCCGATTAATGGACGTTCCATAAAAATGGTGTAGTCAATCATCACAATTTTCACTACTATGCCGATGAAAACACGCACGTCATGAGAATGGGAAACCACCAGCAAAGAAGGTCGTCACTGAATGTATGGGAAGGCATACTAGGAGAACGCTTTCTGTGTCTCTACCTTTTCGATGGGCTTCTGGCCGGCAACAGTTATTTAATCTTCCTTCGTGACAACTTGGTTAAACTCTTAGAAAATGCCCCTTTAGCCGCTCGACGACATATTATTTTCCATCACGATGGACACATTATAGCCGCGAGGTTTTGGAACATCTCGATGAAAGGTTTCCGGATTGATTGATTGGTAGTGGAGGTCCAGTAAAGTGCCCGCCTAGATCATCAGAGCTCATTCCCTTTGCCTGCTACATCAACAATGAAGTCTACAGAAGTTCGCCAGGAGTTCTCAGGGCGGTGTGTAGGGATTGCGAATCGAGGTTGTGGTTTTGCCCGCTACAGAAAGGTCGTCACTTCGAACATTCAGTTTAGGTTGCTAGATTGTTATTATTCTTATATATTTTGATATTAATTTCTCTTTTTTTTAGTTTAATCGGACTTCATAACTCATAAGAGAGTCTAAAATTTACGGTTATTTCATTTAAAAAAAATGTTGACGTTTAGGAAAATTATTATGTCTCAAAAAGCTAGAGGGATGCTGTTTTCGTAGGCAGGTTACTAATAAAATGTTCATAAAACTTTATTACAGATTTAGTAGTCCTAAAATCTGGTATTGAAAATCGATTATATTCAGTCGCGGCTAGCTTATTTTTTAAGTAGCACTCTAATTTACTTTTACCGTAGTTAAATCCGTGAATTCATCTCTTTTGCTATGATTTAAAAAGTAAATGCGTCTAGTTAATTTTTTCAAAAATTAAATTTTTGTAGTTTTTATTACGTTAGTAATTTTTATAGTAGTTTTAGCAGGCCATACTTCTCATATTCTAGCTTCAAACTGTCAGTATCTGTTTGGTGTTAATAGGGAATCGTCTACGTGTTTAGTTTACATTCAATATGAGTTATTATTCTCAAATTGAACACCTTGACATGGTTTTTATCCTGCGATAAAAACCCCAAGTTAGCCTGTATAATTGCCTGAAAGAGAACGAAAACAGAGGGAACAAGCATTTAGGAAAATTCGAAATAGGCTTTTGCAGATACGATCTGTCGTTTATAATAAGCATAAGCAATATAATAAGGCGAGTATACGAGTATACTTCAAAGGAAGATAAGAACCACCTATATGTTCTAGGCAATTAAGTCTAAACAAAAATGAAGATTTTTTAAATAATAAAACGAGTTTGTTAATTGCCACAACTATCACTAGTACTTTGATGAAACCGCATCTTCTAAGAAAGCAGCACAACCAAAGTAAATGATAGATTTTTTAGAAATTGTGCTGTTTAGTTTACTTGAAAATGTTTCTTTGGCTTACGTAAGAGACGTATTTTCAACACCACGTAGCTCCTGTCCACAATGGATAAATAGTAACAATGTGTCTTACCTAAAGATTTTCACAAAAAATTAGTAGAAGGAGCAAGACAATTCGTCGGCCAGCAAGATCACCTGACCTAACCGGCTTTCTTTTGTGGGTTTATATTAAAAATACTGTGTACCAAGATCTTTACTCTGAAGATTAATTTATTGTAGGTTGTAGTGCTATTATTTTCTTTTTTCGTTGTCATACGTTTTTGTTAATTTTGTTGTATTTCGTTATGTTTTTGAAATTCCTTTTGACAGTGCATAAATAATTTAATAAATATTCAATTCCTATTTAGATAATTTATTTAGATGCAAATATCTGCCTGTTTGTTATTATTTCTTTTTAATATTCATTACAAGAATATATTATGTACATGTAAATGATTTTTACCATATAAGGGGCGACAATTTTAACATCTTTGGATCACGCGTTACTTTTCAACAAAATAAAGAATGAATAAGTTTACTGTGTGGGTCAAAGAATACAAAATAGTTTATCTAAGTGTTATAAATTCCGTCTTTTTGTTTTAAGGACCTACTGTTATTATTACAAATGTTGTAGTTAACCTACAAAATCCTTCTCGTCATATGAATTTTATGAGTTATACTTGCTAAAAATAAATAGCGAATAAATTTTAGTAGCAGCGGTAAGTTTAGTTGTCAAGCTAGGAAGAAGAACGGTAATTTCTAAACTTCTTTACATCATATCGAAGGAAATTAATATGCACATTTAACTGCGGTGAAACTAGGATACTATTAAAAAATCGAGTTCGCATTGACTGAATACAGTCAATTTTCAACATATCGTGTTTTTAAGATATCTTTGAACTTTTATATTATAGCGTACCTTTTCATTTTCACTGTAGGCAATAGCATACTAAAGATTAATTAAAATTAGCACAAACAAAAATATTTTTTTGAACATGTAAGCAATACCTTAAATAATAAGTGACGTAAATTCCCTTAGCGAATGCTAGGTATGATAATCTAAATGATGATAGCTTTGCAAGGTAAACAAGGTCATGCAAAAAAGTATTATAATTTATTATTTAAGATATCCTTTAGAGCAAATTGGCAAATGCAATATTCCTTGATATAGTTAAATCTTCCAACACTTCAAACCCGTTTTTAAAAAGATTTATTTAAATGCAATATTACAAACTAATTATTTTAGCCACAACGAATAAACGATAAAGGGCTTGTTACTACTATCAACTACAATGCTAATCTCTAACTCTAACTGCCCGTGCTATGTTCATCCCGGGTGTTACACGTTCAAAACGCCAAGTCGGCAAGACTTGGAGGACGGTGACATCTTATTTTTTTCAATGTCACGGGAATGCATCTCCTAACTCCTCCCCCGTTTTGGTGTGAACGTCCGCGTTCACATTGGATTTTTGGGAAGTTTTGACGAAAATGATCTTTCTTGGCTTGCACAGCAGGTTCTGTAGTCTCGCTCGAAATTTGAGGGCTAGCACAGAAACAATTATTAAAATTAAAACAATTACAACGGTCAAAGTATAATGCGTGAATTGCATTAGAGGTTCCAAGTGAATTGGGTGGTCCTGGAGTTCTTCAGCTTCCCGAAGTAGATCGCTTGGATTTTCCAAGTGCCGTAGTAATAGTCCTGATTGTCGGTGATAATTTAGGGACAGTTTCGAGATGTTACAGGTAGATATCTCGAAAAACGGCATCGTGTTGTCAAAAGTTGAAGTACCGATAATTATTCGGCAACGGGAGCTCAGAATATTTGTTCCTTTCAAAATCCTCTTGTTTATTTGCCCCTGGCAGTCTTCTAAAACTTCACTAAATTCCTTAGAGATCGTCAGAAGCTCCCTGTTCTTCAATAAGTGCGAGATTTGGTAKTCGTTGGTAATTTTGGTGGTGGTACAACCTTCGATTTCTTGAAGTGTGCAATTTTCATAAGACGGTTCTTGTAAACATATTGCAAAAGGTTCCACGGCCTGACAATCTTCATCGGTCCAGTAATTAATGTTATTGATCTTGACTAGAAACCTTTTGGGTGGTATTATTGCAATATCTTGGTGATTGGGCAATGGATAAATTTGGGAATAGTTTGCGAGAGTGGGCTTCAGTATTGGTATTTTAAGGAGAAAAGTTATTGCCTGATTGGTTCCGATTACTACTAGTCTTGTCATTTGTAGAATTTTAAACAAGTGTACGTTATGGAATGGTAATAATTGCTGATCGGCATAAATTTTGGTCAGATATTTATGGATTTCAATTAATTCGTTTGCTGTCATTAGTTCTAAATTTGGTGTTTCTGTCCAGGACATACTTATAGTTCTTTCAATCATTTGAAGCTTGCTTAATAAAATTTTGGATTGATAAATTTCGTTTTGTAGTATGATACGAATTTCTTCCGCTTCACGTACGCCATTTAAATAGTTTTCTGTATTTTGAATGTTTTGGGTTAAAAATTTGAAATCTTCGTCATACCTTTGGTCAAATGGTTTGCTAGCGAGGTCAACTTGTTAATTCGTATTAATTCGGAATTTTGGTTTTTATAAAGGTGATCTAAATTTTCATTAATGTTTTTCAAGTCGTCCTCATCGAGGTTGCCTGTTATGAATTTAATAGCTTTACCCAGAATGTTAACCAGTGCTCTTTTAGTTCTGTAATTGAATTTATTTATAAGATTGCTAATTTGAGTGATTTTGTTTAGTAATTGCTGATGTAAATTATTAGTCAATTTATCGATAGTGCTTCTTCTTCCTAACATTTGTGCGTTATTAACCAAAAGTGCGAAATTTTGCTCTATGTTTGTAACATTTAGATAAAATAAAAAGTTGTGATAGTGGTCCAGGACCTTTACCTGGTTTAAAGGTTCCTCGAAATATCCATTGCTCTTAATTGTTTTGACCTGAAGGGCCTGGAACGGCGGGATCTGAATGATCCACAATATCGGGAGTCTGTAAAGAAGATGTGTGTCTTAGTCTTTTTATTTTGCTAACATGTGCTGTAGTTTGGTTTTGTTTTTGCGTTACGCCTATGAGTTTACTTTGATTTTGGTCGTTAACWAGTATCTTTTCGTATGGAGGGTCTACTTTACGGGGTCTATTTCTTTTTAAATAGATTTCTTTATTAATTAAATCAGGGGGATCACTTCGATTTTCGTTCCTTTTGTCCAAAGTATGCTGCGCTTTTTCTTTATTTTTCAAATAAACTTGGTCGTAGAAAGGTAAAATTTCTCGTTTTCGCTTTTCATTATACTGTTCGTAAACTGTCATACTTATGTCGAACTCGGGTAATTTTTCGTACGGACCGTAAAGTAAATTAAAGGGTGAGAACCCTGTCGATGAGTGTATGGATTGATTGTAAATAACTACAGCGGATATCATTAAATTATATGGTTGTTCATTAGGGTTTTTAAGTTTTAGAACTCTTAATTTTTCTATAATCGTGGAATGAAAACGTTCAATAGGCGAATTAGAATTTGGGTTGTTAACTGTCGTGAAATGAAGCTCAATTTTGTGCAATATACAAAATTCTTTAAATGTGTTATTTTGGAATTCTTTTCCTTCGTTGCAAACTATCTTTTGTGGTACGTTATGGTGAGATATGTAGTGCCTTAATTTATTAAGAACTGTTAAGGCAGTGCCGTCCTTAATTAAATATGCTTGTCCGTAACGCGAGAACAGATCTATTATGGTAAGAAATTTTGACTTTGAGAAAGAAAATGTGTCGATGTGGACTACTTCGAAGGGTCTTTTAGCTAAAAGGGGACCTGAAAGTTTTAAGTTGTAAGGGTGTCTCTCGTATTTTGCCTGTAAGCAGATGTCACATAAATTAATTACATCCGTAATGGTTTGTTTCATATTCGTCCAGTAATATTTCTGTTTTAGGTGATTGTAGGTTTCGTTTATTCCATTATGAGTGCGTTCATGATATTCAGTTACGATTTCTTTTTGATTTTCAGAATTTGTTACGTCTTTACAGCAATTGTTACTTATAAAAATCTTAATAGAATAATTAAACAGTTTCTTACACAATTTAGCGAAATGAGCTCTTAGTGAGCTATCAGTAAAATAGATACAGTACGACTGATCTGGTTTAAAAATTTCTTTCATCAATTTTGTAAAATCTTCGTCTTGCGCGTTAATTCTGATGGTTATATTATAATTATTTTTATTAAAGGGTTTTGTGTATTTACAGAGATATTGCTCACCTGGGCGTATTATGATTCTATTGGAAAAGACGTTTATAGGTTGTTCTGTAATAGGTAGAATTTTCCCGCCGTCCTCATCTACTGAGTGTGCGGTTCCTAAGCTTTCAGATTCATTAAATATTAAATTTTCCAAACTGTTTAATGCATTATCGTCAAGGGGCGGTACTTCGTTTAATTCCGCTAATTGGGAATTAACGATTTGTTCAATTTCGTCTTCTGTGATACTGGGTACTTCTGCGATATTAGCAATCATGGATTCGGTGTCGTCGGAATCGTTATTATTGATTTCTATTCTCGAAAGGGCATCCGCTACTTTGTTTTCTTTACCTTTAGTGTGAATTATTTGAAAGTCATACTCGTCCAATTTTAATTTCCATCGAATGCGGCGTGAATTTGGTTCCTTTATTTTATAAAGCCAGATAAGAGGATTATGATCGGTCTCAATAATAAAATGTTGTCCAAATAAATATGGCCGGAAATGTTTTGTTGAATCGAGTATTGCCAGCAGTTCCTTCTCTATTGTGGAGTAATTCCGTTCCGCCGAATTCAAAGTGCGCGAGTAATATGCTATGGGCCTATTTGACTGAGATAAAACTCCAGCTATTGCAATATCGGAAGCATCAGTTGTTAATTTGAATTGTTTATTGAAGTCAGGATAAGCCAAAATAGGTGCGTTTATTAAAAGTTCCTTGCATTGTTCGAAAGCCGAAATATAATCTTGGTCATTAATATTGATTTTTGCTCCCTTTTTCAAGCATTTTGTGAGAGGTGAGACTATTTTCGCGAAGTTCGAAATAAATCTACGGTAATAACCTATCAATCCCAAAAATGATTTGATTTCTTTCGTAGATTTAGGAATTGGAAATTTTTCTGTCGCCTCGATTTTTGAGGGATTCGGCTTTATGCCGTCGGGCGTTATGACATGGCCTAAAAACGCGACGTCTTTTCGAAGAAACTCGGACTTATCGAGTTGGACCTTTAAATTAAATTTTCTCATTTTCTCAAAAATTAATTTTAAGTGGATCAGATGCTCTTGGAGTGATTTTGAAAATATTACAATGTCGTCCATGTAGACGAAACAGAATTCATGTAAATATTCGCGGAGGGCATTGTCCAWTACACGCCGAAATGTGCTAGGTGCATTTCTCAAACCGAATGGCATCCTAACATACTCGTAATGCCCGCTA
The DNA here is from genome assembly GCA_025024175.1 of Rhyzopertha dominica. Classification (NCBI taxonomy): domain Eukaryota; kingdom Metazoa; phylum Arthropoda; class Insecta; order Coleoptera; family Bostrichidae; genus Rhyzopertha; species Rhyzopertha dominica. The sequence goes on from QCXZ01000041.1 coordinate 18,756,236, forward strand.
TTTACCGAAAATGCTGTTTTCTCTACCGAATTGGGGTGCATCTCGATCTGGTGGAATCCCTGGGCGAGATCGAGGGTTGTAAAGTAAGAACACTTTCCTAGGTTGTCTAAGATCTCGTCGATGCGGGGCAAGGGGTATTTATCAGCAACAGTCTTTTCGTTCAATTTCCGAAAGTCAACGACCATCCTAAATTTCTTTTTACCGGACGCATCAGTCTTTTTCGGTACAATCCAGACGGGCGCGCTATATGACGAAATCGATGGACGGATGATTTTATTGTCTAATAATTTTTCGATTTGATTTTGAATTTCTAATTTCATGGTATGTGGGTGTCGAAAAGATTTTACATAGACAGGTTCTTCATCTGTTGTCCTAATTTCGTGTTTTACAGCGTTGCTAAAAGTTAAGTCGCTACTCTCATTATAAAATATATCCTTAAATTGCATGCCAAGCTTTATAATTTTGTTTTGTTCTTCCTTGTTTAGATGGGAAATCCTAAGGTGATCCAAAAGTTTAAAATTTTGACAATTTTGAGGCGGATTTGCAACGTCGTGTTCTAGTAGAGGCATTACTTCAATTCGTTCGGAAAAATTAATTTCTACATCTGTCTGTTGATCTATTGGTAATATACAAAAACCTTTTTTCGCGGTTGTTATTGATTCGGGTATCGATAAATTTTCATTAATTTTTAATTCTGGAAAGACAATATCGCCATTATCGATAGTCACTGGAATTTTAACAAAATTATTTACATTCAGTTTTATGGGCTTTAACTTTTTACTAGTATATTCGWGGTGAAATGGCAGGCTAATATTGCAAATTTCTAAGGTATTACTTTTATAATTAATTTTAGCGCCCAATTTTCGTAAATCGGAACTACCAAGTAAAGCGTCAAATTTCTCGTGCCAATCCACTACATGAAAATGAATTGGATCTTTTAGGCCTATTTCTTCGAACAAGGGAATGCTTATGTTATTTTTGCAATAAATTTTGCTTCCTAAACCGGATACTACAAACGGTTTATTGTAAATAAAATCTGAAAATTTGCCGAAAGCAGGTTGACTATTAATTACAGAATTTGATGCGCCGGAGTCTATTAAAATTTTTAAGTCAATATTAGGTAAATAAATAAATGGAAGTTTTGGCTTTATTTTTATGGAATTTAAATCAATTAATTTGAGGTCTCCGAGGCTGGCATCTGAAAATTTTCTGGATCTTCCGCGTAAAATTCGTCATCAGCTTGGTCTGCGCCGTTTTCAGGGCAGAAATTATTTTCATTGTAACTTTCTTCAGCGAGGTCCGCCGATTCTACGTTAAACAGCTCTTCGGATATAAAGTTTGGTTTTTGTTGATAATTTTGAACTGGTATTTGTTGTGTTCTGACCCGACTTTGGACAGACATCGGGGTTGGATTTTGAAAACTGCTTGGACCGGGCCTATTTGCAAACGTTTGTTTATCTGGAAATTGTCTTTGTAATGGCTGAGTGGGTCTATTTAGTGGGCTTCTGAATACCGGATTAGAATTTTGATGGGGAAATGGGCGATTTTGGAAATTGTTCGAATTTTGATTATGAGAATTATTTTGAATGCGAGCTTGAACCGTAACATGTGGAATTTGGGGTCTTCTTGGAATATCTTGTGATTTTCGGAGAAATTCACAGTATTCCCACTCCTGTTTCTTGTTATCATAAAATTGGCATTTATTTATGCATTCTTCGACAGAATTTAGTTGAAAGTGGCTAATGTAGCTTCTATAGGGTTCAACAAGACCAATTTGGAAAGTTTTCAGCGCAAATTTATCGTAATTGGCGAGCTTGTATTTTAATTCCAGGGGATCTGTTACATTTAGTGACACGTATTGCAATAGATCATTACAACACTTAAGTAGTCTACCGTAATAGTCTAAGATTCGTTTCGCTTTTGAACGCAATGGCTTAAGGCCGCGCAAAGTAATTCTTCGCTTCTCTGGTCGCCGTATTTACGCAGCAGAGAAGATCGAATATCCTCCCATTCTATCGCGTTTTGGAACGAAATAAAATCTCTAGCGTCTCCTTTTACTTTATTTCTAATGGAAACGTTTACTAAATATTTTACATCAACAGTGATTCGTCCGTTTAAATGATTTATTAGATTATCTACTTCACTTATGAAGATCGATAAATTTTTGCCTGGGTAATATTCTGGGATAGCATCCAATAAAAGTCGAATTTCACTCATTTCGACAGGTACGACTTGAGTCTGAACCTGATGAACATCAACGTTTTCTGGTAAACTCATGTTTGTATTGACAATTCCGGCTAATTGAGGATCTTTCAAAATTTTACGCTTTTGTCTATAAAAATCTACTTGTTGTCTTAACTGAGCTAAGTCTAATGAATCTATGTCGTCAGCGATTATTTCCGCTTCGCTTTCCGAAGAAGAGTCAAACATTTAAATATAAAATTCAAGCAGTAACTTAACACTATTGATAGGAAAAAACAAAGGACTTACGTCACCAAGATTTGCATCCTATAGTGAGCTCGTTCTTAGATGTATTTCCAATCAGCGGTTGGTTCGTTGGGAAGAATATCGCATAAGGACTTGAAAGCCGCCTGAATCTCTGTAGCTTCACCGAAGACAGAAGTCACTTCCGTGGGTCAATCTTCACCAATGGATTTTACAGAGTCAGTTGCGATATCCTGTTCGCAGCGCCAGTTAAATCTTCCAACACTTCAAACCCGTTTTTAAAAAGATTTATTTAAATGCAATATTACAAACTAATTATTTTAGCCACAACGAATAAACGATAAAGGGCTTGTTACTACTATCAACTATAATGCTAATCTCTAACTCTAACTGCCCGTGCGATGTTCATCCCGGGTGTTACACGTTCAAAACGCCAAGTCGGCAAGACTTGGAGGACGGTGACATCTTATCTTTTTCAATGTCACGGGAATGCATCTCCTAACTATATATTAACCTTAAAAAAACATTTCCAGTGATGGACGCCACGGGAAAACCAGCTTCCGGTTATTACCAAGGTAATGTGTACCATATTGGAAATTACGATGAGTGTATAAACATAGAACACAACAACAATAATGGAACTGCGATAACCGGCAAATACTGCATTGCACTTATAAATCCAGTCAAAAAGTCCTTTAAAAGCTTGATACTTGCGGTAAGTACAAGTATAAACATAAATTTGAAGTTTATGAACTTTGCGGATGCATACCTTAGGCGCTCAATCGAACGACTATAAGTGGAGATATTCCTTTGCCAGATTACTTAAGAATACTATGGGGAGCTTGCATACCGTCAGCATGTTCAGCACATGATATGCAAAAAATCTGGAACTATACTAAGAATCAACATAATTTTGACCTGCAACTAACGTTCAGTGAAAGTACTTGTACCGTTCAGGATGAGCCTATGGAATTAAGGAGCTTGGATTACCTTGTTATATTATTTTTAGGCATTGTAGCTGGCGTCGTAGCGATAAGTACTATGTATGACCTCATTAGGCCTAAAGGAAAAAATAAGAATGGTGAGTAACGATAATTATTATTCTGATAGCACCTAWCGAACTACGTATGTGTGTGCCCATTAACTGTAAGAAAGTGTTATAGCACTAGAACGAGAATGACGTACTTGATATTTTTAATGTACTTATGTAAAATTTCACTATGCTCTGTTTAAAATGTTTGATACAAAAGCTACTTTTTAGAAGATAATTTAAGCGATATTAAATAACTTTTTTATTCGATCATAAGATATTAATTTTCGGTATGAAAATCTGGACAAAGTCCCATCATTTTGTTAAAGTCCATGGTTGCTAGCTAGCGGTCCTTTTCGTCGAAAATTATTTTTTGGCAGCAAAAAAAATTGGTTAATTTATGATTAATTTTCAAATTTTAATTTAATAAATTAATTACTTGCCATTAATATTATAGATACATTTAGTACCTACAATTTTAAAATATACTTGGGTGAGTTAGATTATTCAACCCTAAAGCCGAATTGTTAATATTTTTGCCCTATGCTGTATTAGTGATTAGTGATGTTCTATTTTTTTGGTAAAAACACTGTCTTTTTAGGCCTGTGTCCAATACTTTATATCTTGAGAAATGCAATCAGCGCAGAAAGATGATAAATATGAATACAATCGTATAACAAAATTGTTGTTTTAACATAAAATACTCAGCCCATAAACTGAGGGGGGATATTAATATTCGGTTTATTTGCACAAAGTATGCCAACAAGAATTTTTTATTTATGCTCCTTCCATAATTCTCTTTAAAACTACTTTTTGAAATTATTAGACGTATTTCGTAACATTCTTTAGATTTTTCAGGAATCACTGAAGAACATCCTATACCCCAGACCTCTTCGATATCTTAATTATTTTCCTTTTCAGATGCACTCACGCTCATACGCTTTTGATAAATATCTTGACTTTTAATTAATAATAAATTTACAAACGTATCCATGGTAACGACAAAACATCTGCTCTGGTCAATCTACTCAGACCCCATGACTAGTTTCGCTGTTAGCTTGGTGGATAAGCCAGAGATGAGACGAAAGTAATTCTAACATTTTTGATATATTTTCTTAGCTAACATCTTTGTATTTATATAATGGACGTTCAAAATATATAAGCATTTCGAATGATAAGAAGTTTTAATAAAAGTAAAACACTTGTTTTTGATCCTACTTCCAAACTTTTATATTTGGCAATAACGGAACTGCTATAACCGGCAAATACTGCGTTGCACTTATAACGCCAGTCAAAAAGGCCTTTTTGGTTATTTTTAAGTAAATGTGTTCAATTTTACTACGCATTTACTCCATACAGGCCAATCTTGTATATGAATGTGTAGAATAGCTCATCCTTAAGTACAGATCCACTATTTTTACAATATTTATACAACCTAAAAAGATTATTTATTTCTGGTTTTAAAATATATTTTGCTTGATTAACGAGCTACCATAAACAATGAAGGAATCTATATGGATGATTAATTTTTAATATATTAACAAACATGAAAATATCTTAAATAGCGCCCCCTATTGTCAAATATTGGCAACTAACTTTGAATTATTTCAAGCTAAATTGAAAAACGTTGAAAATTGCTTTAAAATGAACCATCATTTGCTGGATTTCGTTTTAGCAAACTTAAGTTACTACATTTTAAAGCTTAGAAATTATATCCCAGGGATGGTGTTGCCAAGGCAATTATACAAAAAGTGTTTAAAAAGTAAACAAGAAAACAGAGATTTTAGTGGGCGTATTTTAGATTATATGTTTAGATTTTTCAGATATTGTCAATTTTCTGGTAGGCTAACCAGAGGCTGTAAAGTTATGTACTCTGTAAAATAAAAAATTGTAACGGCATGGTCACACTATTTATTCAGTTTGTTTTTGTGTTCATTTACTGGTACTTCTACCCTACTGTATTATACCGTACTGCTTCACTAATAAATAAATTTTGTTTAGGTCATCAGCTGTTGAGGGCATTCTCATTATATACTAATGGAGTATCTCTGTTTTCGTTTAAAACGTCTGCTGGTAATCTAAAGTGTCTAAATGGAATTAAAGGCATCAGCGTTATGTGGATTGTATTGTCACACAGGCTAATGATGACCCTACTTACACCAAATGCAAATGGATTATTTGCCTTGGACGTAAGGAAAACCGCATGTATGATAAATTACTTATACTATCTGTAAGCTTTATCAGTGGAAATTTGGCTGGGATAGCATGTTAATTCAAGGAGGACAATTAGCTGTGGATACATTTCTTACAATTAGTGGGATGCTGGTGGTATACACTTATTTACAAAAGACAGAAGAAGGCGTAAGGTTCAACATTTTTGGATTTTACTTACACAGATTGATAAGGTAATGCGAGATTGAGATAAAATATAAAATGCACGCTTCCTTATACCAGAGACGGAAGAGCGTGTGAATTTTAGGTGTCACTTCAAATGGGATAGTGATCCCATTGTTTTTCGTCTAACAACTCTCAGTTTGATTGCGTTCTTGCATGGGTCAGGTCAGATCATAACTTGGTTGCCTTCTGTTAAAATGAGAAAACGACGAAGTGTAATTCCATTTGATACAAAATGCGATTACTTCAGCATGTTTAATACCATTTTTAAATAACACGTGTCGAAGATTACACGCGTGTTCACCAGACATATTCTGATTCAGATAATAAAAAACGTGCATACCTTAAACCTTACTTATCAGATAATGATGTAAAAGACTGAATGAAAATAAAGTGGGTTATGTGACCATCACAACTCTTATCAAGGCCCCGTACGCCATTACTTATAAAGGATGCGGTGCATGTAGCACATGCTAGTCCGCCTAAAATTTAGGAAAGCGTCTTTTACCATGGCACTTTCGCATTCTCACCCTTGCCGAACCAAACAGAATCTAGATTCGTTGTTAAAGATAACAATATGCTATTCGCGCTGTAAAAGGAAGTCAAAATTTTCTGTTCATCTTTCCATGTTTCGTAAAACATTGTTGAAGCTATCACCTAGAGAATCAAAAGTCTAAGACGATTTAGGCGTCTTCATGTTCGGCTTCCCTGGAAGCACGCTCGATAACAACCCCTTCATTCTAGTAATAACACTTTTAAAGGATAAGCTGGCCTCTCGCAACCCCAATATTTCTCCTACATGCCACTGCAGTCATCCAGCCGCAAGGCGAAATTTTCGGCTACTTTTTGTCTCGATAAACTTGAAGATAGGCAACACCTTATATGGCACTGTAGAAACTAAAATTTAAATTTCAAATTACGGCTTATAAGTTTGCGCATCATCTCTTTCTAGGGATTTTCATCCAAACGAAATCGTCTGAAGTCACATCATTTTTGTAACTGCATGTTGCTATATCATTACACGTGTGAGCCAAAGATAAGTAAATATTGTAAACGACGGACGCTCGAAATCTGTGCGACGCCTGAAGTGTATGATATTCTTACAAGGTTGTGTATTATCAACATGTATGACAATTTGACCGCAAATCTTTTGACGAAGTGGTCTAACAGTTTGGATTAAGATTTGATTCTTTCAACTGTTTACGATGCTGACTATGCAGTGTACACGGCCATGTATTTTGCGATTGAGACTTGACGTAATTTTACAGGAAATGAGTAAAACTGTGTAGGAGCTTTGAACATTAAGTTTGTGCCTTCTTCAAATGGTCTTTGGCAAAAGCTTTATTAACTCACATCTTGGTTGTTAATGCCGTGAAAAATTGACTACGATTTTAATTATCATCCGTTAAGCGATTTACAACATAACTGGCGTAATTTATTTGGTTGTTGGTTTAATCGTAAACATGGACACGATTGTGCTTTGAAATTTTACCACCTTCTTTGCTAAATTGATTTTATTGGTATGGGACATTTTTAAGGGTTCTACTACGACCCGCCAAGATCTGTTTGTCTTGGTTTTTCCTGGATTCCGTGTATGTCAGTCTACCTCCGTTTCAGTTACGATGTGGAGTAAAAAATACCACCCCATATATATCATCCTCCCAATCACCAGGTGGCTCATTAATAAAACGGTGCTTATAACCAGGAAGATCCATTCTGCAGGTCAGATCTATACCATTACTTAACTCGACGGTCAAAGATTTAAGGCCATTTTCACTGCAAAAGTCACAGTGTTCGTCTAAAATTGTTAAAACATCCAAAAATTTAGATTACTTTGGTAGATTAAAAAAAACTATTTGATTTGTCATTTCGGAAAATAATAGTAGTAAGTATAATTATGTAAGTAGAAATTTAGATGGCAATGCCATCTGTCAGTACTACATTCACATGATCGTAAAGCCACTCAACTGCCATTATGGGAACTACTTCCTGAAGGAAGTGACCTGTAGCCTGACAAGTTGGCATGCACCTGCATACATCAACTCGACAGCACGCCCCCACTTTTTGTGAGCGGGTAAGAACCGACATACATTAAAATACATGTCTATGCCGTGCTGTCTGCACTAGACCTAAACTRCACTCATGAGCTATACATAGATCTATCTGCAGTTGGTTGCGGTGCAAACAGCACAGCATAGACATGCATTTTTAAGCATAATTATATTTCATCATTGTACATTGGTACATAGTTATATATTTTTCACGCTATTATACAACATTTGCGCCTAGCAGGTTTCTAAGAACACAGTCTTTTACCAGAAACTTCTAAATTACTGTCTAGCCTTCGAGATTGCTACGTACAACTATCTTTTTCAAGTAGTGTCCATGACAAGCTCGCTTAAGTAATTTATTATTTTGTCTTTGTACTAATTTTTAAATTAACGCAGTTACTGTTTTTCAAACTGTTGCTCATAATAAAGCACAACATTTGTTTTACCAGTGTAATTTTCCTTGTACCTCCTATATTTTCTGACCTTCGTGTTTCAGACTCATACCTGCCTTAGCTGCTGTCGTAATGATATACGTCAGTTGGTTTAGATATATGGGAAGTGGACCATTTTGGAAAGTTTTTGGAAATGTTGTATACAAAGATTGTCAAAAGAGTTGGTGGTATATACTGCTCTTTATCCAAAATTATAGAAAGAAGCAACTGGTAGGTAAAATGAATTTGTCGTTTTTTCCGCGGATACAGGAATTTATAAAGGGTGTTTGTAAAACAACGGGTCAGACAATCCATGGTTTTCTCTTTCTAACGCGAACGTAGCGCCTGCTGAGTAAATTAATTCGCACAACTTGGTACACATTTGACCCATTTGACGTATTCGTCGTTTATTGCATTGATGAAAAAAGACCCTATTACTGTTACGGGACTAATACGGGCACCCTTGATTCTCCAAAAACTAACTGGCAACAAAATATTGGGAGAAGTCACAGATATATAACCAGACAAAAATAATAATGCTCGTTTGACAATAGACACAGGTGACAGTTCAGTTTGTCACAGCACCACTTCGACGTACGTTCACAAAGACAAAAAATATCACCGGCATACTTGACCCGATTTCTTTTATGAAAGCCTCTTATTATTTATAGAGTACTGACAAGGTAATAAGAAAGTAAATTCTTTATGTGCAAGTTGTGAGTTTTAATTTTAATTGATCAGCACTTGCTTATAAAACTATCATCTAAATGTGATGGTATAAACTGCAGTGCTAACTGTGTATACAAAATAAAAATGATTGGGACGTAGCGAACGTGTTAACGTCGCATAGCAGCGCTGCTGACGTTAGTTCGTCAATATTTTATTAAATTGCATATTAATAGGTAGCATCTAATCCACAAAACAGCTGTGACAGCTTATAAATTCGAAAAAATGGATCGTAGGGTGTATTTTTAATATTAAAAATGTGAATATTTAAAGGGACCGCCAAAATGCGAACATCTTGGCCGTGACGTCAGGTGTCTTGTAAATGGCCGCTTATTACATCTGGGGTCAGCGCGTCACGCGTCAGCCTCAGCCCGCCAATTTATCAGTTTGTTGTTTGCGTTCATTTTGTGATGAGCGAGTTAAAATATGCCAAGAAAAAGTGAAATACTTATGAATTATGACTTCTGAAGGCATGTTCATTGTTATGGAATTTGTGTACAGCGACGAGCGGTTCAACGCGGCGGAGATGAGGAACATAAATGCAAAAGCAACAGCATAAATGAACTTTTTATCAAATTTACGTAGCATTGATAATTTGATCACAGTGGGTTGTTGGAAACATACTATTTGTAGACAAAAATGTAAGAATAAAAAACGTACCCTAAACTTGACATTTATTTTAGAGGTCAGAATAAATATAAATTGCAATTTATTTTCGGGGCTCTTGCGGCTCGTTCCGGTTTGGCTAACAGTCGATTATATGGGGAACAACGGCGTTCTTTATTATAACATTTCCCTGTATCAACTTAAAACGCATATAATTTTTAATTTCCTCTTCAAGCTATAACAAAATGGAAACTGAATGGTAAACACTTATAACCCCAAAAAGAATAATAAAACTTACAGTAAGAATTAAGATGATCTTCACAACAGAAAAACAAACTTTGCGATTTGGGCATGTCACGTCTAGGGGCCTTAAACAACTTTTTCATACGTTGATAATCTCGAGGAACGGTTACAAAAATTTTGTTAGCTGTACTGACAAGTACTTTTATAACCATGTACAAAACAACACTTGTTTTGTTTTCCATACATAATAGATGCTTGTAAAACTACACAAATCACTTTTTGGTGCGACCTCTTACACCGTCCTTTCAATAAACACCACACAAAAGCTTTTCCAATACAAGAATGATACTACACCATTACACAGCACGCTCCTCGGTAATGTTTACATGACACTTGACGTCACGAGTTGAATAACCTTGGATAGGAGCGTTTTGGCGGTGTCTCCTAAGATTCGAATTTCAGACCTAAAATTCTCTACCTACAAATATTTTTTTTTAACGTGGCGTATTATATATATACACTTCAAGATTCATTTTACGTAATTTTCAAAAAAAGTGATAATACCCAATTAAGGCTAACCAAAATTGTTAAAAATTATCTTCTTTCATATAACTGACAATAAAATGTTGTCTTTGTTTACTTTGCTAAGTAGTGTGAGGAACTTGTATTTAGGAAATATGGAGCTGATAATTTCATGTGTAGCCATAGTAGAAATATAGTAATAATGAAATGATAAGCATAAGTAAAGAAAAGGTGTAAGGTTATGAATAAGAAAAAATATGAGACCTGTTGAAACTGGATATTTTTAAAAACAAAACGCTCGTTTGTCACGAAACATACGAGTAGTCTATGAATAAAGCTTATTCGCGCCTATTTTAGTATTACATAATCCGTTTTTTCCATATATTCAAAAGGTTTGAGTGCATTTTTAAAAAAGGTTATTGACAAATGACTAATTTAAGCAAAAATATGAATTTGAAACTGTGTAAACGTTTAGTAGGTAGTAAAGTATTATGTATATTTATGTGTTTTAGTGCGCTCAACATGCCTGGTATTTGGCAGTTGACAGCCAACTTTACTTTCTGACACCTTTAGTTTTGATCCCACTACGTTTTCATCCAAAAGCAACACTCCTCGCCGTTCTGGGAGCAATATCTTTACTTGAATTAAACGCATTTTTGCTCACATATTACAGGGGTTTATCTGCAACATTTTTCAGGTAATTACAGTATGTATAATATAATACAATAATAATTCGGCATCGGGTTGCAATTGTATTTCAGTTTTTAACATCTCTACATAGCCCAGGAAATTACATAAAAATGGTAGGTATTCCATCTTTGTTTAGTTTACTTCAAGCGCAGTCCCATTTTCAAGTAAACCTTAAAAATATGAAATGCCGTATGCTAAGTTGATTAAGTTAAAGTAAACTAACGACCTCTATGGTTTTCATACATACAGATTTTCATTTTACCAATTAAAAAAATCCAGATATCCAATAGGTACCACTACCATAAATAGCATTTGTTATTATACTTTTATATTTGTATAAAGATACAATAGGATAACTACTATAACTACTATAACCTTAATTCTGATTGTTTTCTCTTGTCTCCATACAGGGACGACTTATTCAAAGAAAATTTGATTATATCCAACTGAACATAATGGCTTTACAAATAGCACTACAGCATTAATGACTGCATAATGTCTTTATAGTAATAATATCAGACTATTTTTAAATAACACCGTTTAGCAACGTAAATTTACGACAAAACAATCAAAATAAATCTTTTGTATGTTGTTTTATCTAGTCTGCTTAGGTAAAAATGGTTCTGGCAATACCATATATTTTTTAAAGTGTTTCTAATCAAAGTTGAGATGAGCTAGTAGCCATTTTTATGTGCAATCCTGTATAACCTAGTAGTCGGATTTATTATATATATTATAATAAACTAGTATCTTTAACATTAACAATATGTTTTTTTTTGTAGAGGGTATGATGGTTTCGGAGACGAAGTATACTACCCTACACATATAAGGGCTGCACCATATTTAATTGGAATGATATTTGGTTACGCAGTTTTTGCGAGTAGAAAGGGAAACGTGTTGAGTTTAAAGGTAAAATAGAGTAATTAATAGAAAAATTAAATAACTTTGTCTTTTCAGAAACTTCAGTACGTGATGTGGCCCTTGTGTATATCTTCATTAGTGTTATCATGTTATTCAATGTACTATGTTAGCGTGATAGATTATAATGTAGTGATATCATCATTAGTTAACTCCTTAGCCAGGCCGCTTTGGGCTGTAGGTATCGGATACATCGTGTTAGCGTGCTCAACGGGACATGGAGGTATTTAAGAAAGCCTATTAAAACTATACGAAAACCATGATCATCATTTTGTAGGGGTATTAAATTCTTTTTTGTCTTTACCAATATTCACGTTTCTAAACAAAGTCAATTATGGTATTTATCTTTTACAATTACCTATTATGCAGGCAATTATATTGTCAGTACGGTCAGTCCCTTATACAAGACGTCTAGACTATGTAAGCATGTTACTAGTGATTATATAAATTATTGAATTGGATCTATTTTAGTACCATGCATTTTTTGGAGACTACTTTTTTGTATTTGTGCCTGCGATTATATGGACTTTAATGTTTGATTCACCTGCTATGAGGATTTATTTATATTTACAACAAAAATGTGAGTATTAAAGAAAAAACTATAAAATATACAATGATGAACTTATTATCGATGATTTGCAGGTTTTAAAATGGAAAAAAAGAAACAAAGAAATAGAACAGCAAATATGGATTCTACAGCTCCAAGAAACGTAAATTGACTGATGTAGTTGTTGTAATATGATGTATTCGAGACAAAAAGATTATAGTGGCGCCTTTTGTATTGTGTTAAAAATCAGAAAATAAAGAAATGGCAGCAGTTTTGTTGATTTTATAGATACTTACCAAACAATTTAGGACGTAAATTGTTTTATGTGTATGAAATTCATACATCGTAAAGCGTATGGAATAACATAAGCGCAAAATTACGTATTAGGTAGCAGCTTTCTTTCTGCAGTAGGAACGAATAACATGTTCCATTTTTTAATTTGCATCACACTGCAGTGGATTATTTTGACGTCAAAATCTGATAATGAAGATGGCCAATCAACTTATCTTTCGTGACTTTAAGCTACGTTATATAATCGCTTGTCCGACATTAGTTGTTTCATTATATGCAAGCTGCCATGATTCGCTTTGCATACTTAACGTTGAATATAATTTTTCATAGTACTGTGGGGTTGGATTTAAATACGTTTAACAAATACCATATACTTAAGAAAACCGATGTTTCGATCAGAAATACTACAGATAGATGTCAAGTTGATGCTGATTTATTCTGGAACGGGATCAATGATGGTGAACGGTGGGCTTTACAAAGTAAGTCTTTTAGTTAGAACAGTTCAAAGCAATCTTTGGTTAAGTTGATATTATCTAAAATCATCTCTGTAATCATAGTGATAGGTACCATAAAATTAACAAGTTAATTAACCTTACTTTACGGCGTTGTCGACCTAAATGGTTCATTGGGTAATTTTAATTAATATCAACAAAATCAAGAAGACAATGAATGAAAAATATTTTGGGCACTTGCAAGCTAAATAAAATGTATTTGTCATTTGGCAAGAAGAAGTATTCTAAAATAAATCATCTGCACAGGTCAGTTCGCTCTCACCCTGCAACTAGTTTCGCCCTGTTAGGGCTCATCAGGCAGGGGTAGAGAGCAAACTGATGATAGACCGCCTATAACCGCGGCGGGCGGACTGGTTCAAGTGAGAATACGAGGGTAGATGCCCTATTAATATTTGGTTTTTCTACACATTTTAATCAATGTAGCTTTTGGAGTACACGGTATTAAATAATGTGTATTGCTTCGGTTTTGTATATTTGGACAATATACATATATCACAATTCAGCAATATTATTTATTGGATATTTACTTACCAACCAAGTGAATACAGTTCGAACACCTACAAACTAAAAAAAAATAAACAATTGAGTGATCAGCTGTTCGAGAATTCTTACTAATGCAAAATTTGTGTATTAGTAAATAAATCACGAAAAATTCACTAGATACAAATGTTCCGTGGTGAACCGTCGTTATAATTAGTATAACATTTTATTTTTTAATAAATATCATTTTTCGTATGTTTAGTGCTGGACGCAAGTGGATCCATACCATCTGGTTTATACAGCGGCAGTGTGATGGATTTGGGATTCTTTGACCAGTGTTTAGGCATAAGTCACAGAACAGGAAATAATGTCATTACTGGGAAATACTGTCGTAATGCCCTACTTATTCCGCTGTCGTCTCTGAATTTTACTGCAAGTATGCGAGATAAGGTTAGATTTTTTTATCTTAACTGATACTTGCATCTAATGCTATAATCTAATTAAATTTTAATGAATGATTGCAAATACCTTGATATCATGGGATTATTGAATAAATATGTTTGTAAAAAATTCAGCGTATTAGCTGAACACTCGAATTTCTACCAAATATGGGTGCATAAAATTCTTAAATCAAACAAACTTACCTTGCAAGTTTGATTTTGATGTCATGAAGCCATTGAAAGCTAAAGACATAGAACGGAAGAGATGGAACGTGTTTATTTTGCGAAGCCTTTATATAGCCAAGATCAGACTTCAATTTTAAGATAATTTCGTTTGACATTTTTGAGTTTTGCAACAAATCAATAAAAAGCAACCTCAGTACAACAAACATGTAGACTTATAGTAGAAAAACCTATAATCGCAAAACAGCTTCTTGCAAAAATGAATTTCATTTACGTGTAACAGCTGCTTAATTATATTGACAATCCATTATCATCCAATAATGCTTAAAGATCTTTGGGTTATTTTTATTTTAAGCTAAATAACTACTAATATAGTTAATTCTAAAACTCTCGTCCAAGTCATCACATAGTCTCATCTTGACAACCCTCTTAAGTATTTTGTAGCCCTCCTTTACTGGGGACGATTGAATATTCGTTCCCGCCGGGGATATATGGAGTTATGTTTTCTCTTCTGGTCTAGAAGATGGCGAATGTATTTGATTTTCTAAGGGGTATTACACAAGCATTCTAGTTATTTTACTTATAGTAGTTCTAGTTTTCCATATACCTAGCAGTTAACAATCTATAGTGCAGTTCCATATCGGAAAATCAATTTCGACCAAAACTTGGKTTTCCAGTCATTKACTAAMATGTGGCATGTACAGTGGCCCAGCTATATCTAATAAATTTTTGGAAAGGCACACTCAGTTTATTGTTTCGTATCGCCCCGATTACGAGCTGTCAACATGGTCCTGCCAGCTGTCCTAATAGAATGGTTCTTTGGAAAACCATTCTGTTAGTTTTTTTTGGGTTTCCCAGCATCTATGAACAAACCATAATCAATCTCATCGAACCCCATTGTGGCCTTAGTGGTAGAGCACTGGAGTAGTTGATTATCAGTTTTCTCACTTGCTAATATAGCAGCGGTCACCGTGATCTAAACGTTGTTCTCCGCCCAGAGCTATTGATATGCAGTCATTTTTCGATGCAAAAGTTATCTTTTATTTGACTAATCTTGACATTCTTATATTGAGGAAACTGCTGGGTTTGGTTTGGACTCTGTCCAATCGATGTTGGATTTTAAAGCCGTACTGCTGCAAAGCTTCCAACCTAGCCTTTCTGCTTTCCTGAGATTGAAGAACCACTTCAGTGCGCGACTTCAGTTCTAATTATAAAACGTTCTTCGTACAGTACCTGCGAAAATGCCCAATAGTAAGCAATACTTTTCATGTGACGCAGTAATTCTATTTTGATTTGGAAACAATTTTGCTCTAATGCTAAATGGCCATTTCTCCATCTTGTGCCTGGTCCAATGCTACTCCAACACCTTGTATATAAATATAAAGCCTGCATACCAGGAAATTTTTGAAAGTTCTGAACTCTAGTTCAATTATTTTCGTTGTGTATGAAATGTGAATTCTCCTTAGGCAGTTTATAAAAAAGTTTGCTATATATAGACCGGCCTGTAACGAATCTTTGGTACTAAGAGGGGTCAACTTCAACTTGCTTACAGGTAATACACGACTAAGAAACTTAAATTACTTCTAGCATATACAAGACTGCTTTAGGCTTAATTGAAGTCGATCATTTTGCAGAGGTGTCATACTTCTAATAATCATGAATTTCTTTAAGTATACCAAGCAAGATTAACAAGTTAAGTGATGCAGAACCCGTTCATATGATTTTTGAAAGTAACTGGTGTGTTTTAAAGCCCAAATGGCACTACATTAGAGTGATAAAAACCAACTCCAGTTGAAAATGCTGGTTCTCTTTATTTTCTGGGTGTACTCAGTGTATGGTAATGGATATAATCGTCCTCGTCGTGTCGCGCAATGGCCTATAACCTAAATAGAATCCATAGCAGAATGACTTGTGATAACCATGAGTTCGAAGATTCTTCAATAACTATAAAATGATGTACTTTATTAGCTAGATTGTGCATTGATTGTGTTGATGCATGTTTGCCACACGCATTCGAATATAGTTTGTAATGTCTACCAGCTTTCTAGCTGCTGAACTTGTCTCACTTAGTCTGAGTCGTTCGATTTAACGATTTCAGATTCGCGCAGGTTATATTACAACCAGCCATCACAGTTTTCTATGCATTTTCAGTGTTGAGAGTATTTTCAAAAAGAAAGTACGATTACCTTATTAGTTGAAGCCGCCGTTGCATACAGTAAAAGTTCCTCGTTCCCGAGTTTAATACATGCTTCTGAATGTACATTGCAAAACCATATTCTCTCATTATGTCAAGTCATACCATTATTACATCCGCCATAATCGGTATATGTATTACTCAAAATACCCTATTTGAAGTCGGACATTCATTTCTCCATTAAACATTTGTGGCACACTTATCTAACAGTTTGTGTTACTTGTCTCCGGTTCCGACAAATATAGAAAATATTTCCATATTTGTAACATTTGGGTATTTTCCTAAGGTAAATGCATACTAATTCCACCATATTGTAAGGTCTTTTATTACATGACTATTTTACTGCGGGATCACCGCTCACCGTACTCAACCTTTGAGCAAGTGTGTTAACTTTTGCTGCTTCTACTCTAATGCATTAACAACGTTAACACATATGTTATTGCTGACTCTCTTATAGCAGTTGCTTTAGATCACCATCACATAATCTAAAAATGAGCGGTATTTTAAATGAACCCTTGGGTAGGCTGAATTACAGTGACCGTATAAGCACAGTGTGCCCCCCGCCCAAGTACGGCGGACGCCATGTTTTCTCCATCTTGGGTGGCAGGCAAGGGTATGTTTGCCTTTGGGGAGGGCTGTGGTTATGGCGACCAAAAGAAGATAGGGCCTTGCGGTTTCCGGTATTTCGGGAGTCCTGTAATTCCGGATCTATTAACGCGAAAAAAAATTATTAGTAGAATAACAAGTTCTGAATCCAAAATTCCTTTATTCAAATATTCATAAATCATAATAAAAATCTTCGTGCTATAAGTTGCGAGGTCGGATTTCTTGGACATTTTGGGTAGCTTATCCGCGTTGTAATATACATGTAAACATCAAAAGTTCGAGTTGATGTTTGCAAGTCATCTATAACGGTAAAAATCCGGGTGGATTCTGGCTCTTTTAAATTATTTTTTTTTGTTATTTGAGTTATCGAGATGAACCTTGGTATGTAGGTGTAGTTTTTTATGATATCGTGAAAAATCTTTCAATTTTCCTCTGATGCTTTGGAAAATATACAGGAAAACTAACATTTGGAATTCGATTTACACGCTGTTTTGAGTATAGATAATTCTTGATGAAGTAATTTTAATCTATGAAGGAAATTCTTCGAAACGGTCGGAATAATGATAATTTTTCAAGTGTTACGGGTTTTTCAGGTTAATTCTCCGAAACATTAGAGGAAAATTGGAAAATTTCCTACTAAAAGATATATCACCACAAACTGCTAAAATTTGATCCCGATAGTTCATATAACAAAGAAAATAATGAAAAAACTAAAACACCGTAAGTATCTTTTTCGTTCACAGCAGTCCAAAGATTGGCATACCTGTACACTTGTTTACAACTAAATTTGGAACGAAGCGGGTCCAATAGAAAATTTGACCACCGGATGGCCATACTGTGCTTATAGAGTCACTGTAGGCTAAATTAACTAGTCTTTCAACATCAGTGGCTAATTCTTGAAATATATCACGCAATTTTGCACCCCATTTCTTAGATACGTGCATGCCTTATGTTCAATATAACTCACCATCACCGAAAGTTCTGCTGATTCTTTTCTGAAATGCACGAACATCATGACCGTACAAAGCTAGCATGAGATCTATGCCCTTTCCTTAGTTTTTATAACTGCCTGTCCCTCATGTCGCTTCACTTTTTCTACTTGCCGCCTACCTTCCTGCATTTCTTTTATCTCCCGTCGGCTTTTTTCCTCGCTGTTAAATTTCTTGTTAATTTGTTTAAGCATAAGTATAATTAATTAGTGTCTTTAGTCTTATATTTAATTTTTACAATTGCTAACTTCATAATATAACACCAAAATAAAATAGTTAAATGGGTTTAAAGTCTCAGCAACACTCACAAAAACAAAGCATAAACGTACGCAGTTCGTTACACTTAAGACAACCAATGTGCAGGTGATAACACGTCATCATCCAATCGTGCAACCTCCAACTATAACTAATTATGAAGATAATGACGAGGACGTGTACGAGCCATCAGTCATATTATTAGCCCTCTGCATCCCAGATAGTTGTGAGCCTTCTGACATATTTGGGATACTAGGTGTAGACGACAGCTGCACTAGAAGTAACGATGGCAGCAACTTGGAACCTGCCGACATATGCTGTCTGTAAGTTTGAACTACTTTTTATATTTCTTGTTACTTGTCTTTGCCTAAAGCTTACTTTTCTGTTTGTTACAGCGTTTTTCTGGGCATCATTGTTTTACTATTGGCTTTTAGCACAATATACGATATGTTAATTAGACACTCTAAAAAAAGTAAGTACCTATTAATTTTACAACAACTACTTACAAAAAAAACTCATATCAGCATCTAGACATCCAATACTTCTGGCATTCTCGGTTTATACAAATGGAGAGAAGTTATTTAAAACTTCGAATCTGCCAGGACAAATAACATGCTTCAATGGAATTAAAGCTATAAGTGCTTTATGGATTGTAGCTGGACATAGCTTCGGCATGATTCCCAGAGCTGTTAACATCAATACCTTGGATGTACCTTTGGTAAGGTTTAATGTTTCACTCCGTAATAAGAAAAAAGGATGGGTTTAGGTACCTCCCAATTCGTCGTTTTGTTATCAGACATTAATTTTATTCTGAGAGGTACAACTGAGTTAATTGGTAATGGTAGTCTTACATAGAACAGATATTGTCGGTGGCTTAGTTGCCGTTTTCCTTAGAAATATAAATTAAGCGACTCCATGAAATCTTTACCTGGATTTAACTAAAATACATTATTCTCACCAAATTCTCAGTTATTTTCGCTGAGAATTTGACGAGAAGAATGTCTGAACATTTTAACTTAATGTTTTCAAAGGTTAGTATGAGAGGGAACACCCACTGCATAAATATGTGTATGCTGGTCATCGACATTAACTCGGACAAAAACCGTTGTTATTGAATGGAACTAGCAGATGGGGAAGCAAAAAAAATCTGAAGTGACATGCATAAGTTTCCATCATCAATGTATATAAGTAATCAAATTGAGGGCATTCAAGTCTTTTTCGATTTATATATTAGATCTAAGTTGAATGGTTCTTTTCAAAAAATGTGCTGTAATCATATTTATATTAACAAACAGTGTATGTGGTGTAAGCAAGCAATTAGAAAGTGCCATACACGTCAATTAGGCATTCCAAACCACGTGACCCCGGCCGAGGGCATATTAGAGATGGGCGTTCTAGTTCATTTTGGTGAATAGTTCAATTTTATCGTTTAAAATGAACTATAGTTCGAATTCGCTGGACGCTTCTCATATCGTACTTCGTAGTCTTGCAGTTGGTATAACATATAAATATTACATTACATATTATGTACTTGCGGACTTGTGTCATATAACATACAACCGCTGATTGCCGTTTAGTTCTATGATAGCTACACATGCCGTATGTTTTTGAGATATGAAATGTAATAAGTACTTTAACTGTTAATGAAACTGGCGTTATAAAATATATTCAGATTTGTAAATAAAATGATAATTAATAACTTCATTAATACATAATAATACAACTGCAATTAAAATAGTTGTTGTTAAAATAAATAGATAACCGCTGTGCAAGCGAGCGAGACCATTTATGTTTGTCAGTCATCAATGGCACACCAATAATTATGCATTCGTAAATATTAAATTGTAAATTGCAATGAGAATTACCTATTTTATAAAAAAATAACAGTAACCTATTATGACCCCAAATGTTTATCAAATTTAATATTGTTTTTGTATAATATGTAATTGTACTACTTTAACTTCTCCTGGTACCTATTACTGAAATGCTTAAGGCCATTTCAAAAGTACCAGCAATATTTACGTATTCATATATTAATTACATATCTGGTATATTACTGCTTTATTCCAACATTTTAGTTTGCAACAAAATGTTAAATAAAAATGCCAAACAGTGAAACGGGGACTGCGAGACTGCGACGCCATTGTACGCTAGACATTGCGAAGACACAGGTAATTCAGCCGGCCGCCGGCCGCACATCGTGGTTCGCGTGTCCGTTCACGAAAAGATACATATTCGGTCGTTCCAAACTGCGTATCTGTTTCAATCCAGTATCATACAAGTCTCTTGCAGGGTTCAAAATGAACTGGTTTATTTTATTCTGACGAACTAAATCGTTCAATGTAGCGCAACTGAATAGTACACTTCGTTCGTTCGTTTACGAACTGTACTGCACACCTCTACTCTCTTAATTGCAGCGATCCATTCGTCATCTCTGTGACTGATTCCCAAGCCAAGCACAAGGCGCGTAACAGGCATTTTCGTTTAAAAAACACTAATAATATCTTAAAAAAGGGCAAAAAAGAACTCACAACTTAATAAAAACATAAAGCATGGCACTTTTTAATCATAAAGCTGTTTGTTATAATGACATAAAACATATGGTTGCCCTCAACAGCGATATTGGATTTCGTTTTGACAGGTCGTTGGAATGCCTAAAAAAATCTCTTCATAAAAAGTGAGGTTTAAATTCTAGCTCATAAGCAATATATCACTCAACTTATTAAATTAAAGATAGCTGCGTAGCCAATAGAAAATAGGGTTAAAATCAATTCAGTTGACCTCCAGTGGAATTTAACCGTTTAGTCAATCTTACAAATACTACAGAGTATAAATGATTTATGCATCCAACGCGCTTATGGAAATTATCGATAAAATCAGTTTACCACCTGTCAGGAAAGTGAACAAACTATTGCTTTGACGTATACTTGTCATCTGTCGATTATTGCATTATTTGGCATATTTTAGTACGAGTAAACTCATGGGAGTGTGCATTTTCAACATATTCTGTAGTGTTTTGTGGGATAATCAACTTTAAGGTTGCAGAAAGCTTACATTTCGGAGCTGCGGGGTGACACGCTTTCGTATAACTTTTAGGTTATGTATCGTAGTTGTGATGTGAGCTTGTGGCTTGGTGGACTGAAAGATGTTTTTAGCCTTCCGCAATGGTAAAATTCACAAAATAAGTGGTAGTAACGTTAGCTGCACTATACACAAAGCTTCCACAGTGCAGGGGTGTAGACTGTAGAGGTTACCATAAGCCTACTATACTAATAATTATTGTTATTTATTACCATTGAAAGAAAAATAGAACCGTAAATTGTTGGAAAATCTTTATAAAGCCATCAGTTTCGTGACTAACCGATCTGCAACTTTCAGTACTATTGTGCTTATTGATGTTGAGTAATCGCCAGGCTTATTGTAGCTTGACAGCAGTTACAAAAGGCTGCAGTTGCAGTTTTACAACGACAGAATAAAATTTATTGGTAAAGGCTTAAAATATAATCTAAATTTATCAGTGCGCAAAAATTTGAAATATTAGTTACAAATACTAAATTAGCCTTTGACAGAGTAAGAAATGAAGATTAAAAAAAATACACATGTGCATATATGATATCAAATAAATACAAACAAAACGCCATTCAAATAAGAGATCAAATGTCGAGATTCAATTAATAAAAAGCATAAGGTAGAAATATGCAGATAATTCACAATTTGTAAGCCTGATAAAGGCACTACCATTGACTTGCAAAATTGCTGAGTAGCAGGCTCAACTAAATACGAAATGATTATTTATAACCTTTTTCATTTGGCACTATATAGATATTAAAAAAAAACCTCAAAAATAAACTACGGGATTATAAACTTCTTTGAAATCGCTTGAATAGTCTCATGTGGTAATATTCGAGATAAACATTGAATAATTTTACGTCAAAGAAGGCTTCTGATGGTAGAATCGCGGTTGTTTATGTAAACTAAGTAGTTATTTAAGTGAGAATAGGAGCACAGATGCCCTTAGTGCCATCTAAACGGAACTCTGCGAGCTAGGCGGTCTATAACTGTGATAAACACCGGTCTAGTGCAGGTTCCTACCGATGGCTTCGGAGAGGCTCTCCTGAAAAGCATTGATGACATAAATAATCTGCCTTGGTCAGCTCTCTCTCACCCTGCGACTAGTTTCGCCCTGTTGGGGCTCATCAGGCAGGGGTAGAGAGCAAACTGACCATGGCAGACCGTCGCCTATAACCGCGTCAGGCGGACTGGTTCAAGTGAGAATAGGAGAGCCACTCCGAAGCCATCGCTAGGAACCTGCACTAGGCCGTTGTCTATCACAGTTATAGACCGCCTAGCTTGCAGAGTTCCGTTTAGATGGCACTGAGGGCATCTGTGCTCCTATTCTCACTTGAACCAGTCCGCCCGCCTCGGTTATAGGCGACGGTTTGCCATGGTCAATTTGCTCTCTAACCCTGCCTGATGAGCCCCAACAGGGCGAAACTAGTCGCAGGGTGAGAGCGAGCTGACCAAGGTAGATGATTAATGTCAGTAAGTAGTTATTTGTTTAAACCTTGCTTAAGGCTAAAGGATGACTCATGCAAGACATACCCCTTTGTTAGCTGTGTTTTTGTGGCGGAACGTACGAACCGGCAATGCTATTGCGGGGCGTTCTCATAGACAAGTGTATTATTTTAATGTAGGTCGCGGTGGCTGAATAGTGCAATTTTATACACAATGAACTTTATAATGAGCAAAAAAAGTGATAGTGATAAAACATAAACTGTTTATTATGCTATTTGTAAATGGTGTTGCTGTTAAAAGATATATCCCTCGTCATTCGACATTTGTGACTGCTTTACTGTATCTTCAAATTTTCATCCGAGGAATTTATTTTGCATTGTACTATTATGACTTCATATTTGTAGCTGGTACAGACATATGCAATTGTGAAAGAAATATTTAAGTATCTAACTTATAATGAGCTTTTCTTATACTTATTTTTCAGGAAGTTGACAAAAATGCTAGTAGAAAGCATTGTCAGTTGAGGAAAGTTTGGAAGATAATTTGTTTGATATAGTAGCTATTTTAGGCGCAAATTATTGATTGTCCGAATACTAGTATCTTTATTTTTATACATCAAAAGAACATATATGTAGCTCTTTTTAATGTCTAACAGACAGTTTTAGTATATTTGTTTAATTGACTAAATTGGGTATTTCAGTGAAGTAAAAATTACGGAATTCAATATAATTTCGTTACTAATTGTAACATATGTAAATAATTCCATATTTTGGTTAGTATAAAAAATATATTTAAGTACGTGAATATTCAAGTCAAAGTTGAGTATTTTAAAACGCCCTCTAAAGGATGTGACGACTTAACTGAAAACGGAAATACGCAACTTGGCAACCGTGGTGTTACTTTGCATTCCTTTGTGTCTGTCAAATCCAGAGAAATATAGTGGGGAGAACACGCATAGGCCGACTGCGCATCCCAATTCAGCTGGGACACTGTAATGGTCGCTATATTGTCCACAGAAACGTCAAAAATCAGACAGTGTTGTAAAATGGCAGTACTTTTTTTGAATTAAAAGAATTTTATGTATACCTATAAAAATGAAAAAATTATGTAAACTTATTTTGCAGTGTAAATGGTACTAGATATTATTTAAAAATATATAATTATAACAAATAATTACTGCAAAAAATTTATTAAGGATTATAATATTTATTTATGCAGGGAGACATCTTGCGACTTCGAACGTTTGTTCGATGTACACTCTTAAACTATACAATTCATAACTAAAATTAATGAAACTACCAAATAAAACTAAGAAATAAGTCGTGCAAGCAGAGAACAAAATCACAATCACAATAGCTAACCCCACCGGCCACGCAATGTAAACAAAGCAATGCTACTAGCATAGAATAACATGTGGCAATGCCGGTATGGGAGCTTTGTTTATGTGCTGTGTAACTCATGACAGTTGATTGACGACGGACATTCTCCGTATTAAATTAGCCATTTAATTGATATTTATAGAACATTCTAAGAATAAATCAAACTGATTTTAGAATTTCAACACTGCTACATCAAATTGGTTCACATTTACCCTGTTTTTATGTGAAACTGTTGTACAAGATGTCATTTTAAGTAAGCGCCAAAAATTTGACGTTCTCGTGGACAATATGGCAGCCCCCTTGTTTACTAGCATTCGCGCAGATCCATGAGCGTTCTCCCCACTTTAGTTCTCTGGTCAAATCACGGTAGGATGTCAGGCGTCAGATAAGCTGATTGTAAACACACATGGTTTTTCTAAATGTTATCATCTTTGCCGGTATTGGATTTGTTGTGTTTGTGTTTGATGATGCTTAATTAACGCAAGAACAACGAAAAATAAACAAAAAAAGCCAAACAACACATAAAAAACATGTTTACAGATGGTTCAGCTCAGCTGTCACTGTACTGTCAGTGGTCAACTGTACACGATGTTGCTACTTACTCCGATTGTTGTTCATCACTCTCTTTTCAACACGGTACAACCTGATTGTACACTTATGTCGTCACAGCGGAATTCCTTAATTTATATTAATTAATATCTCAAGTTGTAGGGACCATTGAAAGAAATTAAAAAACACGCAGTAGTATTGCAATTGGATCGTTCGGAATGTATAATAAAAAAAAACGCTGAATTACCCAATTATACGGAATATCGCTACACTCCGAATTGGATTAGGATTGTCCATTTTCTCCTCTACATCGCTCTCCTCCTCCATCCTGTGACGTTCATTCGCTTTAGGTCCATCTCCATCTCATTCATCCACATTCTCTATCGAATCATTATAATATTACCGGGTTCTACCCCAAAAAAAACTTCGTATTATGGCCTATTTTCGCTCCATTACACCACTTAGATGAAAACAACAAGTCTTACGTTGCAAAAGTAAAGGTACAAAAACTAAACCTTGTGGAAGATTTGAAAATTAAAAAGCACATCAGAATTTGACCAATACGCAAAAAGAAATGTCAACTCCAATACGCCTTTGTTATTACTGAAATTATAAAKTGGACCCTKTTACAACCCCTGGAGAAATAAAAGACGGACAAAATTCTGCCCATCTGAGCTCAGTTAGCTTTGATGCTCTTTGAGAATGACCGTTATACGGTCGAAATGTTATTTCCAAGCTACCCAACTAATATTAGATCTGTTTTTTTAGTGGATGGACAAGTGGTATTCCTTTTACATCATGATGGCTCCGTTGGCAGTAGATACCTTTCTCTTCGTAACCGGGGTTCTGATAGCATATATCTTTTTGAGGACAATGAGCAAACCAAATGCCAAATTTAATGTCTTCCAGTACTACTTGCATAGATACCTCAGGTAACCTTATTKCACAACACAGAGGTATTAAGATTAGTTTCCACAAAATTTTAGGATTATGCCAGCACTTGCAGCGATGTACTTCGTTACGGTAACTGTCGTTCGATATATAKGTTCTGGACCGGCATGGAATTCTTACATGGGCAATATGAGAGATAATTGTTTGAATAACTGGTGGAGTTTCTTTTTTTATTTTCATAATTACATGAGGGAGGGCATAGTAAGTAATTCAAGTACCCCAAAAAACTTATTTTTGCAATATCGTATTAAGCATGTACTAATTTTTAGTGTTTGGGTCATACGTGGTATTTAGCGGTGGACATGCAATTGTTTATTCTCTCTCCTATACTGCTCATACCTCTGCTAAAATACCCAAAGCATGCTATGTGCTATGAAATCCCTATAGTTATCGCAATATCAATTGCAATTCCTGTAGCTGTATTTTACGTCTATGACATTCAAGCGTAAGTTGCTAGTTACCATAATCGTCCGTTTTGTGCATGTGATGAATAAGATTTGTTCTAGTTTTACTGCTGGTTACAATGATTATTATTATTACGCAACTCATACGAGATTTGCACCCTGGGTTATAGGTATAGCATTTGGAGCCTTTTTTGCACGAAATCTCCCAGGACAAACAAAATTTAATCTCAGCTGGGTGAGCAATAAACATCACCAAATCTGTTGATGATAACTTTTAAAACCAAATATACATATGTTGTAGAGTTTAAATTTGTCAATTTGGGTAGCAGCACTTGCTGTTGCAGCCGCTATTTTTCTTTCTGAAAGGGATACCCGAGGCAATGGCCACGCAGAAAAGTTAAGGCACATTCTTCATAGACCAGTGTGGGCCGTATGCTTAGGGTGGTTTTCATTCGCTTGTACATATGGCTATGGAAGTAAGGACTAATTGTTTCGCAAGTCTTAACAAATAATAAAACTTTGATATTTTAGCTTTCGTGAATTGGTTCCTATCTTTGGGAGTATTTCAGGTTTTATCAAAGCTGTCGTATTCAATATACATCGTACATATAACCATAATATTCATTCACTTGGGTCGACAAAGAACAACTAATTATTTTGATGATTACTTCGCGGTAATGAATTTTGGAAGCATCAATATATTTCATTAATCTATAAAATTCCAGATGTATAATGTTTTTGGAGATACAATTCTCACAATAGGTGTTGCCGTATTCTGGACACTGGCATTTGAATCGCCAATGATTACTATCGAGAAAGTCCTCTTTGCAAAGGGTAAGTGGAAAAAATCCACTATATTTATACAGTTAATGTTTGTTTTAGGTACACCAAATAATACAAAAGGTACACAAAACAAAACAGTTCCAGAAATCAAAGTATCGTAGAAGAAAATCGCCGCATGATTTCGTACAAGTATATAATAAAGTTATGATGCTTTACAGTGTGAGCAACTGAGGCAATATTGATCTGTAATATACTGGCAAGTGAATAAAATAAAAAGTGTTTTAAATAAAGTTCTGTAAAATAATGTATTGTTTTTCTATACAATAATTGTAATTATATAACGTCGTTTAAGTCAGTATTTGACTTATTTTATGTCTTGGGTTAATCTCACCTACAATATCTATAATAAAAAATCGATAATTGATGTTGACATTTAAAAGCAAGAGTATTTAAAGAAATTAACTATTTTTGTAACTAAAGTCGTGTAAAAAAACTTTCGAAAATGAAGGCAGTAAGCTCCCTGGTCTGAAATTTCTGTTAACTGAAGACTATATGGAAAGTAATCATTTATCACTACACAAATTGTAGAATACGTTTCCTGTCTAGCGCACAACACCAAATACCAAATGTAAGAAAAATTTAATGTGTATAAATTCCGTCAAATTTTAATTTTTCGGCTAAAGGTTTTTTCTTGGAATCGCGATCTATTCAAATTTTTGCCTTTCTTCTTATGCTACAAAAAATCGCTATACAGATATCGTGGACAGGTTAAATTAGATTATTTCAAAGTATAGAATAGCAGGATTATTTCTGTTAATATGAACTTTAAGCAAAATGTCCCTAACAAATTTCTTTTGCTAATTATCTTAATGTGTACACCTTACGCCGCACTTTGAGGGCCATTTTCTGTGGATTTTATAACTTGTATGTCACGATGGCTTTAGAACTACGATCTACGACGTACGGTAGAGCACATGAATGAATGGCGAAGCCCAATAAAATAAAAATACTTACTCTTCAGTTGAAGATACAGTCACCATGTATTCTTCTTCATTTCTTAGCTGCTTTTTGTTCTGTTTTTTTTCTAATAATGACAAAGTGATTTTTTAAATTGTATTGTTCATATTATCATTAAAACAAGCTGATGTTTATTTTATACGTTTTAACAATTTTTATGAACAATTGTGTTTTCCAATAAACAACAAAAGGCGTTATTAAGGCAGGTACCATTACTAGTTGATCCTGATACTGAATAAATCTTTTTATCCAATCAAATGTTCAAACTGAAGACATTTGTACTAAAATGCAGCGACTGAAAGAAAACATTCAAAGTAATAACTAACATTAGAGTTAAAGAAACATAAATTTACGCCTTTTAGCCTTACTAAAATACTCAATAACTATGTAGTAATCCTAATTAGATGTTATATGAATAGCTGAAAGTCTACCGACCCATTTGTAAATAATTAAATAATTCTTTATACTATTAATTTTGAAAAAGCTTTTTCCAGCGGAGGATGTACTAACAAAGAACGCTTTTTCACTTTTTAGTTCAATATTCAGCGCCGATCAACAATCACTACTTAATTGTCTACAAACAATAAACCGCACGCATTCACACAAAGATCTTGAATTCGAAGTCTATGTATTCACATTTTCACATCATGATCTGTGAGAAAAAAAAACAAGGCGCACGCGCGGGTTAGAATGACTGCAATTGGGAATTTGCCATGTATTTATATTTTATTAAATTGCATATTAATAGGTAGCATCTAATTCACAAAACAGCTGTGACAGCTTATAAATTTGAAAAAATGGATCGTAAGGTGTATTTTTAATACTAAAAATTTGAATATTTAAAGGGACCGCCAAAACGCGAACATATTGGACGTGACGTCAGGTGTCTTGTAAATGGCCGCTTGTTTACATCTAAGGTCAACGCGTCACGCGTCAGCCTCAGCTCTTCAATTTATCAGTTTGTTGTTTGCGTTCATTTTGTGACAAGCGAATTAAAATACGCCAAGAGAAAGTGAAATACTTATGAGTTATGACTTCTGAATGCATGTTCATTGTTATGGAATTTGTGTACAGCGACGAGTGGTTCAACGCGAGATGAGGAACGTAAAAGCAAAAGCAACAGCATAAGTGAACTTTTTATCAAATGAGCGTAGCATTGATAATTTGATCACAGTGGGTTGTTGGAAACATACTATTTGTAAACATTAAAATGTGAGAACCAAAAACGTACCCTAAACTTGACATTTATTCTAGAGGTCAGAATAAATATAAATTGCCATTTATTTTCATTTCCGGTCTAACAGTTGAATATATGGGGAACAACGTCGTTCTTTATTATAACATTTCCCTCTATCAACTTAAAACGCATATAATTTTTCATATCCTCTTCAAGCTATAACAAAATGGAAACTGAATGGTAAACACTTATAACCCCAAAAAGAAGAATAAAACTTACAGTAAGAATTAAGATGATCTTCACAACAGAAAAACAAACTGCGCGATTTCGTCATATCACGTCTAGGGGCTTTAAACAACTTTTTCATACGTTGGTAATCTCGAGGAACGGTTATAAAAATTTTGTTAGCTGTACTGACTGAAGTACTTTTATAACCTTGTACAAAACAACACTTGTTTTGTTTTCCATACATAATAGATGCTTGTAAAACTACATAAATCACTTTTTGGTGCGACCTCTTACATCGTCCTTTCAATAAACACTACACAAAAGCTTTTCCAATACAAGAATGATACGACACCATTAAACAGCACGCTCCTCGGTAATGTTTACATGACACTTGACGTCACAAGTTGAATAACCTTGGATAGAAGCGTTTTGGCGGTGACTCCTAAGATTCGAATTTCAGACCTGAAATTTTCTACCTATACATATTTTTTTTGTTTTTTTAACATGGCGTACTATATATATGCACTTCAAGATTCATTTTACGTAATTTTAAAAAAAAGTGATAATTACCCAATTGCATGTGGCAGACGGCACTCTGATGGGCTTTGTAGTTGTTGAGAAGCGTGAATGTAGACGAGATTGAGAGAACCCAAACCCAATGCACTAAGCAGCGATTTTCCATGTATATCGATGCCAATACGAATCAACTAATCTGTTAGGGAGTCTAAAGGCGTACATTTTTCTGTGTATTTCTTTGGACGTGCTCAAAACGCTCTATCTCTCTTTCTACCCCATATATTGCGCATGCTCTTGAATGCACGAAAACATGTGACAATTGACATTTTGACATTTGTCAATTCAGATTAGCTGTTTCAAGTTGTTTTTTTTTGTCTTGAAGTGGCATAATAGGAAGTAGGATCACTAAACGGAAAGTAAACTACCACCTGCTTGCATTTATGAACAGTTAGCAAAGGCAGGAGCAATAATTGCTAGAATAGTCATACAATAGACAGATAAATTAGATACCTTAAAAGAAATAGAAAATATCCATGCTTATTTACCTCTGAAAATCTTGTGTTGTTTGAGAAGTCATTCGTGTATAATGTTATCTAGAGTGATATTAAAATGGGCACTGAAGCGGATCCACTCACCTCAATGAGTCTAATATGAAGAACAAAGAAGTTATATAGATACAATCACATTTTAAATAGACAAGTTAAACTATGCACAGTGTTAAGCTTCTTAGGTGACCAAAAAGGATATAACATTATGCCTCGGTACTTTTATATAATACAAAAAACAATCGTTATAGGTCGAAATTTTAATATTTTTTAATTTGTGGAAAAATAATTTATGGTGACTATGAATTCGTTTCAAATACACATAACTTTTGGTTTGGAGAGCTAACATAATTGAAATTAATATTTATCAGTCATGTAATGATTATTTTTCATATAATCAGAAACTGTATCCTTATGCAAATAATTTTATGACGCCACTCTTTTTAAACTCTTGCTAATATTTAATTGCAAAAAGCAATGCTACTGCAAAATGTTTTAACACGTCAGGGTTCCCATGGCGCATTTGCATCTGAAGCATTTTTATTAGCCTGTGGCAAGCTAACCTACATTTATTATAATCATACATCTAACACGAAGCTTAATTACAGATAAGCTTAAAAATTAATCGTTCATGTGGAATTGAAAATATCTGGGTAATTTGAAAGTAAAACATCATCAAATTCATAATACAAGGTGCTAATATTTAAATATACCTAACGATATGGATAAAAAAGAAGCAACTATTTATATTAAATCCATGATGAAAAAAAATAGTCTTATGGAACAGAAAGAAAAACTATCAAGTCGATAGCATTAAAGTATACTTTGTTTTTTTTGTAATATTTTTTTTTCGGCGATATACAAACCAAATGTTTAAACACTGCATTCAATAATTAGAGTTCAACTTACTGGTTTTTCAACAGTATTAATTTTGTATATTTATTCCTAATTCTGCTAATATGCATATTATCACTAAACGTTGAATGCGCAAAACTGACAATTGATAAAGACAAAACCGTAAAGTTATAGAAAGCACGACAGACCTTTTGTTGTATAGCGCACGCCCGAATGAGCGGTTAGAGAAGAGAGATAGCGATATGAGGTATTATATGTAGCGAAAAAAGCTACAATATTAGCACATTGTATATCCCGTAACATTGTCGATACTATAAATACATTGCTTGTTCGTATCTAGCTTAATTAAGAATCACTGACGGGCGGGAGCCAGACGAATCCAGGAGGATATGGCTATTAATGGTTCTCACTAAATAATTTGCATGAGTGAAGAAAACTGCATAAACCTTGGACGCGCGAGGCCCTTAGGACCTCCAGGCCGTACGTGGTCGCCTACGTCGCCCACGCCTTGCGCTGCTTCTGGTTCCCCGAAGTCCGAAGTCCTGCCCACCGACCTCGAAAGATACTGATCTGAAAAGTATGTCTTGAATCTTGATACTCTTAAAAAGGATCGAAAGGTTCGAGACAGTTCTGTAATTTGATAAATAAACAGTGAAAACAATACTATGATTTAAATTAGGTAACTCTTAATTATTGCATTTAACCATATTTTAATACATTTCGTAATAATAAGCTAATAAAGTAATTTT
This sequence comes from Rhyzopertha dominica, assembly GCA_025024175.1. Taxonomy (NCBI): domain Eukaryota; kingdom Metazoa; phylum Arthropoda; class Insecta; order Coleoptera; family Bostrichidae; genus Rhyzopertha; species Rhyzopertha dominica. Next base: position 18,788,457 of record QCXZ01000041.1, read on the forward strand.
TGCTCATTGAAAGCTAACAGTGCTGAGATTGTGTTTATAAGATAATAGATGCGACAATTGTAGGTACATGATCTAGCAGACAATTAAAAACAAATTTAGACAATCCTTTTTTTAGAAATGCACACTGCAGAATAAAACTTTTAATGTCTTTTTTGTGGTAGGTAGTTGGTGTTAATAATTATAGTAATAATGTGCTGCAAATTACAACGGCTTTTCAATGTCAACTGATAATATACTCAATTTGTTCAACAACAAATCTAGTGTCTCTGGTTAAGCTGAATATGTTATTTCAATAACAGTACAGAATTTAGGATTTTTGTTTTTTTTAGTAGCTCATAACGTATGGGCCATAGATATTAATGCGTTTCTGAAGTATACAAGTGATGCGAAACGGGAACTGTTGCAAACGAATTCTAACGAATCGTGTTATATACAAGCAAGAAGACTTTTTACTGGTATAGAGAATGGAGAAGGTTGGGCTTTAAAACGTAAGTGCTTGCAAATGTTGACTGTTTTTGAGCATTATTAAAGCTATTACAAAAAATTAATGTAGGATTTATAACCAATAGAAAATACCACGACTGTTTTATTTTCATAATGAACGTTTCAAGTAAAAGAATCGATGTAGCACAACATTTGGAACAATTCTGAGAAATTTCTTTTTTTAATAATCACCTGTTTTTCTTTGAATTTGCGTAAGCACCATTTCACCAGATTGAAAATTTTCGAATTCAAAAGTTCAAATTCAAGAGCACGCAAGGAACAAACAAAAGAAAGTTTTGGACAAAAAGCTGTCTTCTGATTGTAAAACGATCGTAGTTTTAACTGTCGGCGCACACTAACCCTAAAACCATGTAACAATATGCAGTATATATATATATAAGACTGTTTCATTATGCGCCTGTTAAAGTGGTATATGGATACATTTCATGGAGCCATCTTATTGCTATAATTCTTCTTTTTAGATCGTCACAACTTTCTTGTGCCTCCCTATTTTTCATAACGAAGTATCTACTTTTAATTATTTTTCCATTACAAACGTTCACCATATAAAAGTCTACCATCTACCCYTACGGATTATTTTTATTTTAGTKATGCAGGGATCTGCAATGTAGGCTTGGTTTTTGCTAACATTTGTAATTGTCAGTGCCTTATTTACCCATTTTAAGTTTGTTTTAAGTTTCTAATAGAAATTTTGCATTGAGATGTAAGACATAATTTATTTTAGTTTTATTGCGTATCAGAATTTCTTTAATTAACATTTTTTGTTAGAAACAGCAGAACAAAAGTTAAAAGAATACACTTAGTACTATCACAAAAATTTATGAACTCGAAGCTAAAAGTGATGTTATTTGTGTTTATTAGGGACTCTTGAATTACCGCCTAAATGCATTGCTAAATAATGGAAATATCTCTAAATACCTCGAAAAGGAGTGCATGATGCCGACCTTTACAAGACATAGTTTTTTAATATAAAACGGATAAATACTACATATACTAAGACTAGATAAATACATCAAATAGATACAGGGTGACGTGGCGCTATGTGGAGATAGCAGCTAATCTACCGAAATATTTGACATCTTAGCTTAAAGAACCCCTGAATGCCAAATTATATTCAAATATTGTATTATTTCTAAAATATAAAAATATGGATAAAAAATCTAAACTTTTTCACAGTGTATGGTATTATTTTTTGGACTAAGTTAAATGACGATATTTTAATCTAAAGAATATATGCCTGCACTAAGTACCTTTATTTATGAACCACCCTGTATACGTTCTAGTACTGGACGCTTCCGGTTCGATACCATCTGGGATGTACAGCGGAAATGCTTATGATTTTGGATATTTCGACCAGTGTTTAGGTATCAGTGAGATGGATGAAAGTGGAGAAATTAAAGGAAAATACTGCCATAAGGCATTATTCATTCCTTTGGAAGAGTTTATGGAAAAGAAGTTAACAAGTAGCAATGCTACAACTCGAAAGAAGGTGTGTAGTAATGAACGCTGGGACATATATAGCTTACATGAATAATTTAACGTTTTCTTAGAATTTGAGGCAAGTGTAAAAATTGTGAGGCCCATCTAGAATCTGGTACCTGTTTGCAAATAAAAAAATCCATGTTGAAACAACCTGTGTGAGATATTTCTCTACAATAACCACTCTTTCAATTATTAATGGTTTATTTTTATTTTTTAAGCTACATTTTTTGTTGCGCAATATAAGCTAAACTATATGAGAGTGTGTATTTTCAACATATTTTGTAGTGTTTTGTGAGATAATGAACTTTAAGGTTCCAGAAAGCTCACATTTCGGCGCTGTGGGGTGACATTGATCTGCAACCTTCAGTACTACCGCCGCGCCGTGCCTATTGCAAAAAGGCGCACAAAGAATTTAGAAATCAACGCCACCCTCGTTGCATGAGTCATTTATAGAAACCCTGTAGTATATTGCATAAAGAGTTGTAAAGAGCATATGACGCAAAAGTGGAGTTTGCGTACGATACTATACTTCTACGACGCCTATATTGTTATAATTTTATATTGCCTTTTTTCAGCAAAAACGAATAGCTTAATGACAGTAAGGCCCGGGTGCACAAACATGGATCAAATTTGATCCGAGATTAATCCGCGGTCATTGCACACTAATCAAAACACCGGATTCATGATGTTACCAGGCAACGGCCGCAGATTAAACTCGGATTATATTTGATCCACGTTTGTGCAACCGGTCTTAAGTGGGACAGTAATAAGCATAAATTGTAATAATAAAATATTAGCAGAAACAAAAGTCTACACTTTAAGGAAAATGTTGTGCAAACAATAACTATTTCCTGTGATATTTCTAACAATTAAATGAAATGGGATAACACCATGTGAACGTTTTGTCGAAGTTGAAACTGTAACCTAATAAAAAAATTACGTGTTAGTCATTAACACTGTTTGTAATCAAGTACACAGTGCATTACGAGCAATTTACTAATAAATGAGTAGAAAAAAATAAACATAATATTGCTACGAAATATACATCATTGAAGCTGTTCTGTACATATAGATTCCTATCCAATAAAAGCAGGAGAAAGCTGAGCCATATAAGGAGTATAACAATATTAAATATACCTTAGCTTGCAAGATACTAGCAACATGTATAAAAACAGTGGCCTTTAGTGGCATATTTTTCCACTAAGGAAAACACAGGCACAAAGTTGCAAATATAAGAAACATGTGCTATTTAAATTTTGATCAGGCGTATGATAAAATAAAAGAAAAAACCTACATACAGTAGGTATAAAGGGTAAGCGAATGGGCTATTGCCCCTATTAGTTAATTAAAGACATTAGAAGAAACGGCACTCAGAAAAGATGATTGCTTGATAGCTCCTATTAAATAAAACTCAAAACGAAGGACCAGTGCAATACCTACTTTAAACAGAACTTGACTTACTAGTACATTCGTTATGTGAACTAGATACATTTTAAATATTAAACAATGCTAATAATACTAATAATAATAATAATGATAATAATAATAAGAACAATAACAAAAACACCTTGGAACTAATTAGACTCGTCATAATTTTAAAAACACTTTCGCTACTGTTAATACTCTGGTTAAGAGTAAGCTTATTAGAACACCTGCAAAAATTGGTATACACTTTTCACTTGACTTTGAGTAATCAAACAATAAAAGGGGAAGGGCCTTTTAATATGATCTTGTAAAAGGTACCAGACACATCTTTAGATGAGCCGAAAAGTAGTGCCGTTAGAAATGCGTTTTCAGCGAAAACTATAAGCCGCTCGCCAAGAAAAGTGTATCGTAATATAATTTGTTGTATTGTGCCAATGACCCTTAGCTCACCTATAAAKAAGGGTCATTTTTGCAGTTACTTGTTAGGGGTTTGGTTTGGAGATAAGCGTTCGGGTTCTTTTGAAACCAGAGCTTCGAAACTTTTTACTTGGGTAGACCTCAGTTCTTGTTCAATTAAACATATTTTGTTGTTTTCAATTATTGCAAATTTAACGCTATAAATAGTCTCACGAAATAAGTTTTCTACTAATGACTTTTTAAGTACCTAGGCCATCAATTTCAAACTTTAGATCATCTTGCAGGTTATTAAAGTTAACCTACAATTAATTTTTGTACAAGCTTTTTAGTCACAAGGTATTCTTATTCTTATAGGCCCCTTCATAAAATGAATATATTTTAAGAAAACTACCCAGCAATGCAGACAAACTTATTTCTTCCCAGCAGTATGAAAATATATATTACCTAAATATTTGTTATATATGCATATCAGTTGCAATCAAAATCTCGATACTTTTTCGTTATGGATAAATTCGTTGTAAATGTTAAATAATATTGCATAAATATTCCAAATGAGACTAAGACAAATGCTTTTCTATCTGAACATATTTTCTGAACACTGTGGAATATCTGATTGTAGGTCTTTCCCAATGCTCTTTAAAGCGTTTGTATAAATTCTCTGAATCAGATATTTTTGAAATCTGTTATAAAAATAGATGAGCAAGGACTGAGGTATAACCAGCTAACAAACAAATTTAGAGCCGCTGGTTTCAAAGGAATATGAACGCGTATCTCGAAATCGATTTCCTAACAGGCAATTGCAAAAATGACCCTTATTTATAAGTGTGCTAATAGTCATTGGCACATTATAGCAAATGATATTACGATACACCTTTCTTGGAGAGCGGCTTACAGTTTTCGCACAATTTTACCTGAAAACGCATTTCTAACGGCACTACTTTTCCGCTTATATAAAAATGTGTATGGTACATTTTAAAAGCTCGTACTAAGAGACCCTCCTTTTTTTATCGCTTGAACACTCAAAGGAAAGTGAAAAGTGTAAACACATATACTTTTCATTTTAGGCACACATCTCTGTTTAACTAGCTAATTTGTGAGTTATTAAAAAATTGTCCACCAATTTTAACTATCTGATATCTGTATGATAAATATTTTTGTAGTATTCTCAGAGAATTTTTTTCTAATTTTCTGATAAGTGTATACGAGGAAGACAATCAAAGACCTTACTAAGATCACAAAGGATAGCACACATGTATATTTGATTTTCAAGGAATTCCTAAAATCCAACATTTTGCAAAAGTAGACAGTTCTGGTAGATACTTTTGGATTAGTTAGCCGTGGTCGTGGCGCTCTCCTCTTTGCTGACGTTTCGCTCACTGCTGTGGTGAGCATTTTCAGAGTCGAGTTCATTGTGGACATAATTGTCTCCGAGCGAACACATACTATATCAAAGTAAGCAGTTGTGAAATTGGATCATAATTCAATACATCGTTGACACACCATTCTGGCAAATTGGTATTATTAAAGCTTCTGCGCGATTATCCGGAAATTTTTTTTCAATATTCATATTAATAAGTTCTCTAAAGGGAACGATAATTATATTTAGAATATTTTTATAACTAATATATTTGTACTGTAATAGTTTTACTATTTTTCAAAGAGTAAATAATAATATATCGTACCTCTATATAAGTAAACGACATGAAATTCAGATGTAATGTATAGGGTCAATATTCATAAGTGTGGCACATTTGGGTAACAGTCTCTCGGTGGAAATATCAAAAATCGATGTTTCGAGAAGTTCATAGAACATTCTGAAACATTCAATAGAACACGAAAGAACTCCAAAGTGTGGTACATTGCCGTAACTGTCTCGCGGTGAAGATGTTGAAAATCGTTGTTTTGAGGTTATAGAATTCTGAAAAATTAATCACCAGACGAAAGAAGGTATTTGAAGATTTTAGAACATTCAATAAAAGACGATAGAACTACCTGGGGTTGTACATTGGCGTAACAAATTTCGCGGCGGAGATGTCTAAAATCGACGTTTCGAGAATTCATAGAATATTCTAGAAAATTTGGTCGAAAACTAAAGAACTTTCAAGTATGGCATATAGCCGAAACATGTCTCGCGGTTGAAAGATCCAAAATCGTTGTTTCGAGGAGAAGTCATATAAATTCTGGAAAATTCAAAATTTATCCGTAGGCGAAAGAACCCGTAACTGTGGAAAATTGCCGTAACCGTTTTACTGTTGAGATTTCGAAAATCGACCGTTCAAGAAGGAAAATTCATAAGGAGACAAAAGAAATACCAAGTGTAACACATTGTCGAAATCGACGTTTTAAGGTCATCTTAAGGTTATTTATTCTTTACGTAATCGCCCACAATTTCATATAATGTTCTGTAGTCCTTTAAATATTCTAACGAAGCGAAGCGGATCTACAACACCTAGTTTATAATAAAAGTTTGTTATTACATGACGTTGCCTAGTAAGTGATTGCAAAAGTACATCCATTACTGGAAGTATCCAGAAAAAAATAAAATTTACTATTAACAGATAGTTGAGTAGTTATGAGTTAGAGTTTTATTCGGATGGTATACAAAGCTTGTCTGTGACTATAAAAAGTGCTTAAGGTGAACACAATTTGGAAAAAAGTCAATGCTATTAGGCTAACTCTGAATAGAGAATTTATTTAGTGAATTGTATTATTTACTAACTAGAAAACAGTCTCTGAAAAAGTAAAAAAAAACAGGTGCTAGTACATACAAGGATAGGCCTCGTGTTGAATAATTTTTGGTTAGGCATGGAGCTTGAAATAAATTAGAACTACAATGTTTTTTATATGTTTATTCATTACTTACATAATTTAAAAGGTAATCGAAAGGACAAAATGGAAGAGAATTAGAACACTTTCATGGGCAGCACAAACCTCACCTGAGGGAATGGATGATTTGGGCTATGACCCTTCATTTGTGATTCTTTCAGTTTGTATACCCCACAAATGTAATCCTTCAAATATTTTTGGTGCCTACGGCATAGATGGAGAGTGTACAGCGCTGGAGGACAATTACCAGCTCGACAGTGCAGACCTTTTATTCCTGTAAGACTTGTAATATTTAATTACAACATATGTATAATTGAGGACCGTTTTTTAAAACTCGATAACTGCAAGATTCGTCATATTGAGTTATATAATATTATCCCTATGAAAATTCGATTGCCCGACGCTTGGTGATGTTAGTTCTTTCAAAACACGACGAAACGAATTTCTTCCGGTTTTTTAAATCTCGATAAGCGCATCTAATTTATTAAAACTCGATAAATGAAAACCTTTCATTTGCGCATCAATTTCCGTTAACGCAGACGTTTTTTAATAATATTTTGCAAGAGTTTAAACAGGTTTGTTCTTGCAACCGACTTGCTTACAAACTTGTGGTGGTTGTTGCCTGTGCATATTCAATATGGATGGTGCAGATGAAGGTCAATACAGTAAAAAGGCGTGTTTGATAGAAAAGGGCAGGAAACACTCTATATCCCAACAAATATCTGGTCAGGATATGCAAAAAATTTTACGGTACTGCAGCACAAAGTTGAGCGATCCTGATATTGGATGCAGTCATTCAAACAACAAAAGCAGAGTTGTGTGCAATGCAGGAGACCTAAACAGGAATGAAATAGTTGGTAAGCAGATTTTTATGTTTTGTTAATTGGTATAAATAACAATGAAATCCTAGTTTTCAGAAACTAAATATACTCAAACGCTAATAAAAAAATTGAACAGGATAAAATATTATTGAAATACATGGACATAACTACGCTAAAACGAAAAACATCGGATTAATCGAGCAAGGTTCGCAAACGAATAGTTTCAGTAAAGTATTTTATTAGAACATCTAAATGATATATTCCAGTTTGTGCATCTACTTTTCAAAAAGTTACTGGTATATAAAAATATGCATAATATATCCTCTTTATTCTACTGAAACTTTTTGTAGGTGCAAGCAAAGACAGACTGTCTGGGATTTTGAAAAAATATTTATCTGGGGAGTTGCTGGTAGAAAAACGTGGAGGTCGAAAACAAAAACAAATTGATAAAGATATAAGTGAGGCAGTCAAAAAACATATAAGCAGTTACAAGTGTAGAGAGTCTCACTACTCACGTTCCAAATGCAGGAGAAGTTATTTACCTCCAGAATTAAATGTACAAAAGATGTATGCAGCTTTTTGTGGTAGCACAAACTTCAAATGTTTCTTGTCTAAGTACAAGACCAAAATTTCAACCTAGGCTTTGGAAATCCCCATTCTGACACGTGTTTTATTTGCAAAACCTTTTTGGTGGATATAAGGAAAACCAAAATCTTGGAAAAGAAAACTGAGCTGCGTGCCAAATACAGGCTTCACAAGATGAGAGCAAAAGCATTTTTTAAATACCTGAACAATCAGTAAAAGTTTGTTTTGACTGCCAGCAGAATCAGCCTCTGCCCAAAATGTCCGTAGGTGAGGTATTCTATTCAAGACGAGTCTGGCTGTACAATTTGGGCGTTGTACATCACCACAAAAATAAATCAGGTCGGGGCAGTAATGAAATAGCTTCCGGCCTTCTGCATTATCTCAAGCAGCTGGAAAACAAATTACTTGAAGAGGGAAAAACGATCTCGTTTTGGAGTTGTTTTCTCATTCACGTAGCGCTCATAATAAGAATAGTATAATGATGGCCGTTCTTCACAACTTTTACAGAAATCGTAAGTTTTTAAACAGATATGTCATTTTTTTTCTATCAGAGGTCACAGCCCCCTGATAGGGTTTTTTTTGTTTTGTTGCATTTGATTACTTTTAAACCCCACTTAATTTTAGTTGGATGCTGGCCTTTGCAGATATCGAGTAATGGTAGTTATCGAGTTTCGAAGAAACCTGCATCTTTCTTATTCGTTACAAAGAATGGCATATTTTTATTTTTGTCAATAAACTATGCTTATGCTTAACTAACCGACTCGTATTGTTTCTCTTATTTGTTGCCGATAGCAGTTCTTCAACACAGTAAAAATGCTCTCCTGAAAATGTTATTTTTTGCAATTATCGAGTTTTAAAGAAACGGTCCTCAATTGCATATTTAATATTTTTAACCAGTAAGACACATATGACATGCTTATCTTGTAGGGTATTCTTAGGGGTTATATTCTTCATGATTATTACAAGCACATCATACGACTGGTATTTACATCATTTCAGAAAAGGTAATGACGTGTATTGATCTATATATTTATGTTGTTGAGGAAGTTGTTTTCAGAAACATTATATCCAGTTTTGTTAACGTTCTCTCTCTATTCCAACGGAGAGAAGATATTTCAGTCATCACATGCTTCATCAGGACAAATTAAATGTTTCAACGGACTGAAAGTTATCAGTTTACTGTGGGTGATAGCGGGTCACAGATTTATGATGTATAATATGAGCGAAGGAATTGTAAGAAATTCTATAGACATTTACAGCGTAAGTATGGCAATCAACATTTGAGATCAGAACTTTAATTTTGTATTTTGTAGTGGTCAGGGAAATGGTATGCTGTTTATATAACAACAGCGCCATTGGCTGTCGATACATTCTTTTTTGTATCCGGTGCGTTGGTGGCGTTCATATTTCTTAGACAAATGAACAAGCCCGAAGCGAAGTTTAATTTTCTCCAATACTGCAGTCACAGATATTTGAGGTAAATGTATGGGATTTTACTAAAAATAGTGAGAATAGTAGAAGTTTAAATGTGGAAATTGTTCATAGATCTTGTGTTGCTATAATAAAGAACAAGCTCTGCCAACTAAAATTTTGCACTTTTAAAAATCTTCGATTTAGCCCTAGTTTTTAGCTTGAAATGGACCAAATTTTATCTTAATTTTAAACTTATTTCTACATCCTTCTAGCTGCTAGAACCACCCCATTAAAAAAATTAAACAGTACGAGGAGTCGAGCGGCACATAATTTTGAAGTTATTGTCATTTGAACGATACATTTTTTTGAGAGACACAAAATTGTTAAAGGGTCATTGCCATATTTTCGCAGTTGTCAATCCGGAACCTCTTCATTTAAATTGGAAACATGGGCTTTGTTGTAAAAAAAAACGTGCGCGTTAGCGTCCGATCCGAAGTCATCTTTTAATGTATGATAGGCCATCTATGAGAAAAATTTCCTCTCAAAAGGTCGAGTTCATCAGGTTGTTAAAAATCAAAAGTGTCATCTATGCAAAATAAAAACTTTTTCCAGAATTAAACGATGATGATCCGTATCGACATCTAAAGTTTAATATTTTACAATATTGGTTTCTCTGATAAAAGTAGGTCTATGCTGAACGGTGAAGTGAACATTAAGATTTGTAAATACCCGAAAAACTTGAACCGTGAAGGTAGCTGTCACCTTTCCAGGGTCGTGTTTCAGTCACATAATGGCTATCCCAATTTCACAATTACAATGTGCGGTATATATAAATAACACACTTTGAATAATTGCATTCTATATCGCAGTCAAAAATAATAATGCATGCGCGGGGCTGTCGTTTGCACCTGAGGGTACTATTCTAAAGCATCTACCTAAATGTGTTTGGAATTCTCGATCCATTCTGGTTTGATTAGCTTCATTTAAGCACGATGGCTTCACTGAAACCAACATCTATAACGTCATTACTCCCGGCTACAACTAGTTATGGCCCTTTTGGGCCTTTCCATTATTCATCTAGTTTGTATTCCGACCATTTTTGTTAGTAGAATTGTAGAAATTTGGTCCTAGAAGCCATCTGTGTTGGACTCTGTTGTATTTCATCCTTATTTGGTCAGATAATTTTATCAGTTGGCTGGTTGTTCAAACATGAGGTCCGCAGTCAATTATTTTGCAGAAAAAACACTACTTGGTGTTTTTCAGCCCTGTCGCATATTATGTACTCAAAGCAGTGTCAACAATATCGCGTCAACAATTCATTGTCGACGTGTCCCGTGTCGGCAATGGCGTCACGGCCGATTAATTTAGTGATTAGCATAAAAGTCTCTGTTTTAAAATAAAATGTTATAATATTAGCTATGGCTTTGTAGTCTCGCTGACCCATTGTTCTTTATTATAGTTCCGCAAAAAATATTTCCGTGTGTTATTGTTCATTTTAATTAATTCAGATTTTATCTGCTCCTGTTGCATTTTCTACCCGTCATACTTAATATACTTTAGAGTCTTAGAGTCTTTAGAGTACTAGTTTTAAACAGATAACGCACGCGCAACTACAGCTACACAAACATAACCTAACTTTTGAATAGAATGCTGTCACTGAGTATTTATAAATGGCGGTTGGGAGGCAAACATTGGCAGTGTCATAAGGAGTTTTACGACTTTTTATAATTTTGCCATACATTTGTTTATAGTGAATTGTGTGAGCCGAAGTAATAGAGATCAAGTTCAGATTTACAGAATACCGGCTGTTTTGAAGTACATTTATGAACCTGAATTATCTTAATTATATGCTTTAAGACACTGAGTGTCTTTAAACATCATAATAAGATAATATTTTGTCGGATATATCGCTGTCTCTTGAAAACACTGACAAAAAATTAATAGCCTGACGTTTCGATTATACCTGTAATCTTTGTCAATGACGAAGAACCTCAAAATTTGCCTGACACAAGTTCAAACAAAATTTTGAAAGTAAATAAACATATCATAATTCCTACACATATCAAGTTGACGCTGAACTGGCGATGGTAAAAAACAAGTGCTGTCAAATTATAAAAGTCTATCATTGGGATATCACTTAGCTGTAATATAGAATGCGGGTAGTTCACTTGTTCACTGTAGCTGAATTATATCAAAATTCAAACTGTGCGAAAAAACTTATCTATGACAACTAGGATATAACACTTGCCACTAGTCAGAGTGTTCAAATGGCCCACCTACATCGTTGGTTATGATGAAGGGAACGTCAACGTTATACTGGTGTATACGTCTTCGTCGTCGTGTCTTGAAACACTGATTCTTCTGCACATATCGCATTTTCTGTAATATTTTCAACGTTCTCATATGAAATCGATTTGAATAGCTTTATAACGTCGTTAGTCCGTGCCTACTTTGCAGGGAGGCGTTATGAAAGGGAAAAAGCAGCAAGAACATCCTCCAGGAGCGGTGATGTGGTGGCCGCATGGTTGGGGTACGCCCGGCAGAGCGTTACAGCTTCAAATTCTTGCAATTTGTCATGATATACCTTCCCTAATATCTCTATCATTGTATCTGTTCGTGTATAATCAAACTAGCTACATATGTCTACTACCGTTTCCCTTACATACGTCTCAGGGATGCTTCTCGAACAGCTACTTAGAACTGTCTCGAAATTCATTATTGTCAAAGCCGATGCCGATGGGTCTGTATTGTGACTGTATTTTTTTTTATTATTTTATTAATACAATGCAGTGGTGAACTTTTTAACATCTATTAAGTTTAAATTAGTGTTATCATTTGATTGCATTTTGCTAACTGTTCCTTATTTAAAACTTGATTTACGTACTTTTATAGTAAGTTGTAGGTTGGTTACTTTTTTTTCCTGATAGGTCATTCTCTAGTTTAATTTGTCTTATCGTTGCAGGCTTACTCCACCTGTGTTGGTCCTTTATTTCTTTCATGTAACTATTGCTAGAAGACTTGGATCAGGCCCTACCTGGAATGCTAATTTCGATCAAATACAACAATCCTGCTTGAATAACTGGTGGCAATTTCTGACTTACATACAGAATTATATCCCACATAAAATGACAGTAAGTCTAATACTCTTAACACAATAACAATAAATGTACCTTGCGTTTTTGTTCCAGTGCCTTGGACATACTTGGTATATTTCTTTAGATATGCAAGCATTCATATTGTCACCACTGCTCCTAATACCTGTAGCAAAGTATCCAAAAGTTGCAATACATGGTCTACTGCCTTTTGTTTTAGCTGTCTCAATTTTAACTCCTATTATTATCATTTACATCTTTGACATAAAATAGTAAGTACTAGCGTGAACCTAAGGCTACCATATTCCGAAGGAACAGATATAAATCTCATTTTTTACATACAGCTACACTCCACAATATTTCGGCATGTACTACTTCTTCACCCATAACAGGTTAGCTCCCTATGTCATAGGACTTGCATTTGGGATATTTTTATTTAAGAAGCCGCTAGGAGAATCGAAGATAACTATAAGTCGTGTAAGTTTTACATAACAAATAATGGCATGAACAACAATTAATTTGATTTAGAAGATACATCTGACTGCATGGGGAACTGCATTAACAATTATGGGTGTAATTATGCTCAGCCTTAACAACGTAGTAGAAAATGGTGACACTATCGAGACTGCGTTCTACATGGGCTTGAATCGTCCAGCATGGGCTATATGTTTGTGTTGGATTTCATTCGCTTGCATCTACGGCTATGGTGGTAAGAATTCGGTGCAATAGCTATTTTTAAACTTTTAAGTGTTACATGATTAAATGGGGCTGCCAGACTTAAACTGAATCCTTCCTTGCTTGTACCCCACTTGATTGCTTAATAAAAACAAAGTTTTAAAACAAAGAGAGATAAGAGTCAGAACATGCAAGGAAAGGTGCACTCATTTGGTACATTCAGAAACTGCTCTTTGTATTCCTGTAATAACTTGTTTAATATAATATAGTCGGCTGCAACTAAACGACAAATAGTTTCTTTGAGATGGTTAACCACCTCTAGTTAAACTTTTAATTTAACTGTAAAAATCATCGGCTATCAAATTATCACCACGAACTAAGTTTAATTTACATGTCTTGCACCTCAACTTTTTTTTGTGCTACGTATGCACAGTAACTCTTAAATAATTTATGGGAAGCAATAAATGTCTTACTCCTTCATTGTCTTCTGCAAGTACGTCAAACTGTGGCAAAAATAATTATCCAAAAAACATTTACATCCAAATTTTCAGAAAAAGAATCTACATTTAGATATAACATCAAATGTTCTAGATTTTAACGTTAAAGGAGACTGGGTTCTAATGGATTTGTTTAAAATTTTCCTAGTAATATATAATTTATGTTCAACTCATTCAAACAATCTGAAATTATTTTTCTAAACTATACGGAACGCCGTTTTACTCTTTATTTGGAAAAATAGTAAAGTACCACAAAAATAAACTGTAGTGGTTAATACGGAATAAAAATTATGTTTTTAAAGGAATATTAAAATTAAAACTGTGCTTATTGAACCTTGGCAGCAGTTGCGAAAAGGCGGCACTAAGAATAATTCAGATATCAGCGCCGCCCGCATTACATGAATCGTTTTTAGAAACCGTATAGATAGTAACACAAATTATATAAAGAATGGATAATATTCTTTTATTTAAAATAATTTTCAAATTAAATAAGTATCAATTAAATTCTCAACGTTTTTGGGTTTGTTGAATTTTTGCCACAGTTATATTTTTAATGGTTTACATATTTCTTGTACTCAAATATACATTTTAAGTCATTGTTGAATTTATTAGATAGTTTCACTTCCACGCACTTTTTTTTAAGATTCACACGTTGCCTTTAAGTATTTGCTTTATTCTTGCATCCGTTGGAAATAAACTACTTATTTAATACAAGTTATTTTCTGAGATACTCAATTTGTGTGATACTTTATTTCTCGGATACATTTCAAACAACAAAACATGTGAAATTATTTAGTTATTTAAATATTGGTAGAAGATGCACATAACATGGGCTATGTAACAGTGCCCATCGTTTTGCGTAGCCAAAACTATTCTTTTAAATAATGTCGTTATAACCTATTAACCACCGTGCTCGTTAGTCTTTTGCTAAATTTGGTCTGCTATAAAACTGGAAACATAGGTACTTATGTGTTTTAGGAATTATAAACTGGTTTCTGTCCTCTCCAATTTTTGAAGTTCTGGCAAAGTTCTGTTATTCCTCTTATTTGGTTCACGTTACCATTATAATGATAAGTATAAATCAACAACCCTTTCCCTATTATTTCTCCGATTATGAAGCGGTAAGTATGACCAATTGCGATGCAAAAATTGTAAGTGAATATTCCAAAATTTCTATTTGTAGCTTTATAAAATTTGTGGCGACGTTTATGGACATTTTCTTTCGAATACCCTGTACTCGAGATTGAAAGAGCTATATTAGGACGTGGTAATAAAACGACTACAAATCGATTGATATTAGAATAATATTTTGCTTTTTAAGGTTCGAAAAACCCGAGTAATGTTTCTAATAATGAAGCTACATTGAAAGACAACGCATTAGAGGATGTCCACATTCCTGCAAACGATATGAAAATTAGACTATAAGCAACAACACAGCAGAAAGAAAATAAATGCCCCTAACTATATTTAAATTTTCTGAAGCAATACATTATCATGTTATTTTTAATAATAAAAAATTGTTTCTTGTTCTTATTCAGTTTATGGAGCGGAACGTTGCTGTTGCATACCTACTTAAAGCTTATAAGTAACAGTAACATACGACAGAAAAAAGTACCTTGTGAATGAGAGTGGAAACTTTGTAGATCGTTCAAAAACTTAGAAGCTTAGAACTGTAGAATTGTCTAGATTTCGTGTAAATTGATGTGTTAGTGGTTATGTTTACTGTAGATATAGTATATGTACATGTATACGGAATTTTATGTCTTCCGATGTCATTTTTGATTATTTTAAAGTGTATAAGGTCTAAACTGTGGTATGCTAATTTTAACAGTGAGTTATGTTCAGGTGTTTGTTAATATTACAAACCTAATTTAAAAACTGTTACCTGTTCAAATGTAATAAATATAATCAGTGTATGAAGATGGCACTGACATACCAAATTTTTAGGTGTAATATCGGTAGTAGAACAGACGTAATAATAAACATAAATACAATATTTCACTGTAACTGTGAACGTTTTAAGGTATAGAAAGATTTATAAGTCAGTCCTGACCCATAGTATTGCGCGAAACCGTATAATTCTCTTTAATTTTGAAAAACACCGTTCGCTATCGACCGTCGTCATTGGAATGGTACAAATAATTTTTAAAAGTTTAATAGTTTCAGGAAACACGCTGCCTAAATTATTTTGCATCAAAAACTGAAAAACATAAWCGGCKCCATTTGCATTKCGAAAATCTTCTCGGCGATAAATTGTCATTAACTCGTGTTTAATTGTAATCGTGTTTAAATCATATTTGTCGGGAAATGATTTGCTGTATTCTTGGAAGCAAAAAGATTCAAGAAGGACGCCTCTAAAAATCCCTCGAAAAGAATCTATTACATACATTCGTAATTATTACTTCGCAAACTTCTTTAGTCATCTGTTTGTTACCATCAATAAAACACTCGCTTTGAAGGCACGGTTGCTTCAGGAATGTCAACGTCCAACTCGTCCCCAATTTTTTGAACCAAAGTCGAAAATGCGGAGATTGAATTCTTAATCTTAAGGCTATCTAACTGGAGCTGCTGCAGCAATGAAATCTGCTGATTATATTTGTTCCCGAATAAATCCGTGACTTACCGCTAAGAGTTCGTTTTGTATCTTTTGGATAGGCCTGAAAAAAAAACTAGTTTTAGAGTGTTCGATATGAGATTTTAACGTGTCAATTTCCGCCATTAAACTAACCAAAACCCTTAAAAATGCCCGGATTCTGACTATCTACTCTTTCATCGTGACCGTGCAAAGCTAGCTCAAAAGCTCCACAAAATTTAATGCAATCAATTAAACGACCAAATATGTAACGATTTTGTTTAACCGCTTCTTTATGTTTCAAAATTTCAAGTCGTAAGCACTGCTTAGTTGATTCTAGCGAGGAATTTAAATGTTTTTGACAAATTGAATGTTTTTTAATTTTTTCGCCCAGATGCTTCAAATCCGTAACTCCCGTCTTAACCCAGGCCGGATCGCAATTGTCACCTACCATTAGTAAGCAAACAAAACAAAACAAACAACGAATTACTCTTGTAGCAGCCACATAACCAAATATCATTTGCGTACATACTAGAATTAAAATTTCTTTTAACAGTTTTACCTTTTACGACGGCTTGGTTTTGTAAGTTAAGGACATGACGAAGAGACGCCATAAGTACGAAAATGGAACTCGAAATCTTTATTTGCATCGTCACTCAGTGCTGCCACGGAAACGATACAAATGGAAATTGCGAGTTCCATTTTCGTACTTGTGGCGCCTTTGTATAAGAATGCGTCAAACCCTTGCACTGCGCCACTGCCTGCAACAAAAAATGAAATTGGGGCATAAGACTACACTGCACGTCAAGAATTAATAAAAGATTAGACCTATTGAGTTATTTACTTAATCCGGGATCAAGGGCGGATCCAGGGGGGGGGGTCATGGAAGTCATGACCCCCCCCCCCCTCCGGATCTGGGCTGGGTGTAGTACTTTCTATGAATGGCGAGTGCCTACATCCACCAACAAGACGCATTATTATCCGTTTTAATAAAAAAATTACAACGTCACAATTTATTCCCAGAGTAACGAGTGGCAACATAATGTTGGGGGAAAATTGTATGATAGCGTTGAATTTTTGAGTTTAGCTGTTTAGATCACGTGACTTTTGAAATATCGATGGAAGGGTATACATAAAAACAATGCTACTTCTAACGCTCTGTCATAGAAATCTCCTTACTTAATACTAATATCAATCAATAGAGCCGAGACTTTTGATTCGAATCATTTCATTCCTTCAATCGCGTAGATTCGAATCATTCAAATCGTTGATGAATCATTACCAAAAACGAGTTACCGAGCTGTAAGACCTTGTTAAAGAGAGTTGTAAAGTGCGTAGCCTAACCAGTAACTGTAGCAGTGTTATTTTTTTAATTTTTTTATTTACTATACCTAACAAATCAGTATGTATAGTATAATTATAATGGTTTGGTATTTGCTGATAATTATTATACCTTATTGTTTCAGTGATGGGTATTTACGCGTAATATCTAATTTTCTGGATAAAGCACTTTGGCGTAGATTTTTGAGTAGAAAATATAGATGAGTATATTATGGCTAAAGTCAATTAGGTACATGCTAAAACTAAAATAGTAATTAATTTGTGTCTAATTTCTCCGTTTTGTTGACTTTTCCTTTAGTCGAATACATTGAAATTTTTAAAATTTCATAAAAAAATTTTTGATATCTGGATCACATACTTGTTTAACATATATTAGTAAGTAATCGGGGTAACCAAACGATTTTCCTACTTCTTTGGGAGACAAAAGATAAACCATATGTTTCGGCGTTTTTCCGTCCATGACAACTTGATATCAATCGCCGTTTACATTAGTTGAGAGTACAGTTGCAAACCGCATTATTCTCGTAGAAAACACGTAAACAGGTCTTACATTCCGCATTTCTCAAACGGCACAAGTAGGTTGTTTTTAATTGATTTAGGGTTTTTTTGTGCATCATGCTCAACTGCAATTCAAGTTTAAACGATCGATTCATTAGCTGTGAGTCGAATCAAACAAATCAAGGCATGAATCGTTAAAATAGAACGATTCGCTCAAGAGCGACCCAACTTTAGCAGTACGTTTAAGTTTCTACGGTTTCCTATGCGCGCATTGCCTGCCCGTCGGAAGCCATATTGAATGATGTAATCCTAAAAAGTCTAAAGGAGGTTATATTTTAATCTATCGTGTGTCACATAGTGCTTTGATATCGTGTTCTTTGTATAAAAGATGACTTGTTTTTGTAAATTTGCTAATAAAAACGAAAGCACAGCTAATAATTAATGAATGTCAACCCTTGGTGCCTTACCTGTGACGAATTTATTTTTTTACCATTGATTGTTTTTACCATTACTAAAATCCGAATTCATTTCTGTAATGAGATAAAAACAACACGTGATTGTCAGTTTCATTTGTGCACTCAATGAATTTCTGATTTGTTGAACTGGACTCCGCGTTTAGAGAAACATACCGACTGATGTGGATTAAAGTCACAATTCGTTTTTCGAGAAAAAAAAAACGAAAAATTAATTTTGCTATTTGATTAAAATTATTTCGATTATAACAATAAAATACTATTTCTTTTTCAATTAGATTATTTTAATAAAATTGTAGCCTCTCCTGACTAGGTGACCCCCCTGGATTTGAAAGCTGGATCCGCCCATGTCCTGGATTAACAATAATAAGGCAAGTAAGTTACTCGAAGACAAAACTGAAACTGAACTGAATCACCGCCCGCACCGCGCGGCAAATTCAAAATATTGAAGTAATATTTTATACTCCCCCTCCCCAGGCTACGCCCGTGACATACATTATTAAAGTTTTACTCAAGCTACTAATGCAGAACGCTAGGTACGAATGTTAAAGAAGTTGTTGCTGCTTTCCTTCGAAATAGTTACTGTGATAGTTTCATGAAGCAATTTTGTATAACTGGAGAAACCCAGTAAATCAGTTCAATACACAAGTGTATGCCGAATTATGTACTTATTCATAAAAATTTGTTATTCGTACTTTACTACATAATTAATTTATTTCATACAAGGTTTTTCTCAGTGATATTAGAAATATAAGACTGCGGCGTATCGTTTATTACTCATAACACAGGACAATAAAACATTTTTTCTACAGTTATCTCTACCTGCAATAAAAGTTTCACCGTATTCGCTTGCAAATAACAAATAACAGAATAACACTTTGTAAACTTCGGTAACTATAAAGCACTTATGTATCTCAAACATCTGTTTAGTTTGTGTGAAATATTAACACTATGTTGCGGGTCCGCCATTTAGCGTTTTTTATATTGATAATAGGAATAACATCAGCTAATCTCCAATTTTTAACTATATGTGGCCTTTCTGCAATTAATAATAATAATAATAATAATAATAATAATAATAATAATAATCGTCTTTATTAGAAATGGTACACATTAGGCGAAATTTAGCCTAAGGATATTCTTACATTTAACCTATTGGTGCCACAGTACAGAATATATAAAACAATACAAGTAATGATATAAATAAGTCTAAGAAACAGGAAACACTCAAATCAAACAACTATTGTTTATCCAGAAAATGCTTCTTAAGGGAACGTTTAAAAGACATCAGAGAATTGCAAGAGAATATGCTTTTACAGGAATTATATAATTGTGCGCACTGAAAAGTAAAGCTTCTACAAAATAATGCCGTGCTGTGATTTGGCACCGTTAGCCGGTCATTCTCTCGAATTACTCTGTTGTGGATTTCATCTCGAAAAACCAACTTCCGACGTAAGTACGCAGGTGCACCAGTAATTATGATCCTGTACACTAAAGAAAGCAGATTATATTTCATTCTAGCATCCATATTTAACCAACCGTTCTCTTTTAAATGACATGTGACATGATCGTATTTACGGAGGTTATTAACTAATCTACAACATAAATTCTGAGCTTTTTGTATTCTGCTCCTGGAGGCATGGTCTATACAAGAGTAATACAGAACATTACTGTAGGAAAACACTGACAGTGCCAAACCCTCACACAGATCTATTTTAAGATTTTTATTTAAAACATGTTTATTAGCATAAAGTAACTTCAACCGTGCATAGAACCTACGTAGAAGAATATTTTTACATGTTCTCGAAAACGTAACTTTTGGTCTAGTACACACCAAGGCATCGAATACTTTGCTGGAAAACCAACGCATGCCCGTTTATTGCAATATTCAGTTGTTGCATGAGTTCTGAACGAGTAGAGTCCGACGAAAACAGCATAACAACAGATTTGTCAGCGTTTAGCTTCAAGCCACGTTCACTGCAATACATAGCAACACACTGAAGGCCAGCGTTGGTCTCCCTACAAGCAACATCTGCATCAGCAGGCCCAAAGCAATGTAAGATCTGTAGATCGTCTGCATAACCTTGTATGTGACAGAATTTTACGGACGAAAACAGATCGGCAGTATATATTAGAAATAATATAGGTCCAAGCAACGAGCCCTGGTGTACCCCAGATACAACATTGCATGCAGTTGATATTTTGTCATTTACTGACACGCGCTGGGTCCTGCCAGTCAAATAAGACTGGAAAAATGCTACGCTAGTTGGGTCAAACCCATAGTAGATCAGTTGAGCGCACATAAGATCGTGATTGATTGAATCAAATGCCTTGGAAAGATCGAGTGACACGAGGACAGTTGACAATTTCTTGTCTAATGCTCTTATAATGTTATCAGTAACATTTAGGAGAGAAGTGCTTGCGCTGTGAAATTTGCGAAAGCCAGATTGATGCTCCGGGATAATTTTATTTTCTAACACATAGCTACTAATTTTGCCTAAATACAACTGATTCGAGCACCTTTGATAAGATTGGTAATAGACTAATCGGTCGAAGGTCACTAATAGAGGCAGGGGAACTAGTTTTCGGTATTGGGTACACTTTAGCTTCTTTCCAGCGTTGAGGAAAATAACCAATTTCTAAACAGCAATTTATGACGTGCGTAATGTATGGAAGTATTTCAGAAAAGTTTGATAATATAAGTTGTTATGCCGTCAGACCCAGCAGCATTAGATTTTAAACCTTTGATAACATTTAAAATGTCCGCTGTTGTAGCTAAGCTAAAGGAGAAATTCAATGTATCGTTAAACTTACGTAAGGAATAAAATTGCTGCGCTGTAGAGCAGTCACAAATTTTGACAACAGATGAAAAATGGGCATTTATAATATCCGGATCGCAAAGATGTGCTGGTATATTTGTTTTGTTGTTGGATGCAATATTTAGCTTCCTTAGCTCACGCCAGAGTATTTTAGGGTTTTTCTGAGAATGCAAATAATTAACGTAGTTTTTCACTCTCTTCGTATTGCCGCTAGCGTAAAATTTCTAAGCTCTTTGTATGTTTTCCACAAGTGTATATAATTTCAACACCAAGTACCGAAGGTTCAATTGGAAAAGACCGAAGGCTCAAACGGGCTGCCAGCTTCAGTGGAGATGGGCAGGGTACATTAAAAATAAATTAACAGAAAATATAGGGCGCCACGTGTTTAGAAATATCCGCTGAGCCTTAACCGCCAAACACGAAACGCGGATGAACCAATAATAGGAGGAACCTCCGGAAAAACCACCACTCATAAACAACAGAACTTATTTTAGTGTCGAAAAGAAAACAAGAATGATATATAGTCGTGGGCAATACAAATAAATAACAATAATCCGCACAACTGAAGAACTATATAAATTCTGTAGAGCTACAAAAATATCTTAATGAATTTACTAGAAATAAGATACAACTAGGTAAGTATAAACCGCATAAACAAAGTATTATTATTATATATCAAGTAAACAACCAGAGAAGAGAATTAAAATATAGATATAGATTTATATAATTACTATTATCAATTCGTGCTATAACTACTGCGACAGCGATCCAAAAAAAAATGCAAAATTTAACTAGTTTTATAGGTAGCTCAAATGGCAGTACTATCATAAAATGTAGAATTAATTAACTGTTTTTGTGCTAGACACTCAACAAACCGAACATGCCGCGATTTATAGAAATAATAACACCGATAGCTACAGAGTGAAATAACTCAGAAGGGGTACTTACGTGCGTTCCGTGTGGCCCTCGATGCGCGCGCAGCGAGTCCTCGGAGCCCCTGAAATCTATGGGAGGTTTCGGTTTGCGTTACGGCGCTAGCGGAGCGCGAGTGAGTATAAACACAATACGTTAGATTTATCACAAATGAACCTACCAACAAATGACAGATAAAGCAAAGCAATAGCAATTAATAGCACGTAACTGATTTGTTGCAAATAAACCTACCACAATTGATATACAAAGCAAAATAATCAAAGAAATAGCAATTAATAAGTACGTTATTAGTTTGTCCCAAATAAACCCACTAAGAAATGATTTACAAAACAAAAACAAAATAAGAAATAGTAATTAGTAGACCCGTGATTCTCGCTCTTTCTGGTTCAGCAGTTCACAACTCGGATTCCCTTGCATTAATCTTCCTAACGTGATGATAAACTTCTCCAACCGGGCACGAATTCAAAGTAAAACCACCGGTTGACGACCCCGATGATAACAGGTACACTCGGTCCTAATTGACCAGCAATTGGGAATCGATTAAATGTAACAGGCAATCCGATACAACAACCCTAAAATATAAATCGAAGCTAGACAAATGGATCGAAACTTAGAACTCTCTAACATACCTCTGATGGTCAAGGGTTATGCCGACAGAAAAACGAACGATCTGCCCGTGGTCGAGATCCGGCGGAACACTAACGACTGCCCTTTAATCCTCGTAATTAGGTACACTGCCGAAGCACCACTATATATATTATATCATAGGCGTCCCTATAGCAGGTAGTTTGTGTTAACTGCGCCAAAATCCCAAATGTGGTGAGCAATATACAAATTTTGCTCGAAAATGGCATCAGTCAACGGGCACCGTGTTTCATACGCTAGAGAACTCGCAAAAGTGCCCACTGCGCTTTCCCGCGATAACAACTTTTTCGTCGGCCAACAAAAATTCAAGGAAAGCGATACAGGAACACCGACCGCTCGACAACAAGGAAAGAAGACGGAAATCATTTCAATTGAAAACTACAACTAACACAATTCAACAAAAAAGACAACAGAAAGCAGAAAATGAGATAATTAAATATAATATTTTATGGTAAGACCAAGGAAAGCTTATGTGATATTTTGATATCGTGACAAATAATACATGTTATTCAGAAATATTTTGAAATTATAGTATCTAAGAGCAATGTTAGTGTCAGTTGCTCCAATCAATTGCACATATGGAGTGAACATTTTAGAAATGGTTCTGAATGGGCTATGCAAAGTAAGTAAATTGAATACGCCGTTATAGTTCTAATACATTACGACGAATGTATTAACGTTTACGCAGTAGCTAACGAAACTCATGTGAAGGGAAAGTATTGCACCGTTCCCTACAAACCCACCGGTGATTTTCAGGTGAGTTACGTAGATATTAGCCGCTATTCACTGTGATCGAAATACCACCATTTGGTTTTGGACTAGTATTTTACTTTTATGCAGTGCTTTTATTTATTGGAACTTAATATTATAATTTTCTTTATTTTGTTACATGTTACAGCATTATGTGGTAGGACAGACCAATACATCTGTGAATAGCTTTACGGATCACTTGAGAATGTCGTGGGGAATATGCATTCCACAGTACTGCRCCACAGATGATTTACAGAATATCTGGAATACGGCTGAAGAGGTTTTAAATTTGGAAGTGCATCTAACATTCATTGATGAATTTTGTGATTATAAAGATAAATCACTCCCCCTTTCTCCAATGGCTATATTTGCAATGTACGAGAAGGTAGCCTTTTATTTATTATAGTATTCAGCTTATTGGTTTTACAATCAAAACTTGAACTGTATAGTAAGAAGTGAACCTTGGTTTTTCTATTTTATAGCATATTTTTCAGGATTATTGTTTTATTACTGACTACAAATACCATCTACGATGTCCTTAAACGCAAGAAAACGAACAAATTGTTGACTGCTTTTTCTCTGTACACTAATGGAAAAAAAACTGTTTTCCACAAAAACTAATGTTACAACTCTGACCTGCCTGAATGGAATAAGGATAATTTTATGCCATCGATTCATGTATTCGTTTTTTACACCGACGATAAATGCTTTGGTGATATTTGAGGTAAAGTAATTACAAGTTAGAAATTTCAAATCTATGTAATTAACGTTTACCCACAGTGGAAAACTCAGATCGAAAACTCAATAATTATTAGTGGAAATATGGCAGTGGACACCTTTTTCACAGGAAGCGGGTTACTCGTTGTTTACACCTTTATGATATATATGATAAATCTGCGGGACAGCTTAGGTGTACGTGTACTGCCTTTAAAGACGTTTTAAAAGAGCCACAGTCTGTATAAACTGTTATATTAAATGAGTGCTTACACTTTCTCAGATTTCTAAAATTTCGTGATAAATGCTTGTTTCCGGTATCTGCTTTTTAAAAGTTTATCTTTCAACTGAGTCACATGAAAAAAATTCGTTTATGCCGGTAATATCGGTGTTGCTTYTATTATTTATTAATTCTTTTTAGAAGGACGTTTTGTTTTTTTGAACGTTTGATTCTCTTCTTGTTATGCTTCAAAAGCTTGCACAATATTTAAAAGAAATCTTTACTAATATTTGATATACGTGGGCTACATAATGCATCTACATTTATGGAAAGGTGCGAGTTGTGTCCCAGTAATTTGCAATTTTGCCGCCCATTTATAAAATGTGCAATACTTGGGCTAAGACAACTGATGAAAGGAATTTCCAGTTTCAGTCGTAAAATGAGTGAAAGAGGCTAGGAATGTATTGCTATGAATAAGTTCAAGTTCGGCTTTCGCAAATTTATAAACGAGGAACCGTAAAAAGGTGGATGTGTACAAATAAAAAAAACTGTGCAAGGCATTTATTAAGAAAGAGAGAAAGTTTTACTGAGTTTTAGATAAGTTTAAACCTTTTTCTTTAGGTTTTAATGCTGTAAGGTATCAAATCAGTGTAGAAGAACAATACATATTGTTTTACTTGCGACTGCTTTCACAAAAAGAAAGTTCAAATTTTGAAAATTCTTAAATTACGAACTAAACAGCTGACAATTGTCAAACATGCTTACGTGATATTCAGTAAACAATTATAGAAAAGCATAAAAAATTATTCAGAATTAAATGGTGAAAACAATATCATACAGCGCCAGAACAGCAAAGCTGTTAATTATTAACTTGTATTTCAAACAGTACAGAAGTGTTATATATTTACATCGTAAGGTTTGCATTGTTCTTTATGCCTAAACATAAGTAACTATAAAATATTATGCGTTGAAGTTAAAAGTTAAATTTTAAAGTTTCTTGGCTTATTTAAAAGGGTGTTCATATAAAGAGTTACAATTCTTAAAAAAATGAATGGGATAGAGTTTTCAGTTGATTATAAAAATTTAAAATAATGAAACCGAATTTTAGCACAATAGTAACACTCACCAACTATCTTACTGTTACATATTTATAGTTTTAAGTTTACCCTGAGAGGACCTTTATTTTTGCCAGAATTAGTTTGGGGTTTAAAAGAATATTTTTGGAAAACAAGTCTGTTAATTTTAAACGCTGTCTCTCTCTTATAATTTGTTCGTATCTCGCTCAGTTAGACATAAAAACTAAAATCAAAATAAATGTATGTTTTATTGTTACTATGAATATACGCTATTCAATTCACCTATACTTATTTATTTATGCTTTAACGATCTTTATGTGGAATACTAGGTTTTATGGAATTTCTAAGAAAAGATTTCTTATAACACTACGGTTTACTGGAACCAAATTCGCCTATGTTTGGGACCCAACTTGCATTGCAGATTAGTATACTTGCATCGGCCGGGACCCGATTCGCCTACTCCCACATTGATTATGCGATCATCTATTACCTATCAGAAAAGACAAGCAATTTGTGCAAAACAAATTCATTTTATACGCTTTATTTCTATTGTCTATGGTAACATAATGTATTTTCATGTAATAACAATCAGCGTTGAACGTTTATTCCATATGTAACGCAACATAAACAGCAATAAAACATACTACCATTTTTGAGCTATTTGATTTTTAAATTTTGCCGTTGTAGCGGATTATTTTGATTTAATTATTGAGCAAATATGTGTAAAATCAAGGTTTGTCCCGGTTTTCAAATCTGGAATGATGTCGCCCTTCGTCATAAATATTGCTTTCGTTTTATTATGCTCTGAGCCCAACCAATTTGAGTTTAACAATATTCATATTATACAGAAGGTTACTTCAAATCAGTTTTTTAGTTGTACTAACTGTGTAATTAAACCTGCACTGTGGAACTTCGCGACGCCTCTTATATACGGTCTAATCTTTTTTACGGGAAATCGCTTTAATCTTAATGCATTTTAGTAAAACTTTAGAATACTGCGGTATCTCCAGGTCTTGATATTCAATTTTTCTGTGCTCTTTTGAAGTTAGCTTTGATTGTATGAGGTTTACCATGTACAATGTTACTCTAAGATATCTAAGCAAATCTCAACTACTCAACATCATGTTGGCCCAGAGCTCAGACATTTTAGAAACTTAGTGTAGTGCTCTCTCAATGCTGCAAGATGCTGTACAACGTTAAAGAAAATGCTAGTCTAAGATTTGACCTTTCCTGATCCAGGTTGAAGAAAATTTTGTGGAAATATTAAATAACTGACAACGCTAACAATATCGCGAATGTTAAATGCTTTCAATCTCCTTTGTTAGTTTGATAAATTCCAGATTGTACAAACATCTGTCTTTTTATTTAGATTAACTCCGGCTCTTGCCGTTGTGGTGCTATTCTACGGCACATTAATATATCACATCGGAACTGGCCCTTTCTGGAGGATGGTATATATCTTTAACCAGAAATCGTGCGAGACAAATTGGTGGTCAACTCTTTACATTCAGAATTACGTCCATCCTAACGAACAGGTAAATCGATATCACTTATAAATTGATATTAGTGGGTATCTTAGTAAAAAATAGTTTTATATTTCTGTTATATCTTATAGTGTGCTGGACATACATAGTACCTAGCGGTGGACACAACTTTATGCACTATCACCCTTGTTTTTGTTGCCCCTTCTCCGTTGGCCTAAGAAGACACTTTTAGTTCTTCTTTTACTCACTGCAGGATCAGCAGCTGCTGCATTTGCGGTGACTTGGCACTTTAAATTTGGTTCCATATATTTTGAGTAGTGTTTGTACTTGTATTTCGAATAATAGGTATAATAAATTATAATTTTAGTGAGGTTGAGGATCAGTTTAAGTATTACTTTACACCAACTCACATAAGGATGTCGTCTTGGCTGGTAGGAGCAATTGCAGGGTATTTTATACACAAATACTAAAAACCTAACGTCGTACTTAACAAGGTGAGATTGCAGAGTTAGTGTTTTGTGTTTGAGGTATCTTTTGTCCATTTTCTTCTTCTCAATCTTTAATTCAATACCAAAATACAAAAAATAGTGGGTGGGCTGTATCTTCCATACATCCGTACTATTAATATGTCTGATGCATTACAGATACCAGCTAGCTGGTGTAGATTCGTTTCGTTGGCGCAGTATTTCTGTGCAGTCGCGATGCGATTTTGACAATGTGGCACATTTGGGAGCCCTTACATCTTCTTCTGAATGCTGTAGAATGTTCTATAACCTTCTCGAAGTCGATTTTTGACATTTTCGCGGCAAAACGGTTACGGATATGTGCCACACCCCCAAGTTCTTACGTCTGCTGATAAATTTTCAGAATGTTCTATGATTTTCTAGAAACATCGATTTTTGTCATCTCCAAAGCGAGACGGTTACGGCAATGTGCGACACTTAAAGATTGTTCGTCTGTCATGAATTTCCACAATTTTCTAGAATGTTTCACATTCTCGAAACGTCGATATTCGACATCTACACAGCGAGACGGTTGCGGCAATGTTCTACACTTAGTGATCATTCGTCTGCTGATTAATTTTCCAGAATGTCTAACATCTCAGAAAGTCGATTTTCGATTTTTTCACTAGCGAGACGGTTTCGGTTAACTGTTACATTTGAGGATTCTACCGTCTTCTATTTGAATCTTCTATTCTTGAAACGTCAAACATCCCCCGCCCCGTTTCTCGAAATATCAATTTTTGAGTTCCTCACCGCGAGACGGTTTCGGCAAAATACCGTAGTTGAGGATGCTTGCGTTTTCTATTAAATCTACTAAAACAACTAGAGCAACTGAGCAATACCGAAAATATTGATACACGCAACAGTCAAGTTTTGGTCGTGTTACCATGTTACCAAAGACGACTGCTATAAAATGGATGACATAATCTATCGGAAAATGGATAAAAGCTAAACTGGAAGAGTGTTACGGTAGATTACACCTGTGCGATATTTCAAAAGGTCGATAGGTTAAATGCCTCAAAAACTGTTATAAACTGGTTTATGAATGTAACGGATCGTGCCCTGACGCTGACACCGGAAGGGAGAAAACTATACTATAATACACCTCGTGATATGTATCGACAGAAGACGTTGTTGCCAGTATTGCAGCGGCCTTTGCCGACTCAACTTTGGACAATTCCTGATAATACAATCAGTCGATAATTGGTATGCCACTTTATGAAACAGGAAGACTACAAGAAGGTAATGCAATTATAAACTCCAGACACCTACGAATAAATATTGGATCGAGATCCAGCTATACCAGAGGTCCTCAAACTTTTTTGTCTCGTCACTCCTTGACATGTTTTTGGTTTGGGTAGACTCCCTGCTTAGCTAATACTAAATTTTTGCGAATTCATAATATTCTACTCACTTTGAAAGATTTAAATTCTAACTGTAGTAAAGTTTAATGCCGAAAACTGAAAAACACATGTTATGTTTTATATATTTATTAAATAAATTAATATTAAAATAAACTATATTTAAATGTACTATCTATTACATTACATAATTAAGAAGGAAGAACGTTTAATGCTTTAATAATAAATTTTCAACAATTTAGTTAAGTTTAATTACAAATTTTTTCGGTTGGTGATGTCCAGTTTTTTGCTAGGAGACTGGCAACCATGCTGAAACCCCTTTCACTAGGTATGATGATCGAAAAGCAAAATTTTCTCGCGATATTTCATTATTTTTTTTATTATGACCATATGAATTAGTTATCCACTATCGAGACCCCCATTTACATCTCATAGATCCCATTTTCTTTTTACGTTTGGCATGGACCCTTTGGGAATCTATGAGCTATACGAATCCTCCGGCAATACAATACCAACAGAGTTTAAGCTCAAGATAAACAGATCGAAAGCACAAATCAGACGTTCATGTGAGGTTCACCTCAGATAACTGGATGCTGGATACAGGCACACCTCGAATAGATCCGCTCGKWCAATAAGGTCTCCACCAATTTTCTTTGGAGATTTCAAATTCGACTAGAACCGGTCGACATTTCTTGTTCTGTCCGGATATACTCGTGACTGCCCTATTCGACCACTGTCTCACTAAAGGCTATTTTCAGTCCGACGCTATCCTGGGCAAATTGGTGTAGTTTTCTGAGCCAAGGATAAACTTTCATATGGAATATTCCGAGCAACAGGCTTTAAATACCGTTACGTTAAAACAGAAGACTGGTAACGCTATGTTGTTGTTTAGCTCCACAGAGAAAACGTATGTTATACGTATAGATAATTACTTGCATAAAACTCGAATCCTCATTTAAAGCAAAAGGTTGGAAAAAAATATCGGCCTACTCGGAATATTAAGGGTTATTTATGTACTGACGAAGAAATGTGTGATCCCCACAAGAGGCTAGCGTGTAAAGTTTATATAAAAACAACTAAGAGAAGTGCTGTGGCCTTAAGCTGTCTGTTAAATCTACAGTGGCTGAAATACACAAACACTATAGCTTTAGTAAGATGTATAAGGCTTTGAAAATTGGTAGTTCGTCGCTGTCGTTGCAGATCGAATGATGTTAATGTGACACAGGTATCTAAGCTAATCATATACAATCATAATCATAATCATATAACTTACTTTAATACGTCATTGTTAATAAAGAGAAGAGAAACCACCCAAAGTTAGCAGATAGTTAATCAAAATAACACAGAAACTATTGTTCTCAGGTCACTGTATTATTTCTGTGGTTAATATCCATGGCAATAATGCTTACAATTGTGTTAGCTTCAAAACTTTTCTCTGAAGAAGAATACGACGTGGTGAAGTCTTCGTTTTTTAATGCTTTTGCGAGGCCTTCTTGGGCTATAGCATTAACCATGATAACATTTCTGTGTACTAAAGGATATGGAGGTAACTATTATCGGCGAGCTCTTGGAATGTCCCCTTAAGAAAAAAAATTAAATTGTAGGAATTATTAACAGGGTGTTATCAGCTAGAATATTCACTGTATTGATCAGAGTTAATTACAGCATGTATCTATTACATCTGTTAGTTATTATGTTTATGGTAGCTCAGAATCGAACTCCCGTATACTTTGATAACATGTTTGCGGTAAGTGAAGTCTTTCTAAGGCTGTCAATTTTTCGTATCTAGCTATAATTTTCAGTATCACTTATTTGTGGGAGATMTAATCTACACCGTGCTGCTGTCAGTCCTATTTACTTTAGCATTTGMGTCACCTGTAATCAGTATGGAAAAAATCATGTTTAGAAGAGGTAAATAGCATTTTCTAAGTGCAACGCAAAAACTCTTAATAAAATTTGTGTGTTTTAGAAGCAATTAAGGATAGGGACTGCATTTACCGGAATAATTACACTGATAACAAAACCAGCAACGATGGTACATAACAATCTCTTATCTTTGTTATGCTATATAGAAGAAATGTCGAATATGTAAACAAATTCCTTTCAACAGACATTTGATTTTTCAGTATCATACCAGTATTGTATTAGGAGTGTGTTTACGATATGTATATTATTGGCCTTTCCAAACTCCAATAAAGAGATTTTATTAAGAAGACTCGAGTTTACTGTAATAGCATAATTTGCCTTTTATTAAAATCGTAAGTGTATTATTTTTTTGTATGTTTACCTACATACGTTCGGCAATTCCATATCCATTACATATGTTGCGCAGTGATAGTGATTGTTTCATTCATATACAGGGTCCGCCACCTAAAACTCCCCAGGCTCGTATTTTCTTTGTTTTTTTTTTAAATACAACCTTAAATTATACGTCAAGTTGTAGGTCTTTTTGAACTCTAAAAATAGCATAGTGAGTGTCCAAATTTTTTTTCCAAATTGTTATATTTTGTAAATAAAGTCAATTTTTGTAAATATTTTGTAACCTTACCCTGTATAATAAATATTGCTTCATAGTTGGGTGCCGATTTTTGTCTTTCAATTTGCGTCATTACCACGTATGCGTAATTTTTACTCCTTCTTAGTGAAGAACAAGAAAAACTAGTCGCCGCCATGTTCTTTAAATAGGTTTTTTTTTTAGGTACAGCCTTAAGTTGTATGTTAAATTGTAGGTCCTTTTAAACTCTTTAAAGATAGCTTAGTGGGTGTCCAAAAAAAATTTTGCAGTTTATCATATTTTGTATTTAAAGTTAATTTTTGTAAATATTTTTAACCTTACCTCGTATAATAACTATTGCTTCATAGTTGAATGCCGACTTTTGTCTTCAATTTGTGTTATTACCATGTATGCGTAATTTTTACTCCTTAGTGAAAAACAAGAAAAATTAGTCGCCGCCATGTTCTTTAAATAGGGTTGTTCAGAATTTTTAAGTGTTAGTTTAGTAGCTTATCACGGTAAAAATTGTGCCTACATACCCATCGTTGCACACAAAACCCCAAAATTTTAAGTAACTTTTAAATAAATCAAGTAAAAAGTTCGTTCTAAAGAGAGAGAGAGGTTACAAAACGAAACCCTGCGACGAGGCTACTGCGCGATGTAGAAAACCAAACAGAACAAGGCGGCGACTAGTTTTTCTTGTCTTTCACTAAGGAGTAAAAATTACGCATACATGGTAATGACACAAATTAAAGAAGACAAATATCGGCATCCAACTATGAAGCAATATTTATTATATAGGGTAAGGTTACAAAATATTTGCAAAAATTAACTTTATTTGCGAAATATCACAACCTGAAAAAAAATTTTTGGACAATCACTATGCTACTTTTAAAGAGTTCAAAAAAACCTACAGTTTGACATATAACTTAAGGTTGTGCTTAAAAAAACAAAAAAAAATACGAGCCTGGGGAGTGTTAGGTGGCGGACCATATATACATATATTACAACTGCTCATTTATAATGAATTCTGGTGATAATTATTTTCATAATTAATATATATATTGTCGCGCCCTGCAAGTAGGATGCGATCCGGTCCTCCGGTTGACCTGCACCAAAAACTACACCACACTAGATCCCTGAAACAGAAGGCTGGGAACTGGGGGGAGTGATGCGAAAGAGGTCGAATCTAACACCCATTTATTAGAGCTAAGTAACATAAAATTAAGGTGTACATTAAAACAGAGAATAATGAATAAAACAATAAAGTAGAAAATTAACAATTAAGACAACTTACATAGTCCTGGAGGGTAGTTCTTGGCCAGAGAGATGACTTCCTTCGAAGGCTGTCCTAAGACTGCCTCACAATTGTAAAAACCGAGTATTTATAGGGCAAATTGCCCATACGTCACTAGGGTTGTTCGACGCTAATTTTGCTTAGGCAGCACATCAGGCTAGCGTTCGAGGGAAGTGCGATGAACGTAGAAATGCTTACGTTCACGTGAAAATGCTGAGCTATTACGTTAAAAAATGGAATTTAGCTCGTTGTTACGAGATTACCTATTGTGAATAATAAAAGTGAATTTGGAAAAATATTTGCTTTTTGACATGTCCCCCCGGCTTCGAAAAGCTGGCCCTCCAGCTTCTACCTAAACTTAAACAAAATTACTAAAAAAAAATAAAAGATTGTGGTTTGTTTACATATTTTGACCCAATTGGCTGTCCTTATTAATAGTCTGTTTAAATTGTCTTTTGCTTTTCGCACCCACTTATCACACTGTTCAATAAGTACGGCACTGTCGGTTTGATACTTAAGTTCACTTAGTCCGGCACTGTATCTTTGTCAGTCTATAGCGGTTTAGAATTACAGTTTATCAAAAACGATGGCACAGGCTCGGCGTAGGTGGCTGCATCCAGACTCCCATAGCACGTATGATGTGTACGAAACTCCGTACCGTCCTTGGCTTGTCTTTGAGACGTGATGTCCTCGATGTAGGCTTATCAGGAGCTGCTTTTGATTCTGGCTGCGTTGACTGAATTGCCCTCATACTGGTGCATATTTATTTTGTTCTCAGTCTTCTGCATTGCTTAAAGGTGTGGTGAAGTAGTGCTGTCGATTTTCAAGTTGAATTTTTTTTTTCCTTAATCTGTGGGATTATTTGGCATTGGATTCATCGGCTGGAGGCATAAGTTTCCATCCTTGGTTCGGTATGTTTATGATTGATGATATTCCAGCTGTTACTTGCCTTTTATTGATTTAGTGCGTCCCATTGTTGCCATCCTTGACTTCGTTTTTGCCATCCGGCAGTGGGATCCTAGAATCTTCTAATCTTCTTTGGACTTAGTGACTTGTGAAGGAGTAAGGATTGTGAAGGGTTGGGATTAAGGTTAGTAGTAGCCCATATTTTTGGCTTCTATCTCTTTTCTTCGCATCATTCGCCTTCCATTTGTCATTTGGACGTCACC
This sequence comes from Rhyzopertha dominica, assembly GCA_025024175.1. Classification (NCBI taxonomy): domain Eukaryota; kingdom Metazoa; phylum Arthropoda; class Insecta; order Coleoptera; family Bostrichidae; genus Rhyzopertha; species Rhyzopertha dominica. Next base: position 18,822,543 of record QCXZ01000041.1, read on the forward strand.
CTCCACACCAGCAATGCCATATTTGAGGACCTTGCGATCCTTAGCCCTTCATCCCGAAAACATGGGTTTGGACCGTCTTCCAAGAAGCGGGTTCCACTGTTGCCACATCGCTGTTGCCTGTGCTGCCAGTGTTGTGCCAAGTCGTATCAGTGTGTGGGCGTGTTGTGGGTCGTGGGCCGTTAGCCATACGTGGAATTACAAACAATATTAGAAGGTAAGTTAATACATTTAGATTTCTTAATATTTAAATTTTAACACTACTGCTTTAGTATTGTACCCAGTAATAACTATATTTGGTATGCAGCGAGAATTTTTTTTTTTTTTTTTTTTACATTTAGTAAGGATATCGTGCAATTCTTTTCTCTTTTTTTTTGTTAATATATACCCCCACATCAATTATTTGAGCAAAGCCCTTGTTAATATTACGCTTTTGTGTTCGTTAATATATACAGTGCCCATCTTGCCATTTTCAATCTGTTCTCTAATTTGTTTTCTTTATTTAGGTATTTGCCTTATTAGATTTAATTCTTGCTAGCAAGATAGCCACTCTACTAATTATGTGTTGTTAGCCGGCTTTGTTAGTAGTAGTAGCATGTTAGTTGCGCAATTTATATTTTACTGGTGCATAAAATTGTTTGCTTATATGTTATTTTGCATGCATTTATTTATAGCATTTTTGTGGGCAACGTCAAAAATGCTTCTATATATCATTTTCTGATTGTAGGACTATGCTTAAACGTCCTTCTTCTGGCAAAGAAAGCGAAGCTCTATCAGCATCACTTACCTCAAGTGTAAATTTTCTTACTGTAAATGGATTAGAGCTGCATGTTGCTTCTTCTTGTTTTGGGGTATTCTTCGTGGCGGCTTGCTCATTGATTTTTTTTTCTTCCTGTAGGCTAATATTGCACGTACCAAAATGTAGGCGGTAAATATACCAAATGCTGTACCTATCAAAATAATGAGAATATTGTCATGGATCGCTGGTGTGCCCTGGGCGTTAACCCGAGGCGTCGTTGCTGCTGCTGCTAATATACCTACATTATTCCTTTTACATAGTAAGTAAGCAACTAAAATAGATAAAATTACATTCCAAGTTAAAAATAAAGTATCTGCATGGCTTCCATAATTATCACTGTATGTTACATACGAGGGAATGGATTGATTAATTTCATCTATGATCTGTTTGGTATTATCTCTGGAACTTGTTAGATTTATGTGCGGAATGTCTATTGTCCAATTTCTATTTAGACATTCTGTTATATTTTTGAATGTTGGTAGTTTTAAATCTTTTGGACTTAGCACAAATGATTTTAGGTTTGACCATGACGCTGGGATAGTGTGAATTATCCTTGCTTCTGCTGGATAAGTAGATGGACAAGGAAATCGCTTTGGAATTGCAACCTCTTCGTTCATCTCGAGCTCGCAGTTGCAAGGCAGACGGATTCTAGTTGCTCCTGGATGTTCATAGGCATGATTTGGTAAGCTTGTTGCATTATTATTCTCGCAAATAATTTTTGTACCTCTTTTTGGATTAGTTATTATGTATACTTCTTCCTTTATTTCGGAAATGATGGTTGCGCTTGTGGTGTGACAGTTCATCGGGCAATAGTTGCTAAGTTCTTCAACTGTCGTTCCTTCATAAAGTTTTTTCGCGCATTCGGGACCCTGTAATGAGTCGGCGGAAAATCGTGGAATGTAACACAATTTGTCATGATACGGCTTGCACTGATGTAGTCCAGTTCCAGAAATTTGACGAATGTGGTCTTTGTTTGAGTATAAGTGAGTTGATACGGCGAGATATAGCACCTGAWGTGGAATTGAGCATGTTTGATTGTACCAAGCGAATGGAGTTGTTATAAGCTCGTAGAGTTCCCAGTACTGGTTTCTTCTTGTTATCGGTATCTTTATGTGTACGTACAATTTGTTGTCAGAGAACGTGCATTCGCTGAGTGGTAGCTCATAAAATTTTGAGATGTCCTGAACAGGGATGGCCAGTCCTTGCTCAGAACTTCGTAATTCATTGTCCAATCGTTCTAAGTCGTGTTGCAGAATGTGAGGGTCCAAAATGCTTGATGGTATTTGGTGATGTTTGCATGCCGTAATTGTAGCTTCTTTCTTGATTGCCCTTGTTAAATGTATCATTTTCTTTACGTTACTGAACTGGTGTACCGCTAATGAGAATATTTCCAAATTGTCCCTTTCTTCCAAGGTCGTGAATTTGTAGCTGATGTCATTAGTTAGTTTTTCTATCATATGTATCCTTTGTTCTGTATTTTTCCAGGCTTTGGCGGCTTCTTTTTGATATTCCTCAAATTTTACAGAATTTTCCGTTAGTTCCTGCAAAGACTTGGATAGTCCTTTAGAAACCTTACTTAGTTTGATCCGAACTGCCTCGCTGTTCATGGCGAGTGAATCTAGTTTTCGCTGAGTTGCCACACCACAGCACCATGCCAATCCGTCTCCAATAAAGTCTAATGCTCTTTTCCTTCTATCTTCTACTGTCGTATTTATCGTTGTCAAGATATTCCAACTTTTTTGTAGTTGAATGAATTCTTCAGTGTACGCTTCTTCTAAGCGGTCCATTCTTTCAACGAGCTTGCAGGTAGCGTCTCTGATGCTGTCCTTGTTGATCCAGTTAGGGTTTCCGCATACATGTGTTACCGGTTCCATAGATACGCTGTCTTCGGTCCATTCCATTTCGTATGTGATTGGGATTGTTGCTTCGTACGTTATTACCTCCGGTAGGGGCTTCCAATAGGCCCCTGCACTTACTTCCACGTGGCTGGCGTCCCCCAATGTTGCACAAAGTATCAATATCGAAATCCTACGATAAAGAAATGTCTAATGCTAGTTTTCGCGCACTTTACTTTAGTCAAGTTTTGTAATGTATAAATTTTATAGTCCATTGTTCATCACTAATGTTACACAACGTTCTTTTTATTTTTCCGGCACTACTACGGGTGTCCATGGATCATAATATGGTAGAATACGGCTTACGTGCACTATGTCTTTTTTACACTTTTGTGAAGGTCCTTTTTGCACTTCGTAGTCTACATCCGATACTTTTCTCGTTATGTAGTATGGTCCAAACCACCTCAGAAGCAATTTTTCACTTCTTCCCACCTTTCTCACTGGAGTAAACACCTTTACCTGATCGCCCTCTTTAAACTCAATGTGTCTATGTCTGCTATCGTACCTCTTTTTATCAGTTTCTTGCCTTTTCTTGATATTTTCAATCGCTAAACCTCTTGCTGCTAAAGCTTTCTCCCTTATTTGCGATGCATCCATGTTCGATGTATTTTCCATTAGATTTGCTTCTGTTGGTAGTACCGGTTCTCTTCCGTAAACCAACATGAAGGAGAATATCTTGTAGTTTCCTGTTTAGCTGTATTGTAGGCGAAGGTCACGTGCGGCAAATATTCGTCCCAATCCGTCTGGTTTGTGTTGGTGTATATCGATATCATATCCGCCAAGGTTTTGTTAAGTCTTTCTGTGAGCCCATTGCAACTTGGATGGTAAGCCGTAGTGAAAKTGCTTGTTGTTCCCATAATTTTTAGTARTTCTTGTACTAGTTCTGATTGAAACACTTTTCCCCTGTCACTCAATAGGTGACGTGGTGCTCCATGCTTTGTTATTATTCTTTCTAAAATAAACCTTGCTACGGGTGCTGCTTTGCCATTTGGTAGTGCTTCTGTTTCCGCCCATCTTGTTGCGTAGTCTGTGGCCACTATGATTACGGTTTTCCCTTTTTTACTCTTTCTAAATGGTCCCAGGATGTCGATTCCCACTTTTTCGAACGGTGTGCCGACTGATATTGGTTGTAATAGGCCAACTGGTTTTTTATTCTGTTGTCCCTTTCTTGCTTGACAGTCCGGGCAACCTTTCACGAAGTTTTCGATGTCCTTCTGCATTCCAGTCCAGTAAAATCTGTTTTTAATTTTATTCCATGTTTTTGCGGTACCCAAATGTCCTGCTAATGGCTCCGAATGATGGGAATAAATAATTTCATGTATTAATGCTTTTGGAATTACCAAAAGATTATCCAATCCTTCTGGACTTGTGTTTACTTTATATAGAACGCCATCGATTATGCGAAAATTCTTGGCTCTTTTAGCAACGCCGATTGATGCTGCTTGTAATGGGTCATTGATGGCTTGTATGAGTTGATGTATTTCCGGATCCTCGTTTTGCAATTTGGCTACATCTATGTTTTCTAACAGGTAGGTTGGTATTTCTTCAATTTCCTCTATTTCGGGTATGACTGGCTTTATAACTGGATTTCGTGACAGGCAGTCCGCATCCTTATGAGCTACACCATTTTTGTGTACTATGGTGTAGTCATATTCGGAAAGTTTAAGTGACCATCTCGCTAATCTGCCTGTTGGATCTTTTAATGATTTTATCCAGCATAATGCGTGGTGATCTGTTACAATACGGACCGGTCTTCCATATATTAAGTGTCTTAGGTACCCCAAGGCCCATATTGCGGCCAATCCTTCCAATTCTGTTATGGTATAGTTTTTCTCAGCTTTGGTCAGGCTTCTACTTATGTATGCGATGGGATGTAATTGTTCTTCTTCATCTTTTTGCAATAATACTGCTCCAATTCCTGATGTGCTCGCATCTACCCGGAGTTCACATCCTTCGTTCGGGTTGAAATGATGTAGAACTGGTGGAGATGTCAGTTTTTCTTTCAGCCTATTGAAAGCATGGTTTTGTTCTTCGGTCCATATAAATTCGACTTCCTTCTTGATTAATTTATTTAGCGGTGCTGCAATTTGTGAGAAATTTTTTATAAATTTTCTGTAGTAGTTGCATAATCCGATGAAGCTTTGGATGTCCTTTACATTTTTTGGTGTTGGGAAGTTTCGAACAGCCTCAATTTTCGTATCGTCTGGTAGTAACCCTTTTTCGCTTACGATGTAGCCCAAAAGTTTAATTTCTTTTTTCATATACTTGCATTTTTCCGGTCGCAGTGTTAATCCTGCTTTTCTTAGCCTATCGAAAACTTTTGTTAATTTTTCTAGGTGTTCCGATTCTGTTTCTGAAAAAATAATAATGTCATCCAGATAAAGTAGTACTTCTTTCCATTTCATCCCTTGAAAAACTTTGTCTGCCAAGTTTTGGAATGTAGCTGGTGCATTGCATAACCCGAAGCTAAGTACGTTGAATTCGTATAATCCGTGTCCTTGAACTGTAAAAGCTGTGTATTGTTTCGAGTCTTCTTTGATTTGTACCTGCCAGTATCCGCTGAACATGTCCAACGTCGAAAAGTATTTTGCCTTACCCAAATACGTCAGGATATCGTCAATATTTGGGATTGGATATGTTGATTTTCTTGTAACGCTGTTTAATTTCCGGTAGTCCACACAAAATCTGATGTCTCCAGTTTTCTTTTTGACAAGTACTACTGGACTGGCCCATGGTGAATGGCTCGGGCGAATAATGTTGTTTTCCAACATTTCGTTGATTTGTGTATCGATTATATCTCTTTCTCTTTGGGACACCTTGTAGGGTTTACTGCGCAGAGGTTGTGATCCTTGCACGTCGATTTCGTGTTCTACTAGATCCGTTTTACCCATATATTTTGCTGATTTGGAGAATACATCCTTATATTCCTCTAGTAGCAGCCGTAGATTTCTTTTAGCTTCTTCGGAGATGTCGTTATCGATGTTGTGGTCTTCTTGTGTAACCTGTTCCTGGCTTTCTTCGGTGTATAGCAGGACTGAGCTTATTCCGCTTAATTCTTGTTGGTGGAGATACCCTACCGTTGTGCCTTTGTATATCTTTTGTCGGATATATTTTTTCGTTACTAATGTAATGTAAATGTTTCCGTTTTCCATCATCACAGGGGATGTTACAATTATACCTCGTTTCCTGAGGAATTCTTCGCTCTCCTCAAAAATGGTTTGTTCAGTTTCGCTGTTTTCTAGTCCCGGACACTTTAGCTTAATTTTGACTTCTACATTCGGTCTGATGATGTAGTCTTTTTCGCTCACCAGTTTGAATTTTTTGTCGTTCTCCGTGTTGGTGGAGATCGTTGATGCGTTGTTGATTTCCCCATTCTGGAAAGTAAGTTCTGTGTAGTTTTGGTCCTTCTGGAAGGATACTGTTGATGCACTAAAATTTATTAAAGCGTAGTTATTTCTTAGGAATGTTGTGCCTAATATCAGATCCTTGGGGAGTCCGTGCATAATCAAAGCTTTGCAGGTAGTGGAGTATCCATTAAATTCGATGGTTACTGTTACTTCTCCTGTTGCTTGGATTGTGTGTCCACCAGCTGTACGTAGTATGTGTTTGCATGATTTGATGGGTATCCTTAGTGTCTCTACTGTATTTTTGCTTATTATATTGCGACTGCATCCTGTATCTAGTATTATTTCTGTTTTCAAGTGGCTATTGATTGTGCCTTTTACTATAAGGACTGGATGCTGGTCGCTGGTAGTCCCTGTATTGGACTGGTGCAGGACGACATCGGTGGGACTGTTTACTCGTGCCGTCCAGTCCCGTTTGGGGTTCTCGGCCTTTCTTCTGAAAACGACACCCTTCTTTGTGGCGTATTGGATCTTGATCGGCAGGGACCCGCATAGTGGCCACATCTATTGCAATTTGTGCACCTGGGTCTTCCATCTGGGCATCTCGTGTTTGGCATATTATAGCGGCCTCTTGAGCGAGATCTGGTGAAGATTCTCCCATTTCCTCTGGAGGAACCTCGCCAATAGCCACGACCTCCTCTGGGTCGCTGATTGCGATTGTAATCTCTCGGTTGCCTGTGTGGTTGGAATCTGCCTCGCCCTGGGTTGTTGTAATTATTAAGCCTTCCGCTGCTTATGTTTCTGTGTGTTTGCTGCGGGATCGGTTCTTGGTCTGACAGGGTTAGCAAGCTTGTTTGGGCTGTCATTTGTGCTACCAAGGCTCTTTCGCGTATGTCGCTCAGCCGTAGCACTAAATCTTTCAGTTGCTCTGCACTCGTTACGTTATTACTCATTAGGTAATAAGTTTCGTAGTACGACGGATGCAGACCATTCTCGAAGTGGTCACGGAAAGTTTCGAATGGCATCTTCGGATCGACCTCGTTTGCCAGTGTTACCAAGTCGTAGTAATAGTGTTTGATATCCTCTTTATCAGACTGTTTTCTGGTGTTCAGTCGAAATTTTAGCTTCCGGAGAGGCTGTCCACTGCTAAACTCTTTGATAAAATCTTCTTTCATTTCCTTCCATCCTTTCTGATGGTTGTTCGGTCTGGCTATATASCCATCATACCATATGTTGGCAGCTCCTGTCAAAAACGTACCCAGATAATTAATTTTGTACGTGTCGTTCCATCCGTTGCAGGCTGCGGATTGTTCGTATTGACGAATAAATGTGGCTGGGACGTCCGAGCTTGGATTAAAAAGAGGTGGCGATACAAACTTTGGTATGGTAGGCGTTCGGCCATCCGCCATTGCCTCGGCAAGTGTTGTGTTTGCCATTGTATTTCTTCTGATGGGCGGCGGTGGGGTGTTTTCTGGTGGTGGTATTGTTTGAAGAACTGGCTCTTTATGCGTCACTTGAAGAGTAATTTTGCGACAAGCGCCTGTCGATGGGTTTGGACCTGTTGGTGGGRTTGTTGKTGTTGTCGGTGGGCTTCTTTTTGGTGCGTTTGTTGGTGTGAATGCGTCGATTTCAAATTCCGTGCTTCTGAATACAGGGTTAAAGTCTTCTATTTCGTCCTTACCTTTCTTTACTTGATTTCTAGTAACTCTTTTATCAGCGTTCATATCCTACCTTACCTTATAATACTACCTATCTTATATACCTTGTGCCTTACTTGTTAAAATATACCTGATATGCATCTATTATCATAAACGTATGCTAGCAGACTGACCTATATCGCATCATTAARAACAGGGTTTTAGGTGTAGTAATTAGTTGTCTGGGCCAAAAAGTCTGAGGAAGAGGGCTTGGGTTTCCTTTGATAACTTACTGGAGTCCATCGTGGTTTTCTTCAAATGGTGTGGGGTGGTCGGGGTTGGTGGCCTATTGGGTTGGGGGTCTGGCTGCCTTGGTCTGAGTGCGTCGCGTTCCCGCTTTCCTGGCCTATATTTTTTGGGCATGATAAGGAGATTTACTAAAGTATTGATTGATACTTTTGGCACCAGACTGAAAGGCTTATAGAGTCTCCGCTCTAACAACGCCAAGAGCCGTCTTTGTTAATGGAATTAGTTGACTCCTCGGGCACCACGTGTCTCGAGTGGCAAGCCACCGTCAGTAACACCGGAATTAATTCACCCCTCGGACACCATCGACAATCGGGCTCTTTTTGTTGTAAGTGCTAAGTCCCATCTTAAGCCCCAACTGGCAATGATTGACCCTCCAGTATCTTTCTTTACTATAGTAGGAAAAATGGGATACTATAGGAATGGTAATTTTAGGTTGACGGGTTTACCTCATCTCCTCAATGGCACCTGGGATTCGAAAGGCGCCTCCACCACAATGTCGCGCCCTGCAAGTAGGATGCGATCCGGTCCTCCGGTTGACCTGCACCAAAAACTACACCACACTAGATCCCTGAAACAGAAGGCTGGGAACTGGGGGGAGTGATGCGAAAGAGGTCGAATCTAACACCCATTTATTAGAGCTAAGTAACATAAAATTAAGGTGTACATTAAAACAGAGAATAATGAATAAAACAATAAAGTAGAAAATTAACAATTAAGACAACTTACATAGTCCTGGAGGGTAGTTCTTGGCCAGAGAGATGACTTCCTTCGAAGGCTGTCCTAAGACTGCCTCACAATTGTAAAAACCGAGTATTTATAGGGCAAATTGCCCATACGTCACTAGGGTTGTACGACGCTAATTTTGCTTAGGCAGCACATCAGGCTAGCGTTCGAGGGAAGTGCGATGAACGTAGAAATGCTTACGTTCACGTGAAAATGCTGAGCTATTACGTTAAAAAATGGAATTTAGCTCGTTGTTACGAGATTACCTATTGTGAATAATAAAAGTGAATTTGGAAAAATATTTGCTTTTTGACAATATATAATGCAAAACATTTTTGTTCGCGGAAAACGCATTTTAGTTTTTACATCAATGCCCTAAACTTTAAAGATCACATTTCTTCATGTAGCTATACCCGTATCTATTATTAGTGCAGAGACAGAAGAAAGTCACCTACATTTCTGTCTGCTTACTCTTGGGAAGTCCCGTTATGTAATATAGTGCTAGGTCCTAGGTCCTAGCAGTGTTAATAATAGAACTATAAAGTTAACTGATCAATTCGGTTTGTGTTGGGAATAAACGTTTTTTGATTATTAAGGTCTTACGTACATTTTAGTATATTTACAAATAATTTGTGTTTCCATATCTATAAATAAATCAAGGAATAATGATACAAATATAATATAATATAATATAAACGCTAATGCTACTTTCTTATGAACACTGCAATAGCTACAAACTAATAATCTTAAAAGTAATTAACCATAATACCTAAAAGAACTATTTACAGTACTGTGTAATCTGCAACCGTGCAACTTCCCAACAGAAATACACAATTTATAAAGAACTTAAAAACGGAATGACGCCTATCATGAACATGACCAAAATAACAACATAAAATAAAAGAAATATATAACAATATAACTGGGGTTGCTAAAAATGATTGAAGTATCGATACCCATTGCATTCTTATCTTGGCGGCACGAGCATGTACTGTTTCTTACGTTTAATATCTTATTCTTCTGTTCTTATTTACTTACTTTTTACAAATTTATAACAAATAGACCACAGACATCTTATCTTTCTAAATGAGCAGTGCTTGAAATCATGCATTAGCTAAAGTGAAGCTGCGTACGGGAGTTTTTGGAATCGCGCACACAGAAATTTCAGAAATGGAAACACAGGCTTCCCAGAGGCGGCTGGATGATCGTCGTTACTGGGCGCTACCAAAAGCCAATAATGTTGCCAAATACCATGACGATATCGCTAAGTTTATATTGATTAAAGTGCAAATGTACACACGTGACTAAAAAACTTTCTTTGGCAAAATACACGTGATCCGCTTATATCCCATTTCGCACATTGCATAACGTGATATTTTTGGAAAGCTATTCTTTGCAATATAGACCCTTACAATAGGGCCATTGTTTTATAAACATTGCAAGCTCACCTATTTTCAATATCTATATAAACTGATTGCGAGATGAGAGCTCGGTTAGTCGTAGATTACCATCTGTCTAGCACGTCACGCTGTCAGTCAGTTCATCGGTGTTTACGGAGCTTTTCACTTATAAAAGCTGCCCTGGTGTCAGAAATAAAAGTTTTTTATAAATTGTGTTTTCCAAGTGAGGAATACAATATACTTGTCGCTTTACTAGAACAAAAGTTTCACACATTCCGTGGCCTGTCGCCATACGAAAAAATTTTGTCGCAATTTAATTTTTCAATTTTCCTGAATTTGCAATAAGTCACCTAAACTAGCAACTCTGCCTTCAGCACAGTCTTAGTCCAAAATAGCGATGAAACGATACCACTTATTTATCGATAATATTACTCGATATCGTATCGGTCATAGAGCATCCATACATACTTGGGTATCGAATTAAAAGTATCGATACTTACTCGTAACGGTCAATTATTTGTAGGATTAGAGGCAAAGCAAAATAGTAAAAAAATAGATGGTTCCAAGTAGGTTTATGCATTAAATAATACGATTACTGACAACACTAATGTAACACGCAAATTCTGTGCTTTTTTTTGGGAAGATCATGTAGATTATGATATTTTACATCTTATCGAAGTAATTTTAGGATGCGGAAAAGAAGACTTTTGTGTTTATATTTGGAACTGTTTTAATACGCGCTGTTCTTCATATATTTTATAGTGTTGCATCATCCTCCGCGTGTAGCAATTTGCGTAGCTGTTTACCAGGAGCGGTTAAATGAATTTCTTTTTTATTAATATGCGAGTTGTTATTTTTTGTTTTGGGAGGGGTTTGATTTACGCAAAAATGTTTTATAAATACTTAATCCAACAAATTGTTTCATTCATTACATTTTACTATAAAACACTATTTGTGTATTGTAAGCCGTAACGTAAAGAGCCATAAGGTGTCTCCAAAATTGAATTAGGATTTTGTAATAATAGTTCTAAAATTAAATGCCTGTTTTTTTAAAGTCATAATCTAGATGACAAGTGGTACTGTTGCCACTTGGTACTCATTTGCAAAGTAACGATACCAAAAGTATCGAGTAAGTATTTGTATTTACTCGTATCGCTTCATCCCTAGTACAAAGAGTACAAGCAATTCTTTCAGCTGAGAGACCTTATGTGTTGGTTCAATTTGTCGTAATTTTTCAAGCACATCTTGTATGCTTTGCTAATATATTTAGAAAAAGTAAGATGTCTATGAGTTAAAGTATTTTGAGGGTGAGTTAAATTGAACTGTAAAATGTATGATATTGAACAAATATATAATAACCGTGAAAAGTGAAGAACAGTGCATCGTGAGTGCAGTTAGTGACACTACTTGTATTTAGAAGAAATCCATTTCCGGGGAAAACATTTACAAGCATACGGTAAACGATAAAAATTTTAGACTTTCCATGTTTAGTTGTATTGGACAACATTCCAATTCTAGACTATAATTTTGTACAAGATGTCATGTTTACGTTTTCATTTTTACATAGATGACAACACCCCCGTGTTTATGTTTAGTTCTGCAATAGTTGCCAGCAATCGTGTAGCCCAATAAATTCATATGGGGAATCCCTTCACTAGGAATATAGCTTTCAGTTACACACATGACATCTGGTTGATACTGTGCTAGTAATACTTCCATCTCGCCGATTTTGTTAACCAGAGATTATAACTAGTTTACTGGTTTTCTGTGGCATTATTTGGTTTACCACCAGCTAGGGTGATTGGACGAAAAAAATCGGTATTTATTTACTTGTATTTGTTTAGGCCAAATATCACTATTTAAGATCTTTTGTTGGATGTTTGTGTCTTCAGTTGTTTCTACACTAACTTTAAAGGCTTTATAATTTTCATACTTTATAAGAACAGCGTCAACTCTTACTTTATTATGCGGTAATTTCTGTTTTAGGAAGTTAGTAACGTTTTCTTCCGTAGTTTTTAGATTGACTTTGTTTACAAAAAAGTCCAATCGCCGTGCTGCAGATGTGAAACCGCACTCCAGAGTTTCATCCGAACTAGTCACAACCGAAGGGTGTCCTCGTTGTTTTTTCATTTTGATTCTCTTCCATACCTGTTCMGTAGGTTCATCTGTATCAAATTTCTCTATGATGGATTCACTTGACGGGCTCCGTTGTCAGTTTGTTGCTCTCAGGTTTGATGTTTCTTTTGTCTCATTTCTTGCTTCTCAAGATTGTTTTTGTTCGGTATTGTTTTATCTGATTGATTATTTCCAGTGTTTTTAGAGCTGTTGACCTCTTGTAGCCCTAATTTGTTTATGGTGCCTCCCTCTGTTGCTGTAACGGATCTAGTCTTGGGCCGAGTAGCAGTTTGCTTTTCTACTTCCTTTGGCTTAACTATTCTGAGGTTAGAAGAACTTCTGGGCTTGTTTTCCAAATTTAAATCTTCCCGAAAGATAGGGTTGGACATTATCTCAATCTGTCGTACGTTTATTTAAATTCTTATTAAGAGAAAATACACGTACTGTCGGGGTGTGGGCCGGGAGGCGTAAAAGAAAACAATTTGTAGTACTATTAATATAATGAAACCAATAAAATGCCACGAGAATCAGAAATAAATAGTCACCTGGGATTTTACCGTGATTTGTCCAGCTTACGCGTCGCTGCGCCGTGCTGCTACGTTCCACGAGGTCCCTTTTTAACGCCACACCGAAAAACACTCCTTGACCTTGAATGCCGGAGCTAGGGCCCACCGACACGCTGAACCCGGGGCAACAGGCTGAACGCCCGCTGAAAAGCCTCGCTGCAACGGTCTTAGCCAACGTCTTCTCCATCACATAGTCTACCTACAATGGTAACTTCCTTTTGTCGCCTTCTCAACCAACTTGGGAGTTGCGACACCGCTGGAAGAATTATCCTTCGAATCGCAAAGTTCTCGATTCTGCGCCGTTCTCGCGGTTCTCGAGAACTAAACTACCGAGTATTCGAATACCATAGAAAAACTCGAATACAGAGTTCTCGGATGTCGGATGACATGCGCGGGGCACTCTGTCAGGTCTCGCTCGGTTTCTCGAGAACAAAATTATCGAGTACTCGATTACACAGTTCTCGCATGTCGGATGGTATGCGCGGGGCACTCTGTTAGGTTTCGCACGCGTTTCTCGAGAACAACATTGTCCAGTACTCGAATATAGAGTTCTCGGATGTCGGATGACATGCGTGGGGCACTCTGTTAGGTCTCGCTCGCGTTTCTCGAGAACAAAATTGTCGAGTTTTCGAGTACTTGTATAGAGTTCTCGGATATCAGGTCAGATAATATGTGCAGCGCACTCGGATAGATTTATGTCTCGCGCGCAGCGTTGCTTTGTTTAACACCGTCTCGTCTATCTTTTCGCGATTCTCTAGAACCAGAATTGCCATTACCAAGGTGCATGGGGTACACAAATATATATGCGTCGCGCGATGATGGGTGCCTTGTTGGTTCTTGTTTTCGTACTCGTTCCTGACAGAACCGAAACCTGGATAATCTGAGTGATTATAATAATTTGTTTTTAAATTTGTTAGCACAAAAACAAACAATTTGCTAATGTTATTATTAATTACACACAACAACTTATTAACAATACAGAATATATACAAATACAATAAAAATAAATGAGGTATACAAAATATTGTGTTCTGTTCTTTCCTTCCACCGGTTCTCGAATGTAAGTTATCGATTCTAAAAAGTATTCGTTCCACAAAGTATTCGAATCCGCCCATCACTACTCCGTGTGCTCGACTACTTGGAGCACCGGACACCACTCTAGTCATCCGCGCGTTCGTCTTTCCGGATGCTTACTAGTCACCGAAAACATTCACTCGGCATCCCACATTACAATCCCATCAACATCAACGGTGGCCTAACTAATAGGCTGACCACGGCCGGTAACGAGCGAACCAGTGCAAGTTTTGGTATCCAAAGATTCACAAAGATACACAACAAATTGTGTGCAGTATTGCTGCACGAGTCACAGTACCATTTTATATTACTACTATTTGCATCTAGAAACTTGATTTCCGATGGCCTGTAAGCACCACAGGAATGGTGGAGCACGTGATTACACAAAGCAGTACAAATTAGTACTTTGTCTTTTAGTTTATCTACGACATTAAAAATTGAGATTACGGAGTAAAAACATCGTCACTTCTTTTCAGAACGTGGGTGAATCGTGCATGTTTGTTGCTGGATATAATATCACACTTGCATAGTGTTGCATTATTTTGAAAACGACATCTTTTTCGATTATATTAATAATAAATWGTACATTGAAAGATCAAATAGTGGACGAAGATTTTTCTCGCCCGAGCATTTTCTTACCTGATCATTTACAAACATTCAAAATAACAAAGACTGAAAAATATGGAAGCCCAACACGATACCTATATAGAAGGATTGTTTGAGCAGATTTACGATCCATTTGCGAATAGAGTGTCTAATTATTAAAGTGTGGTTATCTTCTAATTTAGGTTTTGGAAATAAGTTTAAACTCTACAACCAAAGCCTTATTAGCTTTTGCGTCATATCGGTGTATAGACTAATAAGGCTGCTAATTATTAAGTGTATATCATATATGCCTCCCATAAGTACTAAACACGTTTAGTAGTTCATTAACAATGGAAGGAAAGATAGTGCTGTTTGTTATACTGCTGCTTTTTCGAATTACACTCAGCTTGGACGATATTCAGTTTCTCATAAGTGCTTTGCAAACGGAATGGTCAAATATCATATTGAATGCAGGAGAGAGCCCCAATTGTCGCGAACAACTAATTTTACTAATCGATGCTGTTGAAAATAAGGATAGATGGGCTGTTCAAAGTAAGTTCGCATATTTAATTCATTACCATATAATTAAATTTGTGTTTAAGTACTACCATTTTGACAATCAACTAGTTATTAGAACCCATTTTCGCAATAAATTGATAAAGAAACTTTATTAAATATACATTGCTACATTATGAGCGCAAGATTATATAATCTACTCTGCTCTAGTTGCTCAACTATTACCATCTCTGACATTTACCATTCCAAGAGAACTAAAATGAATATTGTTGGAGATAATACCTAAAAAGACATTATTAAACATTTTAAGATGCAGATGCACGAAACCGACATACTACATCAGACCCAATAATATGACGCGAAAATGTATAAGATAGGCTGATACACTAAGTCCACACCGTTCAGTATGTAGATGATGTTATAAAGGAAGTCAAAAAGTAAGTCGACGAGCTATAGAGATGACTATGGAATCTATAGCAAAAACACAAGTGCATTTACTGACGACATAAAGATTTATGAAAGAAGTAAAGAGTTAAACCAATTAAATATGGTACTGGAGTGAATTTCAACAAAAAAAAGAATTGTCTTTGGACACAAATGAGTGAAAAATCCAGAATTCAACTTCATGAATGAGAGCCGTTTCCGTTGTGTCCTCAGAAAGGTTATTTCTTTTTGTATTTTATTAAATTTAAATTAAAAGTTTAACAGGTAGCATTACCAATATTAAATTATTCGCGCCCTCTGCGCTTCTGCTTCAAGCGATATATCTTATTGTTTGCACGTGCAAGTGATTCCCTTTCGATAATGGCCTTGACAAACTCCAATGGATCATCAAGGAATATACTACCAGAAGATTATGGTAAGCATAGCCACTTCTCGGTATTTTGTCTAAGTCAATATTGCAGCTCAATTAAAATACTGTTCACAAGTTCATCTCGAGTTTCAATGAAGCAAGATGGAAATAATAACCATTGAAATATCTAATTCATGAAGTTGAATTTTGGACTTTGTTTTGATAACCTAACCTACAAAACAAACTGATACATCTACATACTAATTAAGGGCATGCGAAAGATAGAGAATCGCAGAGAAAATTGCAAAACTGCACTAAAGAAATATCACGATAAAGTAAATTAATAGTATATTAATCAATATGTAAGCTGTTTTAAACGTTTGGATGTGAGAGTGGGACACAAAGGAAGTTAAAAGGCACACAGGCTATTAGTTCTCAAGAGCATAACAATAGTGGACAAGATTAGAAATGGGGCATTGAGAAAAATAAATGTTGAACCGATCATAAATAGCATATTAAGGCAAAACTTATATGGCTTGGCTATTTGTTGATAAGATTTATAAAAAAGGATACGGTAAGCACACTGTATATAGGGAAGAAAAACTCGAACGAAAAATGGCACGATGTTCGAAGACGAAAGATAAAACAGGGTTCGATTAAACCGCGCGGATAATAACAAAAAACAATGAAGGCTAAGACGCAAAATATTTTATTCATGGTGTTACCGGTTTCTGGATTTTTAACTAAATAGGAACTTACTTATTACTTTAGCGGTTTCTCTGCTATAACCTTTTTTCATCAAAATCTGATCATTAATATTTTTTTGAGAGAAACTAAATCACGCCGGCGGGCGGCTGTGTTTTAAACTGAGGTATGTTATCATCTTCGTCTTCATACAATTGTTTTCAGATTCTTTATAGAAAGAAAATTTCAAATGGCACCGCCCTAAAATATTACAACCTTGTTTAGCCAAAACACATTTAGCCCTTTTATACATGGTGTTTATTTTTGGAGAATGCTTATTGACGTCACGAGTGAACGCTGAGATATCCGGGCAGAGCACATCCTTATCCACGTGCGTTTAAATGTGTTGGATAGATCTAGAACTACTGGGGGTATTAAACGAGCAAGGAGATAAGAGCCAGTTTTAATGTATGTTAAGAAATCACAAATTCTTGAGGTTAAATTTTTTTATCAGTATCCTTGATATTAACAGAAACACGGATAGTTCAAGGCGTGCTGTGCATCGTACTTTTCAGAAATATAAGTTCCACCACGAATTGCAATTGCAATTATTACTATGCCGATGAAAACCTGCTCGCCATGAGAAAGGGAAACCACCAGCAAATATAGTCACCGAATGTATGGGAAAGCATATTGGGAAAACACTTTCTTTTTTTCTTACCTTTTTGAGGGGCTTCTGACCGGCAACAGTTATTTAAGGTTCCTCCGTAATGACTTGGAAAATGCCCCTTTAGCTGCTCGATGATAGATTTTTTTTACACATTATAGCCCTAAGGTTCGGGTACATCTCGATGAAAGGTCTCCGGACTGACGGATTGGTAGTACGGGTAGATCACCAGACTTCACTCCCTTTGACTTCCTCTGGAACTAGTTAAAGAATGAGGTCTACAGGACGATACAGGCTACTGCCGAGGATATGCGGGAGAGGAACGCATTGCTTTCAGTCTTGCATCGCCAGAAGTTTTCAAGGCGGTGTCTATGTATATAGGGATATACCTACTACAGGAAGGTCGTCATTTCGAACATTTAGTGTATGTTGCTAGATTTGTTCGACTACCTTTTTAGCTTGAGTAATATAAATATATCAAACACCCTTTGAAATGTGACGTAACTAACAAATCTTGTGACATTCTTGCAGAATAAATATCACATTGGCAATTTTTTTTTGTTTTGTCATGGCAGACTAGGTAGTAGGTACAGAAAAGATCATTTAACAAACTAGTTTTAACTTGTTTTTTTTATATGAAATTTTATTAGGTATGGAATGTGTTTTGCCACCAATGAAAAATTTGCTGTTTTGTCTATACAACGTTGTAATTTTTTAGAGGAGGTACTATTTTAAATTTTCTTCTTTCGACAAAATTAAAAAAAAAAACTTTATATGATAGATGCCTCTACTTAAAACAATTCAAGGATGGTCATATTTTTAAGAGAAAAGATTATAACAGCCAAATCGCTAAAGTTAGGGGTATAATAAATATCTTACATAAAAAAGTAAGTAGTTGTTGAGTACAATACTGATACGATACTGGAATGCGGCACGTCACTGGTTACCAGAATGTTTTAGGCACATGGCGTTGGTAACCGTGCACAATTTTGCCCTTAGACCTTTTTGATATCTTTTATGGCGAATGAGCTATGGTCCGAGGGGTCTTACGTATCAAGGGCGTAGCCAGGTTTTAGCGTCGAGGGGGGAGGGTTAAAAAATAAAACAAAAAAATTCATGAAATTACTATTCATGTAAAAATGTAAAAAAACACAAACGCGTTAAAGAATTAGTCTTCTGGTTTTTCGCTTAAATATATCCACTACTTCATCCGGATCAATTTCCGTATCATAATGAATTGTACCCTATAAAAAATATGGTTACCTTACAAAGAAATAAAATTGCGACTAAGACCCCCCGATTTCATTTCTGGTTACAAGGGGTGGCGCAGTGCAAGGTTTGACGCACTCTTATGCAAAGATGCCATAAGTACGAAAATGGAACTCGAAATCTTTATTTGCATCGTCACGAGTTCCATTTTCGTACTTGCGGCGCCTTTGCATAAGAACGCGTCAAACCCGCGCACTGCGCCACTGCTTGCAACAAAAAATGAAATCGGGGCCTAAGACTACACTGCACGTCAAGACTTAATAAAACATTAGTCCCATTGAGTTATTTACTTACTCATGGATTAACAATAATAAGGCAAGTAAGTTACTCGAACACTTGAAGACAAAATTGAAACTGAACTAAACCACCCGCACCGCACGAAAGCATACAAGAGTTACCGAATGCGATAATCGGCGACAGTCCGCCACAGGTGGCAGCGCGGCAAATTCAAAATATTGAAATATATTGAATATTAAAAATTTTAAAAATTCTGCGAGGGCAGTGAGGGGGGACTAGGGGAATAAAAGTATTTCTATCAACCCTTGCTATAAACAGGGTGGTTTAATACATTCTTATACATTTTGGTACTGACTTCTGTTTAATGGGACCTCATAAGACAAAAGAGCGTCCAAAATATTAGAATTATTCCATGTTTTTAATAAATTTTGACATTTGGGAAAATTATTATATCTCAAAAAACGGTTACCCATAGCTAGAGGGATGCCGTTTTCGTTGGCAGTTTACTAATAAAATGTTCATCACTTGTAAATATAACATTTTATTACAGATTTAGTAGTACTAAAATCTGGTATTGAAAATCGACCATATTCAGTCGTCGCTAACTTAATTTGTTTAAATAGCACTCTACTTTCACTGTAGTTTAATTCTTAAATAGTAAGTAACGTAATGCCTTTGTTATGATATAAAGAAGTATGTGTCTAGTTTTAATAGTTTTTGCAAATGTTACATTTTTATAGATTTTATTACTTAAGTCTTTTGTTGCAGTAGGTTTAGTAGAACACGAAATACAGTGAATGCACTTCATCTTTTAGCTTTATACAGTCAGTATCTGTTTGATGTCAGTAGGAATCGTCTTTGTGTTTATAGTTTACATTCAAAATTAGTTATTATTCTAAAATTGAACTCCTTGACATGTTTTTATCCTGCAAGAGTGCGATAAAGCCGCTTATTAGCCAGTAGAATTCTCTGATAGAGAAAGAACACCGAGTAAAGGACGTTCTAAATAAGCCCTTGCAGATACGATCTGTGGTCTGTACTATAAATAAACATGGCAGTCACTCCTGTATGATCTAGGCCTAGGCAATTAAGCCTAAACAAATATGAAGATTTTATAATAATAAATAATATATAATATTAAGAACGTAGGTACAAGTGACGAAGAAG
Source organism: Rhyzopertha dominica (assembly GCA_025024175.1). Classification (NCBI taxonomy): domain Eukaryota; kingdom Metazoa; phylum Arthropoda; class Insecta; order Coleoptera; family Bostrichidae; genus Rhyzopertha; species Rhyzopertha dominica. The sequence continues at coordinate 18,842,320 of QCXZ01000041.1, forward strand.
ATTTTTTAGAGATGAGTTATTTGGTTTACTTGAAAATGTTCCTTTGGCTTACGTAAGAGGCCTGTATTTTCAACAAGGCGAAGCTCTTGTCCACAATGGATAAATAATATCAATTTTCACAAAACTAGTAGAAGTAGGGCCAATTTGTCTCTCCGCAAGATCACATAACTTAACACCCACCGACTTTCTTTTGTGAGTTTATATTAAAGATATTGAGTACAGCGATATGAGAAATAGAGAAAGAGAAACGTTCGGGGCTATTAGATTTTAATCAATAATAAGTACTATTGTTTTCTTTGTTTCATTGTTGTTATACGCTTTTGTTAATTTTGTTGTATTTCGTTACGATTTTTGTGTTTCCTTTTGAATAATGAATGAATAATGTAATACAACAGATCCAAATATCTGTCAGTTGCCTATTATTCTTTCTTTTTAATATTTTTTAGATACTGACGAGTCAAAACATCCACCAAGCGTTGATGGTATTCATTACATTTAAATAAATTGTACCCTGCAAGGGGCGACGATTATTTATTTGGGTGAAAGAACACAGAATAGTTTATTTCAGCGTTCATTTAAATTCTCTTTTTGCTTTTTATTTAAACAAGTGAAGACCTAGTGTTATTATTACAAATGTTGTAGGTAACAAATCAATATACTTTCAGACAAAAAAGATACTTGCTAGTAGCACAATCAGCGGTAATTTTAGTTATCAATATATATAGGAAAGGAAATTATTTATAAACTTGCTTACGTCATGTCGAACGGAAATTTTTTTTTGAAAATTCAACTACGGTGAAACTAGGATGCTTTAAAAAAAAATCGAGTTCGCAGTGATTGAATTTAGTCAATTTTCAATACATCGTGTGTTTAAAATATCTGAACTATTTTTTTTCGAATATGTAAACCTTAATTAATAAATGACGTAAATTCCCTTAGCGACTGCTAGGCACCATAATCTAAACAAGGTCATGTGAACAAGAATTATAACTCATTATTTTAAATATCCTTTAGAGCAAATTGGCAATATTCCTTGATATATTAACCTTAAAAAAACTATTTCCAGTGATAGACGCAACGGGAAAGCCAGCTTCCGGTTATTACGCAGGTAATGTGTACCATATCGGAAATTACGACGAGTGTATCAGCATAGAACACAACACTAATGGAACTGCGATAACTGGCAAATATTACCTTGCACTTATAACTCCAGCCAAAAAGTCCTTTAAAAACTTAATGCTTGCGGTAAGTATAATTGTAAACATAAATTTGAAATTAATGAACGGATACATTAGGCGCTCAATAGAACAACTATAAGTGGAGATATTCCTTGGCCAGATTACATAAAAATACTATGGGGAGCTTGCATACCATCAGCATGTTCAGCACATGATTTGCAAAAAATCTGGAACTATGCTAACACTCAACATAATTCTGGCCTGCAATTAATGTTCAGTGAAAGCGCTTGCACCGTTCATGATGAACCTATGGAATTAAGGAGCTTGGACTACCTTGTTGTATTATTTTTCGGCATTGTAGCTGGCGTCATAGTGATAAGTGCTATGTATGACCTCATTAGATCTAAAGAAAAAAATAAGAATGGTGAGTAACAATAATTATCATTCTGATAGAACCTAACGAACAACATAATATGTGTGTGCTCATTAAGTGTAGGAAAGTGTAATAGCACTGAAAAGAAAATGAAGTACTTGATATTTTTAGATATTTCTACATGTACCTATGTGAATTTTCACTCTGCTCTGTTTAAAATGTTTGATACAAAATTTAATAATTATTTTTTAAAAGATGATTTCATCGGTATTAAATAATATTTTTGTTCGATCGCATCATAAGATAGTATTTTTGGTATGAAAATCTGGACGAAAACACCATCGTTTTGTTAAAGACCATGGTTGCTACGTTTTCTTTCGTCTTAAAAAATATATTTTGGCAGAAAAAATAAATAATCAGCCACTGATTGTTTTATTAATTTTGAAATTTTAATTTAATAATAAATTAATTACTTGTCATTAATATTAAAGGAACAATTATTATAGTTTTGAAATATAACCACAGCATAGGGAAACCAGCAGACTCACTCGAACGGCGGCGGCGGCACATTAATCTTAGTAAGTGTATACTTTATCTGAATAGAGAAGAATACAGGGCATCATCAATGACGTCATGCGCGCAAACTATTTTTCGCACGTGACGTTTAATGTTAAAAGCTCTTTCACATTAATTTACTGTCTGCTGAAGCAATGGGGAGGCGGAAGAAAAATTATTATAAGGGTTCCTCCAGAAATCATAGTCGACATGAAATGTTATATAGTTCATATTTACAGAAATAAATGGGTTATTCCATATTTTGAATAACCTGGTATAATATCATAATAAGTTAGTAATATCATGCTTACTTTTTATGCACACCCTACAATAGTCAGCAATTTTCCGAATATTAGTTTAGCCCACAGATCACCTTTCTGATGTGCGAGTCTAATGCAAAGTTTTGGTTACTTATTGTGGCGCCATCTAGTAGCGGCTCTCCTTAGTACATAACAGGAAAACCTCTATAATTACAGTAATCTATTAGACGGACAATATTATTGCTATTCAAAAATACATTTTTTTTTAATTTAAATAAAACCCATTTCTTGCGATCCATACTTTTATTATGCATAATAATAATTATAGTTTACATGAAATCAGTATTAAAATAAAATTATGAACACTCAAGTAACTATTCTTAATACATACCAGGAAAATCTAGCAACTGCTAGTTCATCATCAGGAATAGACGTATTTTCAAAAGGACCTGTGCATAAATTTCAAAATTATTATAATTATCAAATTATCATAATTAGTTACATATGAGTATTTAAACACTTACCTGAGGATGTGGATGGGAAGAGTGATACTTTAGCCTTTCTTTTTCTATTGCTGGAAGATGGTCCAGGGATACTTCTGAAATGCTCAGCAGGTTTCTCCAGTGCCGGGGCAGATTCAAATTCTAGTACAAATATTTTTATATAACACTACAAAAACACTTTTCTTAATACATATCAGGAAAATCTGTAGCAACTGCTAGTTCATCATCAGGAATAGACGTTTTTTCAAAAGAACCTGWGCATAAATTTCGAAATCATTATAATTATCAAATAATCAAATATTTAAGTCACAATTTACCTGATGTTGTAAAAGTACTTTTTTTAACGATGTATGTTTGCTTTGGAATTTTCACTTCCAATGACGATACTTCAAGTTCAACAAATTTTGAAGTAGAAGGCAACGGTTCTAGTTTAGGTGTTGCTTGGAGTATTTCTGGAATACCAGTATGAAGTTAAAATTTATAATTTTTTTACAAATATCTCTTCATACCTCGAACCTTCGTAGGAGTGATAATCTTATATGGATCTTCAGGTGGACAAAAACAGTTTTCCTTTACTGAAGGTTCATCGTAATCTTGTATCAAGAAAAAAAAAGGCAATAAACTACACGGTCCTTATAATATTTTTAATTTTCTTTAATCAAAATGGCACTAAATCAATAAATATAAATGAGAGTAAGAAGGGCCTCATAGCTTATTTTTACTTTATTACATTACATTTACTTTATTACTAATTATTTATATCTACCCAAAGTTCATTTTAAAGTTAACATACCTGGCAGATGTAAAGTAGGTAACGAATATCGAAGCAATTTTCCATGTGCATCTTTACACATATCAGCAAAATGGACATCACATACTACTAAATTTTTAAAATTTTCACGGCCTAACAGTTTTTCATTTCCAATGCGTTCTATCCATATCTGTCTGACATGTTTTTCTTTGGGAAAATTACGTCTAAAAAAATGTTCATAAGTTATAAATATGCTAAAAGGATACTGTTCCATTACATATTCCAATAAAAATAGAAAAATTTAGAAACAAACAATTGAAGTGATGATTATTGATTAACAGAAAATGATATCAATTATATAGTTGTATAAATATACCTGATTGATTCTTTATCATTGCAATTAGGAACAATACAAGCGTGTTTACGACTCATTTTCTCACTGTTCTACACGAGCATTTAAAATTTTAGTTTATTCCACTATTTGCAAATCTACCCATATCTCCTCATACACCTTAAGATTGTGGGTTGTGGAAAATCCTAGAAAAATAAAATTAGAAATTGTGTTTGACTATAAACAATAACAGGTAACCTACTTAATTAACTAAATTATGAACCGCAGCTGGCCAGACAATAAAGTCTTAAAGTCTTTGGGCATGCATTATATCTTTAATGCTAATGTTCTTCTTGCACAAAAGAATAACACTGTTACATTTACTGCCGCACTGATCCCACCTTCTCTTATATTTTAACACCACATTTATTCACTAAACACTTCACTACCGAAAACTTTAGGAGATGAAAACCATAAAAGAAAACCAAACGTCGTCAACTGTTTATATGGGGATTTCCCAAATATATTCCCACAGTGTTGCCACATTCTAACAGTACGAGCATCACCAATTACTCTTGGATGGTAATATCCCGTTCTTATTATCTTTAAAAATTCTTGCAAGGTTATTTTCTTTTCCAATTAGATTATTGTCAACTAGCTGAACTATTAATAATTAATTACACACAACCTAGAACACAGAAACAAGTATATAATACAAAACAGCAAATACACTTTAATACAAAATGTATACAAACTATTATTAATACAAAACATAAAGTTAACTTAATATTACGAGGTGCATTTCCTGTCCCTTTTGAGAATTAATATCTTTATATAAGTTACCTTTAATAACTAATATATCTCTTTGTTTTTAGCGTGCAAAAAATATATTGGTGCGAAGTATATTTTTCAATGTGGCAACACTACTTTAGCGATCGCTAGAATATAAGTATTGCAAATAGAGCATGTGCAGACTGCTAATCTGGTGCCACCTATGAGCAGATCTCCGAATTTGCTCCTCGATCAAAATAGTAACAGTAGCTAAGACCCACTTTCACCCCCCTGGTTTAGCCCGTCTGTTACTCTTACGATCTTTGCGTGATTTCAACCTACCGGCTACGCTCTTACGTCCCATGTCACGCTGGTAATATGGGTTGCATAGTTTACATTTCTTCCCGAACGCTCCAAGTAAATGCCCCTCTTAACATAGTTATGAAAGTATCTGACGGTTGGGTGCCGATTGGCTCTTGTAGGACTTATTTGTAAGTATATCTGTAGCTCATTAGCCCATAACTGTTCTTTATCATTGCTAACCTTATCTAATAACAACTTTTATCCTATATACATTATTTCTATTAATATCACACGAAGATAACAACTCGTGATTCTTGAAGTGTCGCGATATGTTCTAGTTTTAAGTAAATACTTATATCGACAGACATGGGGAAGGATGGAAGTTTAAGTATTGTTATTGTTTACTGTCCACAAGAAACTAATAGTATAAAGTAATATAACAATATTTTAACAACTATAATAGTAAAACAATCAATGATTCTCAAAATGTTGGCATTGCACCATTCAAACCTAACATTAACAGGGAATACAGCTGCTTTGGTGTATAGTCAAAATTGCCAGAATATCATATGCTTCCGTATTATGTGTCACTTGACAAGCGATTAGTAGCTGTTGTTGTCGTTTACTTACAATAAACCATAGCCTTAAAAGTATTTAAACTATTAAGTCTTTCTAGGAAAGCTCTTTATGCTAAAGAAAACTAAGTTAATAATACATAACGTTGCAAAATATCAAAGAAGTTTCATATACTGTGTAACGCGCCGGATTTAAACGGTTCAGTGCCGTGTGTGAACGGGAGATGGCGTTAGGTGTGCGAACTGGAGATGATGTTGAACTGGCAAGCGAGAGAGGGCGTTGGGGGCCGGGGAGCAGTGTTGCCATCCATACCATAATTATGGTATATATACCATAATGGTATGACAAATACCATATACCATAATAAACTATTATGTTATCCACATTTTACCATAATTTGCACAGAGTCAGTTTCAGTTTTTTCTATAACACAAAAATTACATCACGGCAAGCTTGGTTTTCTACATCGCGTACTAGCCTCGTCACAGGGTTTCATTTCCTAGCCTCTCTCTTTAGAGCGAACTTTGTACTTGATTTATTCAAAAGTAACTTAAAATTTTGGGGTTTTTTGTACAGCGATGGGTATGTAGGCACAACTTGTACTGTAATAAGTTACTAAACTAACACCTAAAAATTCAGAACAACCCAATTTAAAGAAAATGGCGGCGACTAGTTTTTCTTGTTTTTTCACTAAGAAGGAGTAAAAATTGCGCATACATGCCAATGACACAAATTGAAGAAGACAAAAGTCGGCATTCAACTGTGAAGCAATATTTATTATGCGAGGTAAGGTTAAAAATATTTACAAAAATGAACTTTAAATACAAAATATGATATTCTGCAAAAAAAATTTTGAGCACACACCAAGCTATCTTCAAAGGGTTTAAAAAGATTTACAATTTGACATATAACTTAAGGTTATACGTAAAAAAATAAAGAAAATACGAGCCTGGGGAGTTTTAAGTGGCGGACCCTGTATATGTCGTTGATCGTCAACCAACGATAATGCATATACCATAATTTGTGCCAAAATACCATAATATTTTGAAGTTGATACCATAATTTATGAAGCAAGGCCTGGCAACACTGCCGGGGAGAGACGCGACGGTGACGCGAACAAGGGGGCGGTGAGCTGAAAAAGATCAGCACTTCCTGGCAAGAAGTTGCAGAAAAGTGAAGAGTACCTGTGTACCGAGTGGTGAAAAGTGATCAGAGCTGAGGGGAACTCATAATCCGAAAAACATCGGAGGATTCAGCGTTTTGATTCCTTCGTCAAGGCCGGCGTCATCAACCATCCCCGCTCTCCTCGCGCACCGATACATGCACCTTTACGAACCACCAAGTAAATCCGTGGGACTGGCGAAAAGGGACTATTTAACAAGGTCATATAGACATTTATATTCAATGACTTTTGGCATCAGTATGTTGTACTGCATCGCGTTTCGCGTATTCCATTGTGTTTCTTCTTTTTTTTTGCATTCCATGTTGTAATAAAGTGTTAAGTTAAAAGGCTGCTTTAATTTTTTTCTGACGCACCCAATTTTCAATGAACCCTATCATGCTCTAAAAACAATGCCGTTTATTTAATAAAGAATACGGCAGATTACATTTGGCGCCCGACGCGTGGCTGGGTTTCCGATTAACTCAAATTGAAACTTGGGTGTAAAAAAGAAAAAAAAAAGAAAAAATGCCTAAAGGAAAACAAAGAGAGGTTGAGTCGGATTACGATCCACTGTTGATGTTAACCGATTTAATGAAGGATATCAAGGTTTCATTAGATAACAATAATAAATTGTTAAGTGACACCGTTCGTGGCTTGACAGCGCAAAATGCGGATATGAAAAGTCATTTAGTTGATATTCAAAAATCAACCTGAAATTAAAAATGATCATACGTGCGAGCTGAATGTTACGCCGGTGGCATCTGCAGCGGCAGTAAATGAAAACACAAATTATTTAGCTTTGTGGAGAGAATTCGACGGGAATTCTATAAAATTTAGACCGGATGGTGGCATGAATCCTGTTCATTTTATGAATCGTTTGTCGATGTTATTTCGGGAAGCGGAGATACCTGAAGGGAAGCAACTAGGCCTAGCGATAAACGCGCTGGGGGGGTCCGCAGCTGATTGGGCCGAAATTAAGCGGTCATCGTGTCGAGATTTTTCTGATTTCAAGAAATTATTCTTGGAACGTTATTGGAATACTTCAATACAAAAAGAGGCTTATAGAAAATTGCAGTTTGACTCATATGAACGTGGTTCGCGCGCGGAATATTTCTTAAAACGTGTGCGCGAGGCCGGATACCTCGACTCCATCTTAAGTGAGGAAGAAATTATCGAACTAGTAAGTAACCATTTCGATGTGGAAATTAAGAGGGGTATTGTAACGTCTGGTTGTCGGTCTGTCAATGACGTTGAAAAATATTTAGATCGCATTGATAGGAGTATCGGTGGAAATGCCCATGTTCGAAGCGAAGGGAATTCGAGTAACTATAGGTATATCCCACCAAATGCAAATCGTGGTAGGTTTAATCGGCCAAGGGTTGAAGAGGAAAATAGAACTCAGACAAATACTGCCAGTAGGGGAGTAGGTGGTCAGGTTTCAAATTCTGAAGGGCGCACGGAAACAGTAGCAACTCTTTTCTCCCAGATAGATGATGATTTGATGGAAGAAGCGGTAGCAGAAAAAACAGAAAAAAAAGATGTGGTTCCACTTATAGTAGGAGTAGTGGAAGGTATCAAGACAGAGATTCTAGTAGATAGTGGTGCAACCTTGAGCTGCGTTAGTGACAAGTTTTTCGAGCAAGTCTTGGAAAATAAACCGAATATTCCTTTGTTGCCAGTAACAGGTGTTCAGGTATATGGGGCTCTGAAAGGGAAACCTCAACCAGTGAAGTCTCAGATATATTTAAGCGTATTGGTGGGTGATTCTAGTTTTGAGTATGTCTTTCTGGTGGTGCCTAAATTGAGTAGGGCAATGATACTAGGTTGSGACTGGTTGAGTAAATTTCAGGTAAAATTAGATTTCGAAAAAGGTTGTCTTAACGGGCCAGGTGAACATGAATGTAAATTCGAAAAATTTGGGGTGCAAGAAAGTAACAAGATTGTGGAGGAAATTTTAATAGAAGGGGAAAAAGTAGAACCGTGTGTACGGAAAGCAAGTAAACTGTTTTATTCGGAAAATGATATACGCATTGCTGCAGAAAGTGCACAAACATTCAATGATATAGAGAAGCGACGGCTTTTCGAACTTTTGTGTGAGTTTCGAGAAATATTCTCCGAGGAGCCGGGATTAACTTCGATGTATGTTCACGACATTGTATTAAGAGATTATGAACCGTTTTTCATTAAGGGCTACCCAATTCCTCATGTATACAAGAAAGAAGCTCGAAGGCAGGTGAAACAAATGTTAGATTCGGGTGTAATAAAGAAAGGCCAGACGGAATATGTAAGCCCGTTGGTCGTGGTACGTAAGAAAGATGGGTCAATACGGGTCTGCTTGGATGCTCGCCACATTAATAAAAGAATGGTAGCCGATCATGTTATGCCTCCGGTACCAAATGAGTTAGAATTTAATTTCTCGGTGGGCCAACGGCTATCAACGATCGATTTGACTGCATCGTATTGGCAGATTCCCGTTCGAGAGGAACATCAGAAGTATTTGGGATTCCTTTTCGAAAGTGACAGTTATTTTTTTACAGTCCTTCCTTTTGGATTGTCGTCGTCAGTTGGAAGTTTCATCAGGGGACTTCAAACAGTATTGGGGGATGAAACCACCAGTTTTGCATGTGTATATGTAGACGACATGTTAGTGTTTTCATCCACAGCGGAGGAGCACTTGCTACATCTACGTAAAATCTTTGAGAAGTTGCGCAGGGCTAATGTGACGGTTAAATTGAGGAAATGTTGTTTTGATCGCCAAAGTTTGAAATTCATGGGTCATGTATTGACTTCGAAAGGCATTTCAATGGATGAGGAACGGATCAAGGCTATCCAGAAGTTCCCGCGGCCAAGAAACATCAGAGAACTAAGAAGTTTCCTAGGGTTGGTAAATTATGACCGCCGATTTTGCAAGGAATTCTCGAATCTTACAGTGCCTCTATTGCGTCTTTTGAAAAAGGGAACAAAATGGCGCTGGTCCGAAGAAATTGAGGRAGCTTTTAAGAAAATCAAATCAGCGTTCCTACAAGTGACGTTGCAGGTTCATCCAAACCCACAGAAACGGTTCTTTGTTCAGACAGACGCGTCACATATAGGAATAGGAGCGTGCTTGTACCAAATAAATGACTTAACAGAAGATAAAGAAGTAATAGCATATTACAGCAGAACGCTGAAAGGTGCTGAGATTAACTATACAGTGACAGAAAAGGAGGCATTAGCTGTGGTTATCGCACTCAAGCATTGGCGTGTTTTTGTGTTGGGAAGAAGAGTAACCGTAGTTACTGACCATCAAGCACTTTCTTGTCTTCAGTCTTGTAAACTTCTTAGTTCAAGGTTGACGCGTTGGGTGCTGCTAATTCAAGAATATTCGCCGGATATCCAATACTGCAAGGGATCTGAATATCGTGGCTGACGCTCTTTCGCGTTTTCCCATAGATGAAGAAAAATCTGCCGAAATTGAAGTCCCGGAAAATAACGGAATTAGTATCTATGCAATGACAACCGACGTAGGATCAACTGAACTAAAGAAGGAGTTTGAGAAAATTGAAGCACTTCAAGAATCAGATGAATTTTATAAGAAGATAAGGCTTGTTTCAGAAAAAAAGAATTCTGGGCACAGTCGGGGAGTTACCTGGTATGCCCTACATCGCGGTATATTGTTCAGAAAGGGTTCTGTGCAAAACCCAGGAAGCAAGTTGTGTATTCCACGGTCACTGATTGTTAAGATCGTGCTAGAGGAACATGTGAACAGCGGACACTTTGGGGCTAAAAAGTGTTTTCGGTATTTGGCAAAATATTATTATTGGCCGAAAATGCGACGTTCGGTTCGAGTTATCATTGCTGGGTGTGAGCATTGTCAAAAAACTAAATCATCCAAAATTTGCCAAGGTGAGATGCATTCTATACTTCCAGATGCTCCTAACAAGGTTTTGTGTATTGATCTGATTGGTCCATTACCACAATCTAGAGCTGGTGCAGCCATGTTGCTGGTGACCATAGATGCGTTCAGCAAGTTAGTTCGCTTGTTTTCTCTTAAACGAGGAAGAACTGCCGCTTTCCTCCGATGTTTGGAAAAGTATTTTGTGGAAGTGGGGAAACCAGAAATGATACTGTCAGATAACGCCACTTATTTTTCTAGTCGTCAGTGGGTTAGCCGTTTGGAGCACCACAAAATAAAAATAGTTCATACGTCTGCCTATTTTCCCCAAGGAAATATGACAGAGCGGGCAAACAGAGAAATAGACCGTTTACTGAGGTCTCTTTGCCATATGAAGCACACCAAGTGGGCTATGGTTACAGGAAGGGTTGAAGAGTTGCTCAATCAAACGATACATGATAGTTCCGGGTGCACTCCTAATGAAGTTCATTTTGGACAGACTCGTTATAACCAGATTGTTCAAGACATCGAATTTCCAGACGCGCGACCTTTATGTAATTATGTACTTCTCGCAAGAGATCGTCTCATCGCGAAGGCTGAAAGAAGGCGTAACCGCCACCAAGCGAATCTTAAAAGAGCTGTCTATTTTAAAGTGGCGGATAAGGTTTTGATTAAAACCCATCCGGTATCTTCCGCTACCGACAAAGAAATTAAGAAATTGTTTTTGTTGTTTAAAGGGCCGTGTATTGTAACAGATGTAATAAACCCGAATGCTTACCGAGTAAAAGCGGTTGCCACAGGTGAATGTTTGGGCGTACAAAACATTCGAAACCTAAAACCTTTTGTGGAACCAGTTGTTATCTGGTGAAGCCAGATAATATCCTGGGTGTATTTCATATGTAATTAGTTTGTAGGTTGTTTCGTAGTTTAGTGATTTAATCGAGAAGTGTTTCAATTCCGAATTAAATCGGGGGGGTGTGTAACGCGCCGGATTTAAACGGTTCAGTGCCGTGTGTGAACGGGAGATGGCGTTAGGTGTGCGAACTGGAGATGAAGTTGAACTGGCAAGCGAGAGAGGGCGTTGGGGGCCGGGGAGAGACGCGACGGTGACGCGAACAAGGTGGCGGTGAGCTGAAAAAGATCAGCAGCTGCACATGCAGCTTCCTGGCAAGAAGTTGCAGAAAAGTGAAGAGTACCTGTGTACCGAGTGGTGAAAAGTGATCAGAGCTGAGGGGAACTCATAATCCGAAAAACATCGGAGGATTCAGCGTTTTGATTCCTTCGTCAAGGCCGGTGTCATCAACCATCCCCGCTCTCCTCGCGCACCGATACATGCACCTTTACGAACCACCAAGTAAATCCGTGGGACTGGCGAAAAGGAACTATTTAACAAGGTCAGATAGACATTTATATTCAATGACTTTTGGCATCAGTACGTTGTACTGCATCGCGTTTCGCGTATTCCATTGTGTTTCTTCTTTTTTTTTGCATTCCATGTTGTAATAAAGTGTTAAGTTAAAAGGCTTCTTTATTTTTTTCTGACGCACCCAATTTTCAATGAACCCTATCATGCTCTAAAAACAATGCCGTTTATTTAACAAAGAATACGGCAGATTACAACTGCTTAGCTATAAATATATTGTGACTAGAAGCAGCAGGATATAWCCGAAGTTTACTCCTAGTTAAACCGCAATACTGTAAAATAATATTTCTCAACAATATATACAATAAAAGTAAATCGTTCAGTTTAACTACGCATTTACTCGATACAGGCTAGTCTTGTATACGAAATCGGAAAATAGCTCATCCTCAAATACTGATCCACTATTTTTACTATAACTACAAAACATTAAAAGATATCTATTGCAAGTTAATTTGAAAAAACGTTGAAAACCGCTTTTAAGTGAACCATTATTTGTTGAATTTGGTTTTAGCAAGCGTAATTCAATTTTAAAGCATAGAAAGTTTATCCGTTTCATGACGTTGCCAAAGCAATTAGACAAAAAGTGTTTAAATAAAATTAGTGAACAAGAAAACCGAAATCTTAATGGGCGTGTTTTAAATTAATGTGTTTAGATTTTTCAGATATTATCGATTTTCTGGTGGACTATATCCGATGCGCTCCCAAGCTGCAAGCTATGTACACACACGGACATAGAAAATGAGACGATCTAGCCGGGCGGCATGTCGGGCGGGGTATTTTGGTTCACAACTCTTCTGAGTAAAATCAGTACAGCTAGTTGCCGCATAACGGCGCAGATAGAGCCATTTACATTATATCACTGGAAGTTATGCTACCGTTATAATACTCCTCGGCGTTTTAAGTTTCAGATATTCGAAAATTCATGTTTGCTTCGCTCCGTTTAGTTGGCCAGTTTCCAGTTTCATTTATTTGTTGGCTCGCAATGATAAAGTTAAGCAAAAGTTAATAATTATCACGACTGACAAGCAAATAGGGGAAAATGTAACTTTTTTCAGTTAAAGTAAGTTTGTGTTTATTTTCATATTTATTTAACTATCCATGAGCACTTTGGAAACGTTCTAAAGTAAAATCTGACTATATTCTTTGATAACATTAGATGACTTTAAGAAAACAAATTATTTGTTGCAAAAAATGAGCAAGGACATTGCAATATTACAGGTTGCAAAATGAAATTACCACAAATAAGTATACAGGTAATTGAGATATTAGTGAAAATATGAAACAGTGGTGAGGATATTTTAAACGTGATCTAAATTGAATATAACGTAAACATTGATATAATATAACGTCAATATAAGTCATTTAATCTTATTTTAATTTTATTAGTATTAGCTTGGAGAAAGTTTTTTTTCTCTGAAACGGTTTACTTCAGACTAATTTGCAGAGAGGAAAAAATGATAGATACTTGAAGTGGCTTTACGATGAAATAATGTAGTTGTGGTTATCACTTGTAATACCTGGGAAGAAAAAAAAACGCAACTTCCGGTTTGCGAAATGTGCCAATTTTTTATGAACAATGCTTCTAAATAAGTCATAATCAATAGCAAAAATTCACCAATGTAGTCACTAATAAAAATAAACTAATTTTTTGTTAATGTTTGGAGGGTTGCGACTTATTAGAGTTTGGAATTGGATAGGTAATATAAATTTATGTGTGTTGTACACTGATGTCTAGCGCTCATACAGTGCTATTTATTTGAATTTGATTTGGCCTGAATAAAACAAAGCAGTTGATATCTTTGTAACCGCTAAACAATAAGGATATTAAATTTACATGTTTCCTAGTGGAAGTGGAACCCTAGCAAACTAGTAGGCCGAAGACTGCACTTTTTCCGGAGCAATCTGTTAGCTGCCCTTAGTTTACAATGAAAATAAGTGATACAAACATAGTAGTATTTGTAGTAATTTGAGTCGTGTAAGAAGCTAAAACACATTGGTATCTGTTATTTACTTGGCTGTTCTGCGAAACTCGATGCATTGTCACTTCTCTGTATTTGTGAAGGATTACTTACCTATACTTTCCGGTATTGAAACTTATGGCCCTACGGTGAAGCAGGCGGACGGCCCGATAACAGATTTCCTACCAAAAATTTTGTTAGGGCGTTTGTCCGGAATTATTTCACCTATCGCGAGAGCTATTATTTAGAAAAATCGTAATCGCCGGACTTCGAGATTATAACCTAAAACTTTAATAGTTCAGAAAACTATTCTGAAATAAAGCTCTAAAGCAAAAATAGTTCAATATCACTTGCATATAAACGCAATCAACGATCGTATTTTTAAGATCGCCGCACAAATGAGAATGCCATGTGAGTTACCAAAGCTTTACCTATACCTATAAATGAATCCACTTTTCAAGAAATTTTGAAAATTACTCCCACGCAGAAACAATACTAAAATCAATTTAATATTTCAGTTTGCACTTTTTTATTAATATAATTCCATAACATTTTTCCATATTGAAATTAATTTTATTCTTATTGTCACATTTCAAGATTTATTTTATTATTATTATTACTTATAACTAAACTTTTATTTCTTTTTAGTATGCGATTAGTACTATAAGTGCGAGTATAATTCCTCCCTATATATTTTAGGTGCAGCAAACTGTTTAGGACAGCAAATAACAGTCACTCAAGAAACCGGTTTTTCCTAAATATCTCCGAAAATATCTAATATATTCAAAAAGTGAAAATACCGTCAGATAGGAAACAAAATTTCTCACACAAAGTTTTTAAAAACTTTTTCCAAAATTTTGACATTTTCGAAATATTTCCAAAAAACTGCATTTGGACCCTGTCTTCACGATTTTTTTAAAATTTTGCTATTATATAAAAAAGAGTTGCAATTTTTTATTAAGTTAATAATTTTCGAGATATTAGAAAAAAGGATTTTAAAAATTTATGGATTTTTGCTAATATTAGGAGAACCGTTTTTTGTTCCAAAAAATGTGTGGAGCCAAAAATTGATTGTATAATAAATAATTTCAGAGTGGCTCTCTTATCTATCAAGACTTCTTCGATTGCAATTTTTCTGGTTAATGAAGTTTTCGCGATGATGGGTGATACAAGTCCGGACAAACGCTCGAACAAAAATTTTAATTAAGTTTTAATACTGGAAGGTCCATCTCTTAATCTCGTTGTAAACTATAAGGGCTGCTAACAGATCGCTCCAGAAAAGGTGCAGTCTTCAGCTTACTAGTTTGCTAGTGTTCCAAATGATTATCATTAAGAATGGACTTTTATTTTTTTTAGTGCAAAAATTTCAGGTTATTAAATAACTGTTAAGCATGCTTTTATAAAAAATATAATAAAGGAAATGTGATATTTTCGGTAAGCAAAATGCATATTATTTAAAAGTTGGTAGAACATTGTAAGCAGTGTAATTTAAAGAGCAGGTTTGCGTTTATATTGAATCAATCAAACCGTCTAAACCATATCAAATTTGAATAAATAGTACTGTATGGGGATGACAGTGCTAGACAACAACTTAAAAGAATAAAATATCTGCTGTATCTATATTTTTGCATCTCTGCAAATTTATTTAAAGTTACCCGTTTCTGAGAAAAAAAATCTTTTTCAAATTAATACTAATAACAATAAGATTCTTTTGCTTGTATTAACGTTATATATCAATGTTTCTGTTATATTCAGTTTGGATTACATAGTGATTTCATATTGCAACCTGTAATATTCCAATGTCTTGCTCATTTTTTTCAGCTAATGCTATTAAATAATATAGTCAGTTTTTAGTTTAGAAAGACTCCAAAGTGCTCACGGATAGTTAAGTAAATATGAAAGCAAACACAAACTTACTTTCACTCAAATAATATTGTCCCCTGACTGTCTGTGATAATTATTCACATTTTCTAAACTTCATTATTGCCAGCCATCAAATAAATTAAACTAGAACACTTGGCCAACCAAGTGGAGCGGAGTAAACTAGTAAGGGTAGCAAGCATATGAATTTTCGAATAATATCTGAAACTTGAAATGACGAGAAGTGTTATAACGGTAGCGTAACTTGCCCCGCTACGCGATAACTAGCTGTACCGATTTCATTCAGAAGGGTCGTGAATCAAAATAACCCGCATATCACTCGGCTAGGTCGTCTCATTTTGTATGTCGGCGGGTGTACTTTATAATATAAAAATTGTAACGGCTTGCTAAAGCTTGCGCAATTCCTCGTGTCGCTTGCCTCTAAATGTGTAAAAGTTAAATTTTGGTCTTCTCTGGAGAAAGACAGAATTATCTTCCTAAAAATATTTCTTTTGCGCGGTTGTCAGTTGCAAGCATTTATTTCCAGACTTTGTTACGTAAAATACTTTTGCTTTACGTGATTATTAGATATTACCTGGCCATTACTATCCGTGATTTGAAATGGAAAGCTATATTTCGCAAATAAATGCTATAAATCAGCATGCGTGGGAGTGCTCTTTTGTACGTTGTTTGCTTTCTATAAAAAGTTATCAAATCAAATTAAGTGCAATCATTCTAAGGCCTGTGACTGTTCATGTTTTTATTGGGCTAATAGTAAACATTTTGGGAAAAGTATGGTTATGAAACATATACAACTGATAGAATTTGGGAAAAAACCGATGTTTTCATGTTTGCTGCATATCACCCTCTTCCAAACGTCGAGCAAACGTTACGGCGCAATTTTGCTTTAAGTCCAAGGACTTGTGAAAATGCATCTGCTATAACACTATTTATTAAAAGTTTGTTTTTGTGTTCATTTTTACCCTACTGTATTATACCGTACTATTTCACTAATGAAGAAATTGTATTTAGGTCATCAGTTGTTAAGGACATTCTCATTATATACTAATGGAGTATCTCTGTTCTCGTTCAAAACGTCTGCTGGTAACCTAACGTGTCTAAATGGAATTAAAAGCATCAGCGTGATATGGATTATATTGTCACACAGGCTAATAATGACCCTACTTACACCAAACGCAAATGGATTATTTGTCTTGGACGTAAGGAAAACCGCATATATGATAAATTACTTATATCATCTTACACTTTATCAGTGGAAATTTGGCTGGGATAGCATGTTAATTCAAGGAGGACAATTAGCTGTGGATACATTCCTTACAATTAGTGGGATGCTGGTGGTATACACTTATTTACAAAAGACAGAAGAAGGTGTAAGGTTCAACATTTTTGGATTTTACTTACACAGATTGATAAGGTAATGCGCGTTTGAGATAAAATATAAAATGCACACACTTCCTTATACCAAAGACGGAAAAGTGAGTGAATTTTAAGTGTCACTCCAAATGATATGCTGATCCTATTGTTTTTTCTGACTAAACAATTCTCCATTCTACATTCTTGCATGATCAGGTCAGGTCAGGTCAGGTCAGGTCAGTATTTGATACAAATTGCGATTACTTCAGCAAGTTTAATCCCAGTTTGAAGTAACACGTGTCGAAGATTACATTTGTAGTCACTAGACATCTTCTGTTTCGGATAATAGAGAACGTGCATACCTTTAAACCTTACTTATTAGATAATGACTTAAAAGACTAAATGGAAATAAAGTGAGTTATGTGACTACCACAACCCATTATCAAGGCCACGTGCACCATTACTTGAAGGGTACGGTGCATGTAGCACATGCTTTTTCACCTAAAATTGATGAAAGCGTCTTTTACCATTACACTTCTCAATCTTGCCCGACCATTATCCATAACCGAACAGATTCGCTGCTAAAGATAACAATATGCCATTCGCGTTGTGAAAGGAAGCCAAAATTCTTTGTTCATCCTAAGGTCTACCTTCTTCCATGTTTTGTAAAACAGTGTTGAAGCTATCACCTAGAGAATCAAAGGTCTAAGAAGATTTTGGCGTTTTGAAGTTGTTCGTCGATGCCTTGCATCTCCCGCCGTTCATGTTTGGCTTTCCTAGAAGCACGCTCGATAACAACCCAGTAATTCTAGTAATAATACATTTAAGCATAAGCTGGCCTCTCGCAACCCCAGTATTTCTCCCTGTATTAAAAAGTTGCTTTTGAGCTTCTAGAAATGCCAGTGCAGCCAGCCTCAAAGCGAAATGTTATTTAATAAAACAAGTATTCGTGTCTGCCATTAAACGTACTTAATTCAATTCAATAATTGTTCAAAAAATGCATGTAATATTTTTACGAAGCGACGTTAGGCAAAATCTTATATCAAAGTCATAAGGGGGGTTTGAAGGTAGACAACACCTTTTATACGGCACTGTAGAAACTAAAATCCAAATTTAATATTACGGCTCATAAACTTGCTCATCATCTCTTTCTAGGGGTTTTCATCCAAATGATAGTCATATGAAGTCACATAATTTTTGTAACTGCATGTTCCTGTGTGTTCGTGTGAGCTAAAGATAAGTAAATTGCAAAATTAATACGGAACGCTCGAAATCTGTGCGTCGCGCATCTCAAGCGTAATGACGTTCTTACAATGTTAATAGAGAGTTTCCCCTTCCCAGCCGTTTTTTAAGTTGATCTCATGAGTAAGGTTATATAGATGAGCACTAGTTTTTTAATTCCTTTATTCTGAAAAAACTCTCAGACAATGCTAATACGATGAAGTTGTGCATTATCAACATGTACAATTTGACAACAAATCTTTTGATGAAGTGGTCTAACAGTTTGGATTTGATTCTTTCAACTGTTCTGTGCTGACTATGCATTGATGCTTTATGACGTAATTTTACAAGGAATGTGTGGAAAACTGCGTAGGAGCTTTGAACATTAAGTTTGGGCGTTCTTCAAATTATATTTGGCAAAAACTCTATTAACTTACATCTTGGTTTTGAATGTCGTGAAAAGTTTACTATGATATTAATCATCATCCGCTAAGGAATTTACAACCTAACTGTGATGATTTTATTTGGTTGTGGGATTAATCGTGAACTTGGGCACGATTGTTTATTTGGAATTTTACCACCTTCTTCTGGGATCTTGGAGCAGAACTAATTCTACACATGCTAGTTGCTTTGCTAAATTGATTTTGTTGGTATAAACAAAGCCCTCAGGGATATTTTTAAGGGTTCTACCAAGGCTTGCGAAGATCTGTTTGTCTGGGTTTCGGTGTTTGGTCTGTATTTCTGGAAGAGTTTTTTCGGGATTTCTTTCTCAAGTAGTGCTCATGACAAGCTTACTTAAGTAATTTATTATTTGTCTTTGTACTCATTTTTAAATTGAGGCAGGTACTGTTTTTCAAACTGTTGCTCATAATAAAGCACAACTTAAAATGCATGTCTATGCTGTGCTGTTTACACCTCAACCAACTGCAGATAGTACTATTTCGCTGTCATTACAGCTCATCAGTGCAGTTTAGGTCTAGTGTAGACAACACGGCACAGAACTGGTTTTGCTTATATACCAAAGCAATGGTATGATTTATAATTAACGTCGATAATATTTTAATGGGTTAAGAGGCGTTCAGCAGCGTTACATCTGAACTTTGATGTATATATGCCACCTTGACCTCGATTTTGAATAGGGCCCTGATAGCTCAGTATTAGAGCGTTTGACTAGTGTTCAAAAGGTCAAGGCTGGAAATACTTTTTCATTTCTACTTATGCCTCTTAACCCCTTAAAATATCATCGACATAAAGCACAACGTTTGTTTTGCCAGTTTACAAGTGTAATTTTTCTTGACTTTCGTGTTTCAGACTCGTACCTGCTCTAGCTGCTGTCGTAATGATATACGTCAGTTGGTTTAGATATATGGGAAACGGACCATTTTGGAAAGTTTTTGGAAATGCTGTATACAAAGATTGTCAAAGGAGTTGGTGGTATATACTGCTCTTTATACAAAATTATAGAAAGAAGCAGTTGGTAGGTAAAATTCATTCATGTCGCTTTATTCCGCAGATAAAGAAAGAAAAGTAATTCATATAATTTGGTACACCATTTAATGTATTCGTCGTTTATTGCACTGATGATAACAAGATCCTATTACTGTTAGCTGTGATTAATACGGGAACCCTTGATTCTACAAAAATTAACTGGCAGGGAAAGATTGGCAGAGGTCACGGATAAATAATCAGACAAAAATAATAAAGCTCGTTTGTCAACAGACACAAGTGACATTTCAGTTTGTTGCAGTACTACTTCGACGTACGTTCACGAAAACAAAAAACATCCTCGGCATAGTTGGCCCGACTTTTTTATGAATGTTCGTTATTATGTACGGGGCAGTCACAAGGTATTAAGAAAGCAAATACTTTATTTTCTTAAGTTAAAGTGGGAGGTGTTAGGTTTTAATTTTAATTGATCAGCACGTGCTTATAAAAATATCATCTAAATGTGATGTTCTATAAACTGTAGTGCTACCTGTATACAAAATAAAAATGATTGGGATGTAGCAATAGCAGCGCTGTTGACGTTAGTTCAAGGCAAACCAAAGTTGTTAAAAATTATTTTCTTTCAATAATGTAAACTGGTCCATTTGCACAACGTGGAATATCGTAATGTTGCTTCTAAAAGATTGATCTTCACCTAGTCCAACAATCCAATCCACTTTAAGTGGATTATATCTTCTTTCATATGACTGGCACTAAAATGTTGTCTTTGCTTATTTTGCTAAGTAGTGTGAGGAACTTTCCTTGTATTTAGGAAATATGGAACTGATAATGTCTGTAAGTAGCCATAAGCAAATGAAAGGTGTAAGGTTGTCGTTGAATAGTGCATGTAGTGCAGCGCGTGTGCCTATACAGGTGCAGGCGTTTGAAGTGATGCAGTTTTAGTTAAAAACATGTTCGTTAGTGGAAAGTTGTTATTATGAGATAAAAGAATATTGTCGATAGCCATGTCAGTATAAAATAAAAAGGAATTAATCGAGCATCGCAATGTTCTTTAACTGTATAATTTAAGGTATATAGTATCTTAAAAAGGTTTGTACAGTACAGTTGTAATTAAATATGAGATGTGCAATGATGTTTCGATGTTGAAAAACTGCATATTTTTAAAAACAAAACGCTCGTTTCTCACAAAACAGTCTATGAATAAAGCTTATTTGCGCCTATTTTAGTATTAATTATTCAGTTTTGTCATATATTCAAAAGTGTTTGTAATAATTTTTGAAATAGATTACTGACAAATGACTAATTTAAGCAAAAGCAAATTAATTTGAAACTGCGTAAACGTTTAGTAGGTAGTAATGTATGTATATTTCTGTTTTAGTGCGCTCAACATGCCTGGTATTTGGCAGTTGACAGCCAACTTTACTTTCTAGCACCTTTAGTTTTGATCCCACTACGTTTTCATCCAAAAGCAGCACTCCTTGTCGTTCTGGGAGCAATATCTTTACTTGAATTAAACGCATTTTTGCTTACATGGTACAGGGGTTTATCTGCAACATTTTTCAGGTAATTACAGTATGTATCCCAAAGAATATGTTATTATAAATAACTCGGCATCGGGTTACAATTGTATTTCAGTTTTTAACATTTTTAGTCCAAGATGTTACATAAAAATGGTAGGTATTCCAGGTCCAGTCCCATTTTCAATTAAACCTTAAAAGTGTGAAATGCCTTCCGGGTCATCAGTACGTGTGCTAAGTTAATTAAGATAAAGTAAACTAACGATTCATAGGGTTAAGGTGACCAACTTCCCAAACCAGAAAATCCGAACACTTTTACGGTGCTATTTGTAATATAGGATAATAAAGAGGGATGACCAGGCATAGAGTTGCTAGACATCCCGATTTCGGCGGGACAGTCCTGATTTTTATAAAAACGTCCCGCGTCCCGACCAAGGTCCTAAATGCCCCGCTTTTATTTTCAAATTTTCCGACATCCTACAATTATAGCGCGATGTACCATAATAATCGTTCAGCCAGTCGACAGTCGAAAATAAATGTAGGTAATGTGTTATGCGTGCTATTGCAAAATATATGTGTGGTTGAACAAAAGCATCTTTGTTTGTAAATGATTATTGTTTCAAGTAAATACCTTTTATTCATTGCAACCTAGCCAGGCATTAGATTATGCCGGCTACGGAATTACGTGCTGTCACAACAGAACTGAATACCTAGAAGTTTAATGTAAAAAGATTTAGTGGTAGGGGCAGGTAGAGCCAGACGCATGCGTGGTAAATATTCTAATATGAAAGGAACAGGACCTACCACACACTTCGGCAATCGCCATTTACTTTGTCACACCAATGTGTTACCACGCAGACTCGCTGCCCTACGTACGAGCAATATGGCGTCTTACGGGTCGTTAGAATATTTTCTCGCGCATCACATTAAGCCGTCTACATTCAGACCTATTCTGTAACTTTTACCAAATCGAATAGGAATGCTCGCGTGAAATCGGAATGTTGACAAAACGGAATGCTCCGTTCCGACTTTAAAGTCCCCGCTTCTAAATCGGTATTCTGTAACTCGCGTCGGAACCGGACCAAATTGGAAACTGTAATCCCGATTTGACGCGCATGGTGCAACGCGGCAACGTCGTATTTTCACTCGAACATCAACCAACTGACAGTCCAAAAGTCTAAAAGTGTGGTTATACATACCATAACCATACCCTTGCTGTTCCTTTAGTGCTTGCGCTTTTTGAACACATGTTTTGTAATAAGTGCCGTGTCCGCGTCATAAAATACCA
Organism: Rhyzopertha dominica; assembly: GCA_025024175.1. NCBI lineage: Eukaryota > Metazoa > Arthropoda > Insecta > Coleoptera > Bostrichidae > Rhyzopertha > Rhyzopertha dominica. The sequence goes on from QCXZ01000041.1 coordinate 18,865,044, forward strand.
GATGCGATGGAATTTGGGGAAATATGCCTGGCTTAAATAAGAATAGTGATTAGTGTAGATCATAAATACTTTTATTTCAATTTTGGACTTAGTTTGATTACATTATATGTATTTGTAAGTAAATTCTAATTATACCTAAGTAAAGTTATTGTAAATGTATGTCTGTGGCTGACAGCACTACTACTATATTGCATGTCTTACTAGACCTCTCTCTCCCACATTGACTACATGCAGTTACCATACAGTCGTGCGTATGCATCTCTATCTACTACCGTGGATATAATAAACCAGTATATTTATTAATAACAATATGTTTTTTCTTTGTAGAGGGTATGACGGTTTTGGAGACGAAGTGTATTACCCTACGCATATAAGGGCTGCACCATACTTAATTGGAATGATATATGGTTACGCAATTTTTGCGAGTAGAAAGGGTAACGTGTTGAGTTCAAAGGTGAAATAGTAAATAATAGAAAAATTAATAGCAAGAAAATACCTTTGTATTTTCAGAAACTTCAGTACGTCATGTGGCCCTTGTCTCTATCTTCATTAGTGTTATCATGTTATTCAACGTACTATGTTAGCGTGGTAGATTATGATGTAGTGATATCATCATTAGTTAACTCCTTAGCAAGGCCGCTTTGGGCTATAGGTATCGGATACATCGTTTTAGCGTGCTCAACAGGACATGGAGGTATTTATGTAAGCTTATTAAGACTGTACGATAACTGTGATCATCATTTTGCAGGGGTATTAAATTCGTTTTTGTCTTTACCAATATTCACATTTCTAAACAAAGTCAATTATGCCATTTATCTTTTACAAATACCTATTATGCAGGCAATGATATTGTCAGTACGCTCTGTCCCTTATACAAGACGTCTAGACTATGTAAGCATTTTAATACTAACTCTGTTTATTATTGAATTGGGTCTGTTTCAGTATCATGCATTTTTTGGAGACTACTTTTTTATATTTGTGCCTGCGATTATATGGACTTTAATGTTTGATTTACCTGCCATGAGAATTTATTTATATTTACAACAAAAATGTGAGTATTAAAGAAAAATTATAAAATATATAATGCTGAAATTATTATCGATGATTTGCAGGTTTTAAAATGGAAAAAAAGAAACAAAAAAATAGAACAGCAAATATGGATTCTACGGTTCCAAGAAATGTAAATTGACTGATGTAGTCGTTGTAATATGATGTATTCGAAACAAAAGACTATAGTGGCATCTTTTGCATTTTGTTAAAAATCGGAAAATAAAGATATGGCAGCAGTTTTGTTGATTTTATAGATACCAAACAATTTAGGACGTAAATTGTTTTAGGTATGTTATGAAATTGATACATCATAAAGAGTATGCATTAACATAAGCACAAAATTACATATTAGGTAGCAGCTTTCTTTCTGCAGTAGGAATGAATAACATGTTCCATTTTTTAAATTTGTATCACACACTGCAGTGGAATATTTTGACGTTGAAATCTGATAATGAAGATGGCCAATCAACTTATCTTTCGTGACTTTAAGCTACATTATATAATCGCTTGTCGGACACTAGTTGTTTCATTATATGCAAGCAGCCATGATTCGCTTTGCATGCTTAACGCTGATTACAATTTTTCATAGTTCTGTGGGGTTGGATTTAAATACGTTTAACAAATACCATATACTTAACAAAACCGATGCTTCGATCAGAAATACTACAAATAGATGTCAAGTTGATGCTGATTTGTTCTGGAATGGTCAACGGTGGGCTTTACAAAGTAAATCTTTTAGTTAGAACTGTTCAAAGCAATCTTGTTTAGTTAAGTTGATATTATCTAAAATTATCTCTGTAATCTTAGTGATAAGTACCATTTAAATAACAAAGTTAATTAATCTTACTTTATGGCGTCGTCAGCCGAAATGGTTCATGGGGTAATTTTAATTAATATCAACAGAATCAAGAAGACAACGAATGAAAAATATTTTGGGTAAATGCAAGCAAAACAAAAGGTATTTGCCATTTGGCAAGAACAAGTATTCTATTAATATTTGAGTTTCCTATACATTTTATTCAATGTAGCTTTTAGAGTACACCATATTAACTAATCTTAAAACAGTTACCAAATGTTAAAAAATGTATGTATTCCTTCGGTTTTGCATATTTGGACGATATATATCACAATTGGGTATTTGCCATGTATTTATATTTTATTAAATTGCATATTAATAGGTAGCATCTAATCCACAAAACAGATGTGACAGCTTATAAATTCGAAAAAATGGATCGTAAGGTGTATTTTTAATATTAAAAATGTGAATATTTAAAGGGTCCGCCAAAACGCGAATATATTGGCCGTGACGTCAGCTGTCTTGTAAATGGCCGCTTGTTTACATCTGGGGTCAGCGCGTCACGCGTCAGCCTGTCAATTTATCAGTTTGTTGTTTGCGTTCATTTTGTGACAAGCGAATTAAAATACGCCAAGAAAAAGTGAAATACTTATGAGTTATAACTTCTGAAGGCATGTTCATTGTTATGGAATTTGTGTACAGCGACGAGCGGCTCAACGCGGCGGAGATGAGGAACGTAAAAGCAACAGCATAAGTGAACTCTTTATCAAATTAACGTAGCATTGATAATTTGATCACAGTGGGTTGTTGGAAACATGCTATTTGTAAACATAAAAATGTAAGAATCAAAAATGTACCCTAAACTTGACATTTATTTTAGGGGTCGGAATAAATATGAATTGCCATTTATTTTCAGGGCTCTTGCGGCTCGTTTCCGGTCTGGCTAACAGTCGAATATATGGGGAACAACGTCGTTCTTTATTATAACATTTCCCTCTATCAACTTAAAACGCATATAATTTTTCATATCCTCTTCAAGCTATAACAAAATGGAAATTAATGGTAAACACTTATAACCCCAAAAAGAATAATAAAACTTACAGTAAGAATTAAGATGATCTTCACAACAGAAAAACAAACTTTGCGATTTCGGCATATCACGTCTAGGGGCCTAAAACAACTTGTTCATACGTTGATAATCTCGAGGAACGGTTACAAAAATTTTGTTAGCTGTACTGACTGAAGTACTTTTATAAACATGTACAAAACAACACTTGTTTTGTTTTCCATACACAACAGATGCTTGTAAAGCTACACAAATCACTTTTTGGTGCGACCTCTTACACCGTGCTTTCAATAAACACCACACAAAAGCTTTTCCAATACAAGACTTATACTACAACATTAAACAGCACGCTCCTCGGTAATGTTTACATGACACTTGACGTCACGAATTGAATAACCTTGGATAGAAGCGTTTTGGCGGTGACTCCTAAGATTCGAATTTCAGACCTGAAATTGTCTACCTAGAAATATTTTTTTGTTTTTTTTTAACATGGCGTACGATATATATGCACTTCAAGATTCATTTTACGTAATTTTCAAAAAAGTGATAATACCCAATTCAGCAATATTATTTATTGGATATTTCCCTACCATCCAAGTGAATACAGTTCGGACACCTATAAACTTAAAAAAAAATAAAGTATTTAGTGATCAGCTGTTCGAGAATTCTTACTAATGCAAAATTTGCATATGAGTAAATGAGTCACGAAAAATTTGCTAGATCCTAGTGTTTCATGGTGAACCGTCGTTATAATTAGTACATATAACTTTTATAACATTTTTTTACAAATTGATATCATTTTTCGTATGTTTAGTGCTGGACGCAAGTGGATCCATACCATCTGGTTTATAAAGCGGCAGTGTGATGGATTTGGGATTCTTTGACCAGTGTTTAGGCATAAGTCACAGAACAGAAAATAATGTCATTACTGAGAAATACTGTCGTAATGCCCTACTTATTCCGCTGTCGTTTCTGAATTTTACTGCAAATGTGCGAGATAAGGTTAGATTTTTTTATCTTAACTGACACTTGCATCTAATGCTATAATCAAATTAAAATTTTAATGAATGATTGCAAATCCTTAATATTATGGGATTATTGAATAGATATATTTGTCAAAAAATTCAGCATATTAGCAGATCACTGAAATTTCTACTAAATACGGGTGCGTAAAATTCTTAAATCAAACGAACTTATCTTGCAAGATTGATTCTGATGTCCTTAAGCCATTGAAAGCTAAATACATAGATTTATATAGGGTTCGCCAGAACGTAAGATGGAACGTGTTTATTTTGCGAAGCCGTTATATAGCCAAGATCAAATTTCAATTTTAAGATAATTTCGTTTGACTTAACTTTGTTTTGTCAATGACTTTTAAATAACACATCTGTATGAAGAATTGAAAGAATTTTGCAACAAATCAACGAAAAGCAACCTCAGTACAACAAACATGTAAACTTATAGTAAAAAAACCTATAATCGCAAAACAGCTTCTTGCAAAAATGAATTTCATTTACGTGTAACAGCTGCTTAATTACATCGACAGTCCATTATCATCCAATAATGCTTAGAAATCTTTGGGTTCTTTTTATTTTAAGCTAAATAACTACTAATATAGTTAGTTCCAAAACTCTCGTCTAAATCATTACATAGTCTCATCTTGACAACCCTCTTAAGTATTTTGTAGCCCTCCTTTACTGTGGACGATTGAATATTCGTTACCGCCGGGGATATATAACAGTTGTTTTCTCTTCTGGTCTAGAAGATAGCGAATGTATTTTAAGGGGTATTACACAAGCATTCTAGTTATTTTACTTATCGATCATTTCATCAGATTGAAGATTGAGGGTAAAGAGGTGTTATAGTTTTCCATATACCTAGCAGTTAACAATCTATAGTGGAGTTCCATATCGGAAAATCAATTTCGACCAAAAGTTGGGTTTCCAGTCATTTGCTAAAATGCGGCATGTACAATGGCCCAGCAATATCTAATAAATTCTTTGGAAAGGCACACCCAGTTTATTGTTTCCTATCGCCCCGATTACGAGCTGTCAACATGTTGCCAGTTGGCCTAATAGAATGGTTCTTTAGAGAATGTCTTTTTGGGTTTCCCAGCACCTATGAACAAACCATAATCAATCTCAACCAACCCCATTGTGGCCATGAGGCTTAGGGGTAGAGCACTGGAGTAATTGATTATCAGTTTTCTCACTTCCTAATATAGCAGCGCCCACCGTGATCTTAACGTTGTTCTTCGCCTGGAGTTATTGATATGCAGTCATTTTTCGATGCAAAAGTTAACTTTTATTTGACAAGTCTTGACATTCTTGTATTGAGGAAACTTCTGTGTTTGTTTTGTACTCTGCCCAATCGATGTTGGATTTTAACAGCTGTACTGCTGCAAAGCTTCCAACCTAGCCATTTGACTTTCTGCTTTCCTGAGACTGAAGAACCACTTCAGTGCACGTTCATCGTACATGCAGAACCTGTGAAAACGCCCAGTTTTACAGTAGTAAGCAATGCTTTTCCTGTGACGCAGGTTTGGAAACTATTTTGTTTTAATGCTAAATGGCCATTTTTCTCCATTTTGTGCCTGGCCCAATGCTACTCCAACACCATTGTATATAAATATAAAACCTGCATACCAAGAAATTTTTGAAAGTTCTGAACCCTAGTTCGATTATTTTCCTTCTGTATGAAATTCTCCTCAGGCAGTTTATAAAAAGGTTTGCTATATATAGACCGGCCTGTAACGAATCTTTGGTACTAAGAGGGGTCAACTTGTGTTCGGCATTTTTTTAGGATGAGCTTGTATTCTTTTGCTTACAGGTAATACACGACCAAGAAACTTAAATTACTTCTAGCATATAAAAGACTGCTTTAGGCTTAACTGAAGTTGAGCTCTTTGCAGATGTGTTATTCTTCTAATAATCATGAATTTCTCTAAGTACACCAAGCAAGTTTAACAAGTTAAGTGATGCAAAACCCGTTCATATGACTTTTGAAAGTAACTGGCGTATTTTAAAGCCCAAATGGCACTACATTAGAGTGATAAAGACCAACTCCAATTGAAAATGCTCAGTCTATGGTAATAGTAATGGATATATCCATCCTCGTCGTGTCGCGCAATGGCCTATAACTTAAACGGAATCCATAGTTAACAAAATAACTTGTGAATGACCATGACTTCGAAGATTCTTCATTAACTATAAAATGATATAGTTTATTAGATAGATTGTGTATTGATTGTGTTGATGCGTCTTTGCCACACGTACTAGAATATAGTTTGTAATGTCTACCAGCTTTTTAGCTGCTGAACTTGTCTTACTTAGTCTGAGTTGTTCGATTTAACGATTTCAGATCTATATCCGTGCAGGTTATGTTACAACCAGCTATCACACTTTTCTATGCATTTTCAGTGTTGAGAGTTTTTCCATAAAGAAAGTACGTTTGCCTAATTAGTTGAAGCCACCGTTGCATACAGTGAGAGTTCCTCGTTCCCGATTTTAATACATGCTTCTGAATGTACATACATCGCAAAACCATATCTCTCATTATGTCAAGTCATTCTTCGAAACGGTTGAAATAATGAAAATTTTTCATTATCTTTTCATTATACGCTCGAATTTGACCCTCCCTAACATTTCCCAACAAATTTCCTTTAAAGATTGAAATAATTTTTTATATTCAAAGCGGTATATACATCTAATTTCAAATTTTAGTYGGGTGAATTTGGAAAGTGTTACTGGTTTTTCAGGTAAATTTTTCCGAAACATTAGAGGAAAATTGGGAAATTTCCTCCTAAAAGGTATATCACCACAAACTACTAAAATATGATCCCGATAGCTCAAATAACAGAAAATAATGAAAAAACTACTAAAAAACAAAGATTGACATACACTTGTTTACAACTAAATTTGGATGAAACGAAGCGGATCCAATAGAAAATTTGACCACCGGGTGGCCACACTGTGCTTATAGAGTCACTGTAGACTAACTTAACTAGTCTTCCAACATCGGTGGCTAATTTTTGAAATGTATCACGCAATTTTGCACCCCATTTCTTAGATAAACTGGATACGCGCATGCCCATCTTCAATATAACTCACCATCACCATCAACGAAAGTTCAGTTGGCCCTTTTCTGCAAGGTTCTGTAATACACGAACATCATGACTGTACAAAATTAGCATGAGATCTATGGCCTTTCCTTCGTTTTTCTAGCTGTCTATCCCTCATGTCGCTCTTTGTTGCTTCTCTTGTTCTACTTGCCGCCTCTCTCCCTGTATTTCTTTTATTTCTCGTCGGCTTTTTTCCTCGCTGATAAATTTCTTGTTAATTTTTTTAGTCTTATATTTAATTTTTACAATTGCTAATTTCATGATATAATACCAAAATAAAATGGGTTTGAAGTCTCAGTCACAAAAACAAAGCATAAATGTACGTAGTTCGTTACATTTAACACAACCAGTGTGCAGGTGATAAAACGTCATCATCCAATCCTGCAAGCTCCAACTATAACTAATTATGAAGATAATGGCGAGGATGTGTACGAGCCATCAGTCATATTATTAGCCCTCTGCATCCCAGATAGTTGTGAGCCTTCTGACAAATTTGGGATACTAGGTGTAGATGACAGCTGCACTAGAAGTAATGATAACAGCAAATTGGAAGCTGCCGACATATGCTGTTTGTAAGTTTGAACCACTTTTTATAGTTCTTGTCACTTTGCTTTGCCTAAAGCTTACTTTTCTGTTTGTTACAGCATTTTTCTGGGCATCGTTGTTTTACTATTAGCTTTTAGCACAATATATGATATGCTAATTAGACACTCTAAAAAAAGTAAGTACATATTACGAATTTTACAACAACTTCTTACTTACAGAAAACTCATATCAGCATCTAGACATCCGATACTTCTGGCATTCTCGATTTATACAAATGGAGAGAAGTTATTTAAAACTTTGAATCTGCCAGGACAAATAACATGCTTCAATGGAATTAAAGCTATACGTGCTTTATGGATTGTAGCTGGACATAGCTTCGGTGTGATTCCCAGAGCTGTTAATATCAATACTTTGGATGTACCCTTGGTAAGATTTAATGTTTGACTCCGTATTAAAAAGAAAGGATGGGTTCAGGTGCCTCCCAATTCATCTTTTTGTTATCAGACATTAATTTTATTCTGAAAGGTACGCCTGAGTTAATTGGTATATTGGTAATGGTAGTCTTACATAGAACAGATATTGTCGGTGGCTTAGTTGCCATTTCCCTATAAATTAAGCGACTCCATGAAATCTTTAACTGGATTTAACCAAAATACATTCTCCTTGCCAAATGCTCAGATATTTTCGCTGAGAATTTGACGAGAAGAATGTCTGAACCTTTTATTTATGTTTTCAAAGGTCATCGACATTAACTCGGACAAAAACCGTTATTATTGAATGGAACTAGCAGATGGGGAAGCAAAAAAAATCTGAAGTGACATACATATTCTTCTATCATCAMTGTATGTAAGGAATCAAATTGAGGGCATTCAAGTCATTTTCGATTTATATATTAGATCTAAGTTGAATGGTTTCAAAGGTGCAGACATCGTGAAACATTCTGACCATTCGTGAGCCATTCATTTTATTCATAGAGCCATTGCGGGCAACTCAATGTTTCTTTTCAAAAAATTTTTGTTTAAACTCAAAATGTGCTGTAATGATATTTATATTAACAAGCAGTGTAAGCAAGCAATTAGAAAGTGACATACAAGTCAATAAAATCTCTTAATAAAAAGTGAAGTTTAAATTCTAGCTCATAAGCAATATGTCACTCAACTTATCAAATTAAAGATAGCTGCGTAGCCATTAAATAGAAAATAGGGTTAAAATCAATTCAGTTGACCTCCAGTGGAATTTAACCGCTTAGTCAATCTTACAAATACTACAGAGTATAAATGATTTATGCATCCAACGCGCTTTTGGAAATTATCGATTAAATCAGTTTACCGCCTGTCAGGAAAGCGAACAAACTATTGCTTTGACGTATACTTGTCATCTGTCGACTGTTGCATTATTTGGCATATTTTAATACGAGTAAACGCATGGGAGTGTGCATTTTCAACATACTCTGTAGTGTTTTGTGGGATAATCAACTTTAAGGTTGCAGAAAGCTTACATTTCGGAGCTGCGGGGTGACACGCTTTCGTATAACTTTTAAGTTATGTATCGTAGTTGTAAGTTTGTGGCTACAGCAAGCCTGTTATATAATTGTATTATGGTGGACTGAAAGGTGTTTTTAGCCTTCCGCAATGGTAAAATTCACAAMATAAGTGGTAGTAACGTTAGCTGCACTGCACAAAGCTTCCAGAGTGCAAGGGTGTAGACTATAGAGGTTACCATAAGCCTACTATACCAATAATTATTGTTATTGATATTGTTGTCTATTTTGTGGAGTCCTTTTGTGTTAATTTTTCTTATTGTATTTATTTGTAGGTTCTGGCTCCTTTTTTATAAATTAAAGACACTTCTTTCTAATAATATAACGTTTCGACCTATAATTTACGTCTTTGTCCAATTATTTTATTTTGCTTATTGACAATTTATTATGAAAATCAATATGACATTTACAATTTTGATATTAATATAAAATGTACCTTCAAGTTTGTTCCTTTGCTATTATTGTGGATGAATTGAAACTTTACATGCCATTGCTAAAATACTAAAGAATAACAACTACCCCACTACGTTAATACGTAACCCAATAAAACAACAAACAGAAAAACTATACAATAGTATTCAATACGAAAAACAAGAAAAAACACAAACATAACGTATTTAACCTTACCACTTACTCAAAAAATAAAAAACCTACTAAAACCACATAACTTTCAAATTACATATAAACCAGTTAACACAATTAAACAATTCTACACACCGTTAAAAACAAAAACACCAAAAGAAACAAGAACACACACAATATACAGTATAAAATGTAAAGAATGTAACAAACAATATATAGGACAGACAGGACAATACTTAAAAAACAGACTACAACAACATAAAAATAATAACAACTACACAGCTTTACAAAAACATCAAGAACAAACTGACCACACTTTTGACTTTGATAATACCAAAATTATTAGTACGGAACAACATAAACATAAAAGACAATTTTTTGAAATGATAAACGACAGGGCTGACATACAAGGACTAAGTAATACCTACTACACCGTCATTTAAACACACCCTCTCACCGTCACATTTACCATCCACAATGATAGCAAAGCAACAAACTTGAAGGTACATTTTATATTAATATCAAAATTCTAAATGTCATATTGATCAAAACGTTATATTATTAGAAAAAAGTGTCTTTAATTTATAAAAAAAGGAGCCAGATCTGCAAATAAATACAATAAGAAAAATTATTGTTATTTATTACCATTGAAAGAAAAATAGAACCGTAAATTGTTGGAAAATCTTTATAAAGCCATCAATTTCGTGACTGTAACTGATCTGCAACCTTCAGTAATGTTGTGCTTATTGCAGGTGTGTAATCGCCGAGTTTACTGTAGCTTGACAGCAGTTACAAAAGGCGCCAGTTGCAATTTTACAACGGCAGAACAAAATTTATTGGTAAAAGCTTAAAATATAACCTAAATTTATCAGTGCGCAAAAAACAATTTGAAATATTAGTTACAAATACTAAATTAGCCTTTGACAGCGTAAGAAATGAAGATTAAAAATTACACGTGTGCAGATATATCAAATAAATACAAACAAAACGCGATTCAGATAAGAGATCAATGCCGAGATTAAATAATTAAAAACCATAAGGTAGAAATATGCAGATAATTCACAATTTTTAAGGCTGATAAAGGCAATACCGTTGACCGTTTTAAAATGGATAAGTAACAGGCTTTATTTATAACCTTTTTTCATTCGGTACTATATAAATATTAAAAAAAACTCAAAAATAAACGACATTAAAAACGTCTTCGAAATCGCTTGAATAGTCTCATATGTGGTAATATTCGAGATAAACATTGAATACTTTTACGTCAAAGAAGGCTTCTTGATGGTAAAATCGGGGTTGTTTATGTAAACTAAGTAGTTATTTAAGTGAGAATAGGAGAGCAGATGCCCTTAGTGCCATCTAAATGGAAATCTGCGAGCTAGGCGATCTATAACTGTGATAGACACCGGTCTAGTGCAGTTTCCTAGTGATGGCTTCGGAGAGGCTCTAGCAGTGATGGTAACCTTTAAAACTGCAATTCCCTCTATATAATATAAAATCTCCCTACAATTTCCCGCTCTAACTTAAAATTTTCCCTCTTTTGCCCCAACAATGCAGTTTTACTTGTATTTCTAATTTTTTTCATTGTACATGTTGAAGTTTTTCACTATGTATTAATTATAACATTCTAAAATAAATAAATGACAGAGACCTCCAAACTGTGATTGGGTATCTAGGTAAAATATAAATACCTAAGCAATTTTTATCTTATTTAACATTATATTTAACTTTTTTTAAATGATATCATGCGGCATTCCTAAAATCTAACACAAAAACTAGAACTTTCCAATAGCCAGCAACAATGTTAAACTTAAAACTTAATATTAAACAGTCCGTCAACCTTGATTGCAAGTTGCATCTCTTGTTCTTGTCTAGTGTAATGCTGGTCCTCAATTTAGGAACTTAAGACTTAACATATTTCAAGCTTCAAACGCTATGTAACAGCATCCGTCAAGTTACAGTTAAACTACTATTTGCGCATTGCAATAAATTCAAGTTTTAAACAAATGTAACGCTTTGTATCAAAAAAATGTTAAATTCAGAATTTCCCTACATCATGCAGTTTTTTTTATTTCCTTCCCGTTTCCCTCACAGTTTAAAATCAGCAAGATTTTTCCCTACATGTAGGGAAATTTCCCTCAAGTTACCATCACTGGGCTCTAGGTAAAGCATTGATGACATCTGCCCTGGTCAGCTCGCTTCCAGCTTGCAACTAGTTTCACCCTGTTGGGGCTCATCAGGCATTGTCGGTTCGTACGTTCCGCCACAAAAACACAACTAACAAAGGGTATGTCTTGCACGAGTCATCCTTTAGCCTTTAGCAAGATTTAAATAAATAACTACTTACTGACATTAATCATCTACCTTGGTCAGCTCGCTCTCACCCTGCGACTAGTTTCGCCCTGTTGGGGCTCATCAGGCAGGGATAGAGAGCAAACCGACCATGGCAAACCGTCGCCTATAACCGCGGCGGGCGGACTGGTTCAAGTGAGAATAGGAAGGCAGATGCCCTCAGTGCCATCTAAACGGAATTCTGCGAGCTAGGCGGTCTATAAATGTTATAGACACCGGCCTAGTCAAGGTTCCTAACGATGGCTTCGGAGAGGCTCTCCCGTAAAGCATTGATGACATAAATCATCAGCCCTGGTCAGCTCTCTTTCACCCTGCAATTAGTTTCGCCCTGTTGGGGCTCATCAGCAAGGGGTAAAGAGCAAACTGACCATGGCAGACCGTCGCCTATAACCGTGTCGGGCGGACTGGTTCAAGTGAGAATAGGAGAACCTCTCCGAAGCCATCGCTAGGAACCTGCACTAGACCAGTGTCTATCACAGTTATAGACCGCCTAGCTTGCAGAGTTCCGTTTAGATGGCACTGAGGGCATCTGTGCTCCTATTCTCACTTGAACCAGTCCGCCCGCCGCGGTTATAGGCGACGGTTTGACATGGTCAGTTTGCTCTCTATCCCTGCCTGATGAGCCCCAACAGGGCGAAACTAGTCGCAGGGTGAGAGCGAGCTGACCAAGGTAGATGATTAATGTCAGTAAGTAGTTATTTATTTAAATCTTGCTAAAGGCTAAAGGATGACTCGTGCAAGACATACCCTTTGTTAGTTGTGTTTTTGTGGCGGAACGTACGAACCGACAATGCTATTGCGACGCGTTCTCATAGACAAGTGAATTATTTTAATGTAGGTCGCGGTGGCTGAATAGTGCAATTTTATACACAATAAAGTTTATAATAAGCAAAAAAAAAGTGGTAGTGATAAACATAAACTGTTTATTCTGCTATTTGTAAATGGTGCTGTTAAAAGATTTATCCCTCGTTATTCGACATCTGTGACTGCTACATAGTGTGTATTATTATTGCATTTGGTCGCAAAAATTCCACGGCTTTCCTTTTGTCAGAAGAATACAGATTCAAAGACTGGCGTATAACGTTTCGTACAGGTTTTTTACTGTATCTTCGAATTCCCCCCCGATGAATTTATTTCACACTGTACGATTATGACTTTATATTTATAGCTGGTACGGACATATGCAATTGTGAAAAAAATATTGAAGTATCTAACTTAAAATGAGCTTTTCTTATACTTATTTTTCAGGAAGAAAAGGTAGAAAGCATTGCCAGTTTAGGGAAGTTTGGAAGATAATTTGTTTGATATATTAGCCATTTTAAGCGCAAATTATTGATTGTCCAAATACTAGTATATTTATTTTTGTACAACAAAAGAACATAACATTTTTTGTTTCCACCAAACCTACTTGCATTTTGGGATGCTTCTGCATTTTCTTTTTGATGTGGTCATTTATTTTTATAATGTCCTTTTTGCTTGCACAAATAGCACCATGGAGTTTTATAGTGCTTTTTTGTTGCAAAAGCTAGTGCTTTCTAGGGCCATTACCACAGGTTCGTAATCTTCTGTTAAACCTTGTAGCATTATGACACCTAGAAATTTTAGTGTCTAACAGACAGTTTTATTAGTATGTTTGTTAAATTGACTAAATTATACAGAATATCGCTACACTCCGAATTGGATTAGGATTGTCCATTCTCTCCGCCCCATCGCTCTCCTCCTCCATCCTCCAACTCATTCATCCACATTCTCTATCGAACCATTATAAAATTACCTGGTTCTACGCAAAAAAAAACTTCGTATTCTGGTCAGATTTCGCTCTACTACACCACCTAGATGAAAACAAGTCATACGTTGCAAAAGAAAAGGTAAAAAAATAAACCCTTTGGAAGATCTGAAAATTAAAAAGCACATCAGAATTTGACAAATACGCAAAAAGAAATTTCAACGTCCAATACGCCTTTGTTATTACTGAAATTATAAAGTATACCCTTTTACAACCCATGTAGAAAAAAAAAAGCCGGACAAAATTCTGCACATCTGAGCTCAGTTAGTTTGATGCTCTTTGAAAATGACCGTTATACGGTCGAAATGTTATTTCCAAGCTACCCAACTAATATTAGATCTGTTTTTTAGTGGATGGACAAGTGGTATTCTTTTTACATCATGATGGCTCCGTTGGCAGTAGATACCTTTCTCTTCGTAACCGGTGTTCGGATAGCATATACCTTTTTGAGGACAATGAGCAAACCAAATGCCAAATTTAATGTCTTCCTGTACTACTTGCATAGATACCTCAGGTAACCTTATTTCTCAACACAGAGGTATAAAAATTAGTTTCCACAAAATTTTAGTATTATGCCAGCACTTGCAGCGATGTACTTCGTTACGGTAACTGTCGTTCGATATATAGGTTCTGAACCAGCGTGGAATTCTTACATGGGCAATATGAGAGATAATTGTTTGAATAACTGGTGGAGTTTCTTTTTTTTATTTTCATAATTACATGAGGGAGGGCATAGTAAGTAATTCAAGTACCCAAAAAAACTTATTTTTGCAACATCGTGTTAAGCATGCACTAATTTTTAGTGTTTGGGTCATACGTGGTATTTAGCGGTGGACATGCAATTGTTTATTCTCTCTCCTATACTGCTCATACCTCTGCTAAAATGCCCAAAGTATGCTATGTGCTATGAAATCCCTATAGTTATCGCAATATCAATCGCAATTCCTGTAGCTGTATTTTACGTCTATGACATTCAAGTGTAAGTTGCTAGTTACCATAATCGTCCGTTTTGTGCATGTAAGATGAATTTGATTTGTTCTAGTTTTACTGCTGATTACAATGATTATTATTATTACGCAACTCATACGAGATTTGCACCCTGGGTTATAGGTATAGCATTTGGAGCCTTTTTTGCACGAAATCTCCCAGGACAAACAAAATTTAATCTCAGCCGGGTAAGCAATAAACATTAATCACCAAATCTATTGATGATATCTATAAAATAGTGTAAGCACTAAATATACATATGTTGTAGAGTTTAAACATGTCCATTTGGGTAGCAGCACTTGCTGTTGCAGCCGCTATTTTTCTTTCTGAAAGGGATACCCGCGGCAATGGCCACGCAGAAAAGTTAAGGCACATTCTTCATAGACCAGTGTGGGCCATATGCTTAGGGTGGTTTTCATTCGCTTGTACGTATGGCTATGGAAGTAAGGACTAATTGCTTTGCAAATCTTAACAAATAATAAAACTTTAATATTTTAGCTTTCGTAAATTGGTTCCTAACATTGGGAGTATTTCAGGTTCTATCAAAGCTATCGTATTCAATATACATCGTACATATAACCATAATATTCATTCATTTGGGACGACAAAGAACAACTAATTATTTTGATGATTACTTCGCGGTAATGAATTTTGGAAACATCAATATATTTCATTAATCTATACAATTCTAGATGTATAATGTTTTTGGAGATACAATTCTCACAATAGGTATTGCCGTATTCTAGACACTGGCATTCGAATCGCCAATGATTACTATCGAGAAAGTCCTGTTTGGAAAGGGTAAGTGGATTTTTTCCACTTATCCATATATTTAATTAGTTAATGTTTGTTTTAGGTACAACAAGTAATACAAAAGCTACACAAAACAAAACAGTTCCAGAAATCAAAGTATCGTAGAATAAAATCCGCCACATGCTTTCCTACAAGTATATAACAAAAGTTATGATGCTTTACAGTATGAGCATTAAGCCAATATTGATCTGTAATATACTTGCACGTGAATAAAAGAAAAACTGTTTTAAATAAAATTCTGTAAAATAAAGCATTGTTTTTTATACAATAATTGTAATTATATAAATATTTAATAAATATTCTTAGGTGGCCAAAAGATATGATATATATCATTTTTCATATAATCAGCATTTCTGAGACTGTATCATCATGCAAACAATTCTAAGACGCTACTTCTAACTCTTGCTAAAATTTTATTGTAAAAAATAATGCTGCTGCAAAGTGTCCATTTTCACAAAGTGGGATATATGTAATATGTATTACTTCTATAAGATTAGTTTTCACGAAGTGGATTTATTGGACTTCGTGAAGATTAATCTTGTAGAAGTAACATTAATCATTAATGTGGAATCGAAAACATCTGGGTAATTTGAAAGTAAAACACATGGGTGCCGAGTACAGAGGAGGCTCCAGGACCCAAGCCCTCACATAAATAAATTTTTCTATAAAGCACGCCTCACAGAATAATTGGACATAGAAAATTATGTGCAGCATGAAATTGGTAGTATGTAAGGAATATTATATATTTATCTCAATTACGTAAACTACGAGATGCAAGAAATTAATTTTGTTTAATTTAAGAAAAAAATAAATCACTATATACCACAGGCGCGTAGAAATACATTTCCAAATGTTCGATTTGTGTCCTTACAAAACCTACAATTTATATACAAGTGGTACTTGAACCCACAAGGTGTTTTCTACAGGTGTGACGCACCAAACATTATGGTAAAAATACAAGTTAATTTTTGTGGTAGGTACTAATAGTGCAATAAGAGACCTTAACACCAGACGAGAGCAACGACTAAATTTTTATAAAAAATCTAAAGGATTGAAAGGTATATGCGCTCTCTAGGTCTGAATATTCTACGTAGCCTGTCAAATCGGGTAGACACCTTGTAATGTGCTGCTTTTGAACTAATTAATTTGTTTATTTTCTTACATATATAAGAATGACATATTTATAACCCATTACCTGGGGCAAACTGAAGCGCAGCTCGTGTTTCACTTAATGTTAAATGATCTATATAGTTGTTTTATAGACGAGGTTTCAAWACCTAATATTTATTGAAGATCCTAGAGGTTTTCAAAAGCTCAGATAATGCTAATGTAATGCGGGATTTCTTGCTAGAATTTGTTAAATTTTTAAAAATAGTTTTATGCATTCATGGTTTGTTGCGTAGCGCGAAGCGTTCGTCTTTTGCTTTATGAAGGCTAAAAACATATTTGAGATCAACAATGTCACATAAAAGACTAAATGATTTGACTAGTCCATATTCATAAATGAAAATATTGATTTATATTTAGGAAAAATTACTAACTCGTTCATTAATAAAACAGAAGTTAGGCGAAATACCTTCTTTGTTAAATAAATAGGTACTTACAAGTTTTATTTTAAATAACTCATTTTGTTTGTAACTGTGTTTTATTGCCTTAGTATTTCGTTATATTAATAAAATTGTTTTCCATGCAATAACGCATTTTTAACTTTTTGAACAAATTGACCTTGTTTGACTGAGGTGATACGGCGCAATTTTATAACTAGCCCCTCCTCCCTGAGATTTTGAAAACTTGGCGCCTATGGTAAAACAACATAAAGTTCATAATACAAGGTGCTAATATTTAAATATACCTAACACTATTGATAAAAAAAGAAGCAAATATTTATATTAAATCCATGATGAAAAAACCGTGTTATGAAACAGGAAGAACAAACTATCCAGTCTGCAACAAACGATAGCATTAATTAGTGTACTTTATTTTGTTTGTTTTTTTTTATCGACGATATACAAATCAAATGTTTAAACACTTCATTCAATAACTGGAGTTCAACTTACTGGTTTTTGAACAGTATTAATTTTGTATATTTATTCCTAATTCTATTAATATGCATATTATCACTAAGCGTTGAATGCGCAAAACTAACAATTGATAAAGACAAAACCTCAAAGTGACAAACCTTTTGTTGTATGGCGCACGTCCGAATGAGCGGTTAGAGAAGGGAGATAGCGCTATGAAGTATTATATGTAGTGAAAAAAATATTTTCACGTATATATCCATTAACGATGTCGATACTAGAAATCCATTGCTTGTTGGTACCTGACAATAAGAAATCCCTGACGGACGGATCCAGGAGGGTAATGGTCCTCACTAAATAATTTTCATGAGTGAAGAAAACTGCATGAACCTTCGATGCCCGAGGCCCTTAGGACCGCCAGGCCGTAGGTGGTCGCGCACGTCGCCCACGCCGTACGCCGCTTCTGGTTCCCCGAAGTCCGAAGTCCTGTCCACTGACCTGGAAAGATACTGATTTGATAAGTATGTCTTGAATCTTGATACTCGGAAAAAGGAGCGAAAGGTTCGAGACAGTTCTGTAATTTAATAAATAAACAGTGAAAGCAATCCTATGATTTAAATTAGGTAACTCTCAATTATTGCATTTAACCATATTTTAATACATTTCGTAATAACGTTATTTTCTTGCTCCTAAAGAAGCTAACACTGCCGAGATTGTGTTTATAAGATAATAGATGCGACAATTGTAGGTACATGATCTAGCAGACAATTAAAAACTAATTTAGACAGACTTTGTTAGAAATTTAAAAAAATGTTTAGATGCACACTGCAGAGTAAAACTTTTAATGTCCTTTTTTTTGTGGTAGGTAGTTGCTGTTAATAATTATAGTAATAATGTGCTGCAAATTACAACGGCTTTTCAATGTCAACTCATGATACACTGAATTTGTTCAACAACAAATTTAGTGTGTCTTTAGATAAGCTGAATATGTTACTTTCAATAACAGTACAGAATTTAGGATTTTTCCTTTTTTTAGTAGCCCGTAACGTATGGGCCATAGATATTAATACGTTTCTGAAGTATACAAGTGATACCAAACGTGAACTGTTGCAAACGAATGCTAACGAATCGTGTTATATACAAGCAAGAAGACTTTTTACTGGTATAGAGAACGGAGAAGGATGGGCTTTAAAATGTAAGTGCACGCAAATATCTATTGTTTTTGAGCATTATTACAAAAAATTAATATGAGTTTCACAACAAATAGAAAATATCACAACTAAGTTTTATTTTCATAATGGATGTATCAAGTAAAAGCACAACGTTTGGAACAACTCTGAGAAATTTCTTCCTTTTTTAATAATGACCAAGCCGATTTTTTATACATTTGCGTAATCATCATTTTACCAAATTGAAAACTTTCAACTTAAAAAATTACCAGCAGATCAAGAGCACGCACGGAGCAAACAAATGAAAGTTTTTGACAAAGAGCTTTGTTTTCTGATTGTTAACAGTCTGCTCACACCAACCCTAAAACTATAACAATGTGCAGTGTTAAGACTATTGTGACACATTTCATTATGTGTCTGTTAAAGTGGAATGTGGATACACATTTCATAGATTGCTATAGTTATTCTTTTTCCAACGTCACAACTTTCTTGTGCCTCCCTGCATCCATTTTTCATAACGAAGTATCTATTTTTAATAACTTTTCTATTACAAACGTTTATCATGTAAAAGTCTCTACTATCTACTTTTACGGATTATTTTTATTTTAGTGGCGCAGGGATCTGTAATTTAGGCTTTGATCCAAAAGTAGTGTAGACTTGGTTTTTGCTAACATTTGTAATTGTTAGTGCCTTATTTTCCCCTTTTAGTTTGTTTTGAGTTTCTAATAGTATTTTTACATTGAAATGTAAGACATAAGTTACTTTAGAATTTGGAAATGACAAAAGTCATAAGAATACACCCAGTACTAACAATCACAAAAATTTATGAACTCGAAGCTAAAAGTGATAAATGTTATTTGTGTTTATTAGGGACTCTTGAATTAAAGCCTAAATGCATTGTAGATTCTCAAAATAATGAAAATATCTCTAAATATCTCGAAAACAAGTGCATGTTAGCGAACTTTACAAGGCATAGTTTTTTAATGTAATAGGTTGGAAGACACTAGATAGATACATCAGATAGATACAGGGTGACATGGCGCCACGTGCAGATAGGAGTTAATCTACCAAAATATTTGACATCAAAAAACCCTTGAATGCCAAATTATGTTCAAATATTGTATTATTTCTGAAATATTAAATATATGGATAAAAAATCTAAACTTATACACACTGTATCCTTGTAGGTATTATTTTTTGCACTAAGATGAACTTAGTTAAATGACAATATTTTAATATATGTATTATTACTTATGAATCAACCTGTAAACTTTCTAGTATTGGACGCTTCCGGTTCGATACCGTCTGGGATGTACAGCGGGAATGCTTTTGATTTTGGATATTTCGACCAGTGTTTAGGTATCAGTGAGTTCGATGAAAATGGAGAAATTAAAGGAAAATACTGCCACAAAGCATTATTCATTCCTTTAGAAGAGTTTCTAGAAAAGAAGTTAACAAGTAGCAATGCTACAACTCGAGGAAAGGTGTGTATAGTAATGAACGCTGGGACATATATATAATATATAATTTAACGGTTTTTTAGAACTTGAGGCAAGTATAGAAATTGTGAGGCCCATCTAGTATCTGGTACCTGTTTGCAAATAAAAAAGTTCAAGTTAAATGATTATGTCGTTTGTCAAAATTAACTGCATAAATGTATAAATTGACTACTAGTGTGCGACATTTCTCTGCATAATCACTTTCAATATCTGCGTTTATTAGCATGGATGTATAAAAGAGGGGATCCAGCTTTACACATTTTAAACTGATGCCAACCAGTGATGGGCGCGTAGAATACGCCACGTAAATTACGCTGTTATCTACGCGTAAACTATGTAATATTCTACCTTAAAAGTCTACTGTAGAAAACAGCATTGTGTAGACAAACAGAACTCTAKAAATATATAGTTTTTTTTAGTGGTGTTCTGGTGTTCATCATCAGTACCACTCAAAGCGCCTCAAATGCCACTATTATTTTGTATTTTATTACTATTTTATATTTATTCTTAATTAAACAAAATACTCCTTTGTTGTAATTAGGTTAACTAGATAAATGTTTACATAACAATAACTTGTTTGGGTATACGTCAATTATAGCCAGAAGACCTTAGTAAGCAGGCTAAGTGTGCTGTCCAAAAGCACTTTGGCGCACTTTGGATTTTATTATCTTTATTCTCTATAACCGGAAATACGCGGCCAATTTTATACGCCATCCTTGTTTTTTCACCAGAC
This sequence comes from Rhyzopertha dominica, assembly GCA_025024175.1. Classification (NCBI taxonomy): domain Eukaryota; kingdom Metazoa; phylum Arthropoda; class Insecta; order Coleoptera; family Bostrichidae; genus Rhyzopertha; species Rhyzopertha dominica. The sequence goes on from QCXZ01000041.1 coordinate 18,886,101, forward strand.
GTTTTTAATTGCCAGTCAATTTGATTGTCGTATATACATATGTATACTGAACTAGGTACACTGATCTAAAAGTAACAGGTGATAATTGATTACAGTAGATACCTTTTTTTGGAGAAAAATCAACTTGTACTAATTTGATAGCATGTGAAAATAGGCTTCTTAAGAATGTACTTAATATAGTCGTGGAAGGAAAACATAATGCTTTGTCTTTTATGTTCTAGAAAACTATTATAAAAAGGAAATCTATACATGAAGAAGCTAGCAAAAGAGAGAAATTAGAAAAAAAAATTCCATTCAAGTTTATCGCGTAACTACTTAATACACTTTAACCATAATATACTCGTCTTGAATTTTCTACTCAAAATCTACGCCAAAATGCTTTGTCTACATTTTCTACGCATGTAACGTAGAAAATTATAATTTACGCGTAAACGCCCATCACTGATGCCAACATGTGATCACAGTCTAAGCGTTTATTTGTAGAAAACATTGGATCTTCCAGTTGACCAGTTGTGTATGTCTAATGACTAAGCTTCATGTTAACGGTCACACACCATTTGGGCGTTTGCGTGTTTGTTTTTATTTGGTTTTATGATGTGCAAGACGCAGGGAATGATTTCTATATAATTGTTAACGGTAGCAGTGATAAGATGATCAGGCAGTGTCAAATGTGCAGAAAGATTGATATACGTTAACCCAATGTTTCATTTCACAGGTATGTAACACCCAAGTAGTATTTAAGGTTAAGATTCATAGGCGAGCGGTATTATTGCTTATTATGCCGATATTTTACAACACTACTACTGAAAGATGAATTGTTTCTAGTGTATAACAAAAAAAGAGTTTTATATGCGTGCATAAATCATATTCATGCAATATTTTTTCCTATCCGTTATTTTTAGGTTTCCGAAGCATATCGAAGAATGCAAATTACGGCACGCCAATGCCGCAGGTGGAAAACAAAGTTTGTTATTGCGCTAAATTCACGCCATTCAGATGCTGGCTTCACAACAATGCGCTTTCTGTCAATGAGATGTGGTATCCCCTCTTTTATACATCCATGTTTATTAGTATAGCAGACGAGAGTTGTATAGTATGACGAGAGTTGTAAGAAGCATATTAATCACAAGTGGAGTTTGCTTACGAGTCAATTTTCTACAGTTTAAAATATTCTAACTAACGGAGCGAAGCGGATCTACAACATCTTGTTTACAATAAAAGTAGCCCTGTTTTTACATGACGTTGCCCAGTTAGTGATTGCAAAAATACGTGCATTACTCGAAGTATCCAGATAAAGTAAAATTTACTACTAGGCTGTTTAGAATACCTGACTTTCGAATCGATTCTTTACAAATCGAAATTATTCAAAACAAGTTTGTTTTCATAGAACACAGGTAAATAAGTCTTACAGGTCTACACTTCTCAAACGGTGCAGGTGGGTTGTTCTTAATTGATCTATGCTAATTCTTATGGATCGTGAATTAAAAGTTACAGCAGTCACAGCAATACACCATATAAATATACTGTGCTTTCGTCGCGTCCTCCCGATAACCATGAACATGAATGACACACGAACTCGTTTGATTCATTAACTGTGAGCCAAATCAAACGAGTCAATTTGAACGACTTGGTTATGAACGACTCGACTCTATCAGTCACGTGTCAGTTTCCACGGTTTCGTGTGCGCGTTCCATGCACGCTTTGGGTTCCCCTCGGAAGCCATGTTGGACGACGTAATCCAAAAACCTGATTAACAAATAGTTGAGTGGTTATGAGTGAGAGTTTTATGCAGATGGTATATAAAGCTTGTCTCTGAATATGATAAGTGCTTAAGGTGAACACCATTTGGAAAAAAGTCAATGGTATTAGCCTAACTCTGAATAGAGAATTTTTCGGTGAATTGTATTATCTATTAACTGGAAAACAGTCTTTGTATAAAAGCAAAACAGGTGTTAGTACAAGGATAGGCCTCGTACTTGAATAATTTTTGGTTAGGCATCTAGCTTGAAATAAATTTGAACTACAATGTTTTTTCTATCTTTATTCATTACTTACGTAATTTACAAGGTAATCGAAAGGACAAAATGGAAGAGAATTGGAACACTTTCATGGGCAGCACGAACCTCACCTGAGGGATTGGATGATTTGGGCTATGAGCCTTCATTTGTGATTCTTTCAGTTTGTATACCCCACAAATGCAATCCTTCAAATATTTTTGGTACCTATGGCATAGATGGAGAGTGTACAGCGCTGGAGAACAATTACCAGCTCGACAGTGCAGACCTTTCATTCCTGTAAGGCTTGTGATATTTGATTGCAACATATGTATAATTGCATATTTATTATTTTTAACCAGTAAGACACATATGACATGCTTATCTTGTAGGGTATTCTTAGGGGTTATATTCTTCATGATCATTACAAGCACAGCATACGACTGGTATTTACATGATTTCGGAAAAGGTAATAAAGTGTATTGATCAATATATTTATGCTGTTGAGCAGGTTGTACATTTTCAGAAACATTATATCCAGTTTTGTTAACGTTCTCTCTCTATTCCAACGGAGAGAAGATATTTCAGTCATCACATGCTTCATCAGGACAAATTMAATGTTTCAACGGACTGAAAGTTATCAGTTTACTGTGGGTGATAGCGGGTCACAGATTTATGATGTATAATATGAGCGAAGGAATTGTAAGAAATTCTATAGACATTTACAGCGTAAGTATGGCAATCGACATTTGAGATCAGAACTTTAATTTTGTATTTCGCAGTGGTCAGGGAAATGGTATGCTGTTTATATAACAACAGCGCCATTGGCTGTCGATACATTCTTTTTTGTATCCGGTGCGTTGGTGGCGTTAATATTTCTTAGACAAATGAACAAGCCCGAAGCGAAGTTTAATTTTCTCCAATACTGCAATCACAGATATTTAAGGTAAATGTATGCGAGTTTACTAAAAATAGTGGGAGTAGTAGAAAATTAATTGTGGAAATTGTTCATAGATCTTCTGTTGCTGTAATGAAGTACAAGCTCCGCCAACTGAAATTAGCACTTTTAAAAATCTTCTATTTAGTCCTAGTTTGAAAAAACTGTTTTTAGCTTGAAATGGACCCAACTTTATCTTAATTTTAAACTATTTTTACATCCCTCTAGCTCCTAGAACCACCCCATTAAAAAATTAAACAGTAAGAGTAGTCGACCGGCACATAATTTTGAAATTATTGTCATTTGAACGATACATTTTCTTTGAGAAACACGAAATTGTTTAGGGTCATTGCAATTGTCAATCCGAAACCCCTTCATTTAAATTGGAAACATGGGCTTTGTTGTAAAAAAAAAAACGTGCGCGTGAGCGTCCGATCCGAAGTCATCTTTTAATGTATGATAGGCCATCTATGAGAAATTTCCTCTCAAAAGGTCGAGTTCTTTAGGTTGTCAAAAATCAAAAGCGTCATCTGTGCAAGATAAAAACTTTTTCAAGCATTAAACGATGATGATCCGGATCGACATCTAAAGTTTAATATATTTTACAATATTGGTTTCTCTATGTCGAACGGTGAAGTGAACATTAAGATTTGTAAATACCCGAACAACTTGAACCGTGAAGATAGCTGCCACCTTTCCAGAGTCGTGTTTCAGTCACATAATGGCCATCCCAATTTTACAATTAAAGTGTGCAGTATATATAAATAACACACTTTGAATTATCGCATTCTATATCGCAGTCAAAAATATTATTCTAGAGCCTCTACCTAAAAGTGTTTGAAAATCCCGATCCATTCTGGATTGACTAGCTTCATTTAAGCACGATGGCTTCACTGTAACCGACATCTAACGTCATTACTCCCGGCAACAACTAGTTGTGGGCCTTTTGGGCCTTTCCATTATTCATATAGTTTGTATTCCGACCATTTTTGTTAGTAGAGTAATAGAGTTGTAGATATTTGGTCCTAGAAGCCGTCTGTGATGGACTCTGTTGTATTTCATCCTTATTTGGTCATCAGATAATTAACCTATTATTTAGCTGATCAGTTGGCTGGTTGTTCAAACATGAGGTCCGCAGCCAAGAGTAAGATTATTTTGCATAAATGAACACTAGTTGGTGTTTTACAGCCAGTCATATTATGAACTTTAAGCAGGGTTGGGCGGTGTCAATCATGGATGTATAAAAGAGGGGATACCGCATCTCATTGACAGAAAGCGCATTGTTGTGAAATCAACATCTAAATGGCGTGAAGTTAGCGCAATAACAAACTTTGTTTTCTTTCCGCGGCATTGGTGTGCCGTATTTTGCATTCTTCTGTATGCTTCGGATACCTAAAAATAATAGATAGGAAAAAATATTGTATGAATATGATTTATGCACACATATAAAACTCATCTTTTTGTTATACACTAGTAAACAATTCATCTTTCAGTAGTAGTGTTGTAAAATATCGGCATAATAAGCAATTTAAATACCGCACGCCTATGAATCTTAACCTTAAATGCTACTTAGGTGTTACATACCTGTGAAATGAAATATTGGGTTAACGTTTAACGTATATCAATTTTTCTGCATATTTGACACTGCCTGATCATCTTCTCACTGCTACCGTTAACAATTATATGGAAATCATTCCCTGCGTCTTGCACATCATAAAACCAAATAAAAACAAACACGCAAACGCCCAAATGGTGTGTGACAGTGAACAAGAAGCTTAGTCATTGGACATACACAACTGGTCAACTGGAAGATCCAATGTTTTCTACAAATAAACGCTTAGACTGTGATCACATGTTGGCATCAGTTTAGAATGTGAAAAGCTGGATTCCCTCTTTTATACATCCATGGTGTCAATGATGTCACGTCAAAAATTCATTGTCGACGTGTCGGCAACGGCGTCAACATCGATTAATTTAAAGATTAGCATAAAAGTCTCTATTTGAAAATTATATGTTATTAGCTATGGCTTTGTAGTCACGCTGAGCAAGTGTTCTTTATTACAGTTCAACAAAAAAAATTGCCGAATGTTATCGTTCATTTCAATTAATTCAGATTTTAGCCGCTTAAATAAAGTTCCTGTTGCATTTCCTACCAACCGTACTTATATTTTACAGTCTCAAGTTTGGCAAGAATCCAAGAGCACTAGTTTTAAACAGATCACTCGCACGCAACTACAACTACACCTACATCGATGGTTATGATAATCCACGTTATACTGGTGTAATCGTCTTCGCCGACGTATCTTGATACATTCGATTCTGCGTATGTCGCATTTTCTGCAGGATTCTTTAACATTCTCAAATAAAATCGCAGCACCTACCTCCTCTACTATAAATTTAAATCTCTATCAGTGAATTTCTTCACCCATAATCAAGCTAGCTGCACATGACAGTTCTGTACTTTGACTGTATTTGTTGATTATTTTTTTATATGTGCTAACCTGGAACTTAGTTTAAGTTAGTGTTAACATTTGATTGCACTTTCCAAACTGTTCTTTAATTAAAACTTGATTTACGCACTTTTATAGTTGTAGGTTGGTTACTTTTTGCTATTTCCTGATAGGTCATTCTCTAGTTGAATTTGTCTTATCGTTGCAGGCTTACTCCACCTGTGTTGGTCCTTTATTTCTTTCATGTAACTATTGCTAGAAGACTTGGGTCAGGTCCTACCTGGAATGCTAATTTTGATCAAATTCAACAAGCCTGTTTAAATAACTGGTGGCAATTTCTGACTTACATACAGAATTATACCCCACATAAAATGACAGTAAGTATAATACTGTTAACACAATAACAATAAATGTACTTTACGTTTTTGTTCCAGTGCCTTGGACATACTTGGTATATTTCTTTAGATATGCAGGCATTCATCTTGTCACCACTGCTACTAATACCTGTAGCAAAGTATCCAAAAGTTGCAATACACGGTCTACTGCCTTTTGTTTTAGCTGTGTCAATTTTAACTCCTGTTATTATCATTTACATCTTTGACATAAAATAGTAAGTACCAGTGTAGAACCTAAAGCTACCATATCACAAAGGAACAGACATAAATCTCATTTTTTTAAATACAGCTACACTCCGCAATATTTCGGCATGTACTACTTCTTCACCCATAACAGGTTAGCTCCCTATGTCATAGGACTTGCATTTGGGATATTTTTATTTAAGAAGCCACTAGGAGAATCGAAGATGACTATAAGTCGTGTAAGTCTTACATAACAAATAATTGCATAAAAAACGATTAATTTGATTTAGAAGATACATCTGACTGCATGGGGATCTGTATTAACAATTATGGGTGTAATTATGCTCAGCCTTAACAACGTAGTAGAAAATGGTGACACTATCGAGACCGCGTTCTACATGGGTTTGAATCGTCCGGCATGGGCTGTATGTTTGTGTTGGATTTCATTCGCTTGCATCTACGGCTATGGTGGTAAGAATTCGGTGAAATAGCTATCTTTAAACTTTTAAGCGTTACGTGATTAAACGGGGCTGCCAGACTTGAACTGAATCCTTGCTTGTACCCCATTTGATTGTTTAATAAAAAAAATTGAAAACAAAAAGAGATGAGTCAGAAATTTTTAGAAGAGCCAAATACTGCATATAATTTAATGTTAATCATGCTTATTTTTGTAATGGCTGCAATTTATCGACTTACCTTTGGACTGTAACCGATTGTTTGTTTTCAAACAATAATTATTTAGCAACGTATTAGCAGTACACGTTAATAACAAGTCTTTTGCTTCATAAAAAATACATTCAGAAACTCCTCTTTGTATTCCTGTAATAGCTTGTTTAATATAATATAGTCGGCTGCAACTAAACGACAAATAGTTTCTTTGAGATGGTTAACCACCTCTAGTTAAACTTTTGATGAAACTGTATAAATCATCGGCTATCAAATTATCACCACGAACTAAGTTTAATTTACATGTTTTGCACCTCAACTTTTTTTGTGCTACGTATGCACAGTAACACTTAAATATTTTATGCGAGGCAATAAATGTCTTACTCCTTCATTGTCTTCTGAAAGTACGTCAAACTGTGGCAAAAATAATTATCCAAAAAACATTTATATCCAAATTTTCTGAGAAAGAATCTACATTTATTTGTAATACCAAATGTTCTAGATTTTAACGTTAAACGAGACTGGGTTCTAATGGATTTGTTTAAAATTTTCCTAGTAATATATAATTTATGTTCAACTCATTCAAACAATCTGAAATTATTTTTCTAAAGTATATGTAACGCCGTTTTACTCTTTATTTGGACAAAAAAGTAAAATGCCACACAAATAATCTGTAGTGGTTAATACGGAATAAAAATTATGTTTTTAAAGGAATATTAGAATTAAAATTGTGCTTATTGAACCTTGGCAGCAGTTGCGAAAAGGCGGCACCAAGAATAATTCAGATATCAAAGCCGCCCGCATTGCATGAATCATTTTTAGAAACCGCGTAGATAGTAACACAAATTATATAAAGAATAGAATATTCTTTTATTTAAAATAACTTTCAAATTAAATAAGTATCAATTAAATTCTCAACGTTTTTGGGTTTGTTGAATTTTTGCCACAGTTATATTTTTAATGGTTTACATATTTCTTGTACTCAAATATACAATTTAAGTCATTGTTGAATTTATTAGATAGTTTCACTTCCATGCACGTTTTTCTAGATTCACACGTTGCCTTTAAGTATTTGCTTTATTCTTGCATCCGTTGGAAATAAACTATTTATTTTCTGAGATACTCAATTTGTGTGATACTTTATTTCTCGGATACATTTCAAACAACAAAACATGTGAAATTATTTGGTTATTTAAATATTGGTAGAAGATGCACATAACATGGGCTATGTAACAGTGCCCATCGTTTTGCGTAGCCAAAATTATTCTTTTAAATAATGTCGTTATAACTTATTAACCACCGTGCTTATTAGTCTTTTGCTAAATTTGGTCTGCTATAAAACTAGAAACATAGGTACATATATGTTTTAGGAATTATAAACTGGTTTCTGTCCTCTACAATTTTTGAAGTTCTGGCAAAGTTCTGCTATTCCTCTTATTTGGTTCACGTTACCATTATAATGATAAGTATAAATCAACAACGCTTTCCCGATTATTTCTCCGATTATGAAGCGGTAAGTATGACCAATTGCGATGCAAAAATTCTAAGTGAATATTCCATTTGTAGCTTTATAAAATTTGTGGCGACGTTGTATTCACCTTGGTGCTGGGAGTATTATGGACATTTTCTTTCGAATACCCTGTACTCGAGATTGAAAGAGCTATATTAGGACGTGGTAATAAAACGACTACAAATCGATTGATATTAGAATAATATTTTGATTTTTAAGGTTCGAAAAACCCGACTAATGTTTCTAATAATGAAGCTACATTGAATGACAACGCATTAGAGGATGTCCACATTCCTGCATACGATACGAAAAGTAAACTATAAGCAACAACACAGCAGAAAGAAAATAAATGCCTCTAACTAAATTTAAATTTTCTGAAGCAATACATCATGTCATTTTTTAACAATAAAAAATTGTTTCTTGTTCTTATTCAGTTTATGGAGCGGAACATTGCTGTTGTATACCTACTTAAAACTTATAAGTAACAATAACATACGACAGGAAAAAGTACCTTGTGAATGAGAGTGGCAACTTTGTAGATCGTTCAAAAATTTAGAAGCTTAGAACTGTATAATTGTCTAGATTTCGTGTAAATTGATGTGTTAGTGGTTATGTTTCCTGTAGATACATTGTATGAACATATATACTGAATTTTATGTCTTCCGATGTCATTTTTTAATTATTTTAAAGTGTATAGGGTCTAAACTTTGGCCTGCTATTTTTTACAGTGACTTATGTTCAGGTGTTTGTTAATATAGCAAACCTAATTTAAAAACTATTACCTGTTCAAATATAATCAGTGTATGAAGGGGGCACTGACATACCAAATTGTTGGGTGTAATATCGGTAATAGAACAGAAACATAAAATAAATATTTCTTTGATGAGAAGACCAAATATTTAGTGGTTGAACAGCTAAATTTAGTGAAAGAATACATTAAGGTTAAATAATACTTACAAAAATCCAGACTATAAAGCATTGTTTTAAAAAATATGTGAACGAAATGAATTAAATAATTGATTGATTGATTAGTTCATTAAACCAGCGTACGGTAGCATTTGTGCCGCTCCCGGATATACCACCGAGGCGGTTACGTATACACATGGGTTGGAGGGGTGACATGCTTGTTGCTAGTGGGTTCCACTTATTACAGGAAGCTGATGGTTGGAATTGGAAGCATTGTAGGGCGCACTCAACCAGAGAATGCTTTCCTTAGATGTTTCTGTATTTGATATTGTCTTGGCTCGGTTCTATTATAGTTTTTTTCTTGTATGAGATGCTGTTTGGGGTTGTGTACAGATTTAGGCTCTCTGTATTTATTATTTTTTTTATCTTTTACAAGTACAATTATGATTCCTTTTTCTCGCTCTTTTGTGATGGTGACTTTTGGGTAATTTCGTACGCGTTTATTCGTTTGCTTGCTGGAGCTCTAGATGGGATGACGTTACTCTGTTGGTTATTCCTACTATGTGTGTATTCGTTTGTACTGTTGAAGTGCTGTAATATCATGCTCTTATTGTGGATTCTTACTTCTTTTTCCTGTTAATGTGGCCATGATTTCTTCTCCTTTCCTAAAGCCTTTTTGTATGAGGTCGGTTAAGAGTATTGGGATTCCTCCAAACTTTCAACCCACTTCTGAACTTCAATGTATTTTGACGATGTGATTTACGGCTTCTCTACTTATTTATTTTGTAGCGTTTTTCTTTTGTACATTTGGAGAGCCAGTGTGCTTCGAAGGCAGTTTTCCTCTCTTCTCTTCCTCTTTTCTGTATCACATTTGTGTGATTTCTTGTAGTCATTTGGATTTTGGTGCTGTAACTATAAGTTGAAATGTTGCTGCCAAACCACTGACTGATCTCATATTCATTCAAAACTGTGATAAGTAGCCACCATGCCGCTGGTACTCGTACTATCAATTTAACGGCGCGTTCAAATTTTAGGTTAGATCCTTAACTATATAATATGGTTATGAGTAAACGTAACATCCAGTTTGTACGGTACATGTTTCTTACTCAAACACTACAACGATCATCTTTTGGAAATCTGCAGACAGATGATGAGTTCACGGTTTTAACCGTCAATCATTAACGTTATATTTACCGCAGAAGCGAACCTTTGTCAAAATTTTAGTACAAGGACCACCGGCTAGGCGCTAAATTGGCTTAAATCTATCACAAATAATTTACTTGCATTTTGGTATGTAAGCGACATCCAGTTATTTAGAGATCAGTGGTTTAAACTGTTTTACTGCGTTGGTTTGCCAGCATACGGTTGCATTGGACAGTGTTTTGTGCGTAACTTTTTTTTGTGGCTTTTTATGACATCTTTATCAGACTTCTAATAAAACTTATGCAATACCGCATTCCTAATTGTCCAAGAAAGATAGTATGATGGGCTGCGGGGATATATGTAATAATATAAATGGTTTCACTCCAGCTGTAATACTAATCTTTCTGAGTAACAGTTTAAACCTCTAGAAAGGCTTATTTTATTTATACAACAATTGCTCTTACATGTGAAGTAACTAGTACAAATAAATTAATTGTAATAAACATATAGGAAGTTTAGAAACTACATGAATCTCGGATGGATCTTAGTTTGATTTCTGGGCCAATCCCGTTTGTTGATACTGCTGGCTATCGATGTAGTTTTGGTAATCACAGATCCGTAACTATATTGTTGTCGTATATATTATACAATCTATTCAGCCGATATCTCCATACTGACCTTCGATATTCCTGAGCACCATACTCTGGCAATTGTTGATGATTTACTTGATTCAAGATGCTTTACGTGAGACGAGCCTACTACAATATAACTATATTTAAAAAAAAAACGGCAGATTGCTGCCTTGCTCTTCTCTGACGTATCCTGTTAGTGAAGATTCCCATCATCTGTCTTTCTTTATTGAAGTGGATGTAACAATTTCCCATATGATAAATCTTACTGTAAACAAATTTAGCAATTTAACAACTTCGGTAAGGCAAGTTTTCAGGAATTAACTGCTTCTGTTTGTAAACTATGACTGGCCACTTTTGGAGCGATGTGATGATGTAAACGATGCTGATGAATGAATTATAGCCTTTTTATAATTTATTAGGTAAATTTGTTCCACGATTCCAATATCAGAAGCGTAAATTTCCTTTTTGGTAACCAAGAGAGTTGAAGAACTTGATTAAATGTAAAGGTCGTTTATATCATAAGTACCGATTCCAGGATAGGAGAACCCCAGCATTTAGTTCAGTTTAAAGAAGTTAGATCTCAAAAATCAAGGTCATGGTGAAAGTTTATTTCGACAGATACGATTGCGTTGTAGACTAATTTAATTGTAAATATCAATGCATTTTAGTGATTTTTTTAATATGAAAAATCTGGAAGCCAGAACCTCAAGGTTGATCGGGAGGTGATAAGTGGGCCTCTGCAGACAGTTGATGAGTTTGCTCGTTATTTGTTTATCGCTCTCCATCTTAGGAACCTACAAAAGATAGCAAAAATAGTGCTTAGAGTCTAATAACTTTCAAGTAAGTGTGCGAATGCTGAGATTCAGCAGTGGAGCATGATGGCGGGACCTCACAATACTCTTTCATTTCGTTTTTGTTGAACGTCTTGAGACAATATTCAATCACTTGCTGAGTTTGGGTGTGTTTTCCGAACAATACCGTCCTATATCCGTTGCTTCAATTTTCGCAAAAGTATTTGAAATAGTTTTGTACATCGCCTTTTGCCACATGTTAGATGAGGTCAGGTCGGGTCAGGTTTCATATTTCTGTATCACAACATGGTTTCGTTCAGGGCAGATCCACTGTGACAAACTTGGTATTCTTAATTCAGAACGTTTCACAAACTATTCGCCGTAGCCAGGTCGACACGATCTGCTCCTATTACTCAAAAGCTTTCGACTGAATGGATCATGGGATTTTCCGTGCTAAGTTAATTTTCGTGAGGCACTTACGGAATTTTCCCTTTTATATCTGCAGGATAGAAGACTTAACGTAAAATTCAATAGATATGATTTTTGTGGGTATTCTGCTAGCTCAGATGTTCCACAGGGTTCAAACTTTAGTCCGTTGCTATACCTGACCTTCATAATTAGATTCTGAATGTCTTAAAATGCAGCAAACTTTTATTTGGCTACATCTTAAAGAATTATGAAAACATTTTACTTCAGGAGGACTTCAACTCTTTTGCTATGCCTCTTCTGTAAATTTCCTGCCGCAGGCGTATCCGTCACAAATTTGAGTCTTTGACTACAAGAAGGAAGGTTTTATGTGTTGTTTTTCTTTATCGGTTGGTCACATTGATTGTTTGGAATTGTTAGGTCAATCGAACTTCCTTATTTCGCGTTCGGATCTACGTCAATCGTGTCTTTAATATCCAAGGAGCAGTAGCACGGTATTATCCAATTCGCCCATATACAAAATGTGTAATGGCTTTAACAAAATAGGTAATGTTTTGGTTACACTTTTTTTTACTTGTGCTATCTTTGAGTGTTAATATTCTGAACTGAAATATGTTCGCCAAGCGAATGCAATTTGATAACTTTTCATATTACACATATCTATCCCAAATGTAGCCTGAATGGCTAATAAATTATCCTAGCCGAATAGTTCAGCAGATAGGTTCAAGTGAAGGATGTTTAACTGACATAAGCGTTTGAGTAGTTGAAATTTCGAACGCTATAAGGGTAAACGCTTTCAGCGTTTATAACATGAGATCATTATGTTTTTGGAAAAAAAAGCTGTCTCTTATCAGTTTTGATAACAGACTGCGTTTTTCCTAAAACATAATCATCTGAAATTCGAACGCAAGTTAGGAACGAAAAAACTATTTTGGTTCGTAAGTATCGCATTACTCAAGTTATCGCCTTAAAGAGCGTAGCACGTAGACAGGTGTTGTAAGGTATATCATACAACGATTACTGTGAAGTAATTAGGGAAAACATGCTCGCGAACAACACGTTTATAACGATAATTAGTAAAAATTACTCCGTTAGCAGTCTTGTTTAAGGCATTGTTACATCACACGTTTCGAGATTAAACTTTGCCTTTCAGTTCCAACTTATGCAGTTTTTCTTTGTCAGGTGGCATTCATTTAGTTCACTTTTTGACGAGATGATTTTAAACTGAGGAGGCAAGTATTATAGCATTTTAAATTTTGAATAATTGCATGTTCGCTCGGAGAACTTTGTATGAGATTATTACATTATTCAGTGCATCACGTACCGTTTGTATCAAAGAAAGTAAAGAATTTCTAATATTTTCATGTTGCTATCAACATTTTATTTCAGGCTTTATTTAAATGAATACGTCTTATACAAGAACCACTCATCCTGCATTGAAACGGAAGTAAATTCAGGACTTCGATCCAATAGAATAGATGTTCACCTCTTATTAAATAATTAAGAATATAAGGAAAATAATACTTAACTTGCGGAGGTGTTATGTTATTGCGCAACATATTTGTGTCTGTTATGTGTAGTACACTAATATGTGCTATGGATATAAATACCTTTTGGCGATACACGAATCTTAGCCAAATAGAAGAACACACCTCAGACCTTTGTGCAATCCAATCACAGTTGTACCTTGATGCAATAAAAGCTCGAAAAAGGTGGGCTCTAATGAGTAAGTAAAACTTAAAGGAAGATGGCTGTTATACAATTTGCAATAATAACATATTATAGTGCTGGACGCCACTGGTTCCTTTCCTTCAGGTTCATACTACGGAAACAGCCTTGGAATGGGAAGCTTTGATCAATGTATTAATGTAATGAAATTTTTTGACAAAGTAGCTATCAAAGGAAAGTACTGTTATAAAGGTGCAATTGTACCATTGCCTCTAAAAAGCCAATCCGAAAACATCACGAGTAAGGTATTCAAATCATTTAGTATTATAATAACCTTCTATATAAATTAACAACATAAAACCATTGACCAGTATTCGAACCCAACGGGATTTTTTGATTACTAGTCAAACGTGCTAATCGCTGCACTATGAATCCTATTCAAATTCCAGGTCAAAGTGACATAAATGTCAAGGTTTATGATACGTAACGCTACTGAAAGCGATCTTCGCGCAGTATTTTCGAGCTTCGGAGCGTAATTTGCCACGGTGGCCAGATTCTGATAGCTGCTAATTAGAGCCCCAAAAATTAACGTATTTCTTGGGGTAACACGCTGTATTGAAGAAGTATTGCCAGCTTTGTAGCTTTATCCCTTCCTTGTTGGGCTGTGAAGATATTTTCCTGAAAACTACACGCTACGCCTCGTCAGCTTTATTCACTATCCTGTCTGTATCGATAAGCCGTTTTTGATTTATACTCACAACGTACCGTCATCCAATCTACATAAAACATCGCGGAACAAAGAAATGTCTCCTTCAAAAGTTCAACATTCGCACCCAGAAATTCAGATGGCATTTGTTCATCGATGGTGAAAATTATTTATTAATAGAATAAAATAAATACAATAAATATTCCCAAAAATTCAAAACGTAACAGTGCAATAAGGATAATACTGTTATACTAGACTGTTGTCTGACAATATTTAGACAATAGTACTTTTTAAAAGTAGCAATACAGGAATACCACGGCTGACTACGGCACCTACATAAGGGAAAAGGTTCATACAGTAATGTCAAAATAATGATTTTTTATATAATTGTAATTTATAAACGATTCGCGCATGGGTTGCCTATCTAAATGTTGTACATTTTTACAAGATAAACATAGATAATAAGTAGGTATACATTGTGGTATCGGCTGTTAGGAAAATAAATATTACATTAGATGAATAAAAATTAGTGTATTTACTGATACTTATGTCTAACGAAAGTCGGAAACTTCTACTTCAGCTTTATAAAGTACTAAAAAGACAAACCACATATTTTAACGGAAATTTGAAATATAAACGAAACGATGAAAGTCAGAACCGATGTACACTATTTTACAGTTCAACTTTTTTTAAAATAATTTATGCCTACTGAGCCATTCACTCAAACACGGGAGAAGAAAAATAGTTTATCAAAAACAACAATTTTTTTCTAATAAATGTTTTGTGAGCTGGGGGAGAGGGCCAACCCCCACATGTTAACCTTTAATTCTAAAACGGGTAAGTATTTTTTCAAAAATATGTTTTTTGATTCTTTCGGATTTGTAAAGAAACATATTTTTGAAAAAATACCCGTTTTAAAGTTAAATGACAAGAGATATTTTTGAAAAATTATTTTTCTCTCCCCATGTTTAAGAATGAATATCTTCGTAGGCAGAAATTCTTAAAAAATTAGTGTTATTTTTACACCAGTTTAATTTCCGAGAGGTTGCCGGCATAATGAGGCACACCCTGTATATTAAGTGTCGTTGGCTAGATATATATACCTTTATAGTTATAATAAATCAACGTTTTGTGAGATACGAGACAACTATCGAAAAGCTTTGTCGCATTGACCGAGATTGTTTATGTATAGGTACATACATTCTGTTAGTATAGTACACAGGCTAAAAGGTTTTGATAATACTCGTATATAAGTTTAAATCTTACTTGGCATGGATTGTGTGTAGATGTTAGAAGTTACATCAGATCATCAAACCCCGACTGTTTAGTATGTACCAAAAAATACCCTTATTCTGTAAAAAGGAATACTCGCAACTCATAAGTAATACCATGTTACTAACGTTTAAGGTTGTTCAGCAAGAAGATGCGAAGAAAGTTATGGCGCTGAATATAGCAGCATCCAAAGCCAATCTTTCCAATTATCAGCCCTCATTCACAACCTTTTCTATTTGTATCCCAGACAACTGCAATCCAACAGATGTCTTTGGTTCATACGGGATAAGCGATGCATCTTGCACTCTGAAAGAAGACCGGCAGTTGATGGATACTGGCGACATATCCTTTCTGTAAGATAACATGCTTTATCTCATGTGAAGTTAGTGATTTACCACTATAAAGTTTGTCGAGTAGGTACTTTAAAGAAATCGTAAATTAATTATAGTATGGTTTATTATTCGTTGCTGAAATGTAAATGTGTATGTACATGAGAAGACGTTTATACATATTTCCAAAATTAAAGTGTTTCTGGAAAATATTTTTAATAAGTCTAATCGTTTGTGTGAAATCTTGTTTTTTTATTGGGTTTGACAGCGTCGGTTTTGCAGCGAAAGGCCTTTGCTACACCACTCGAAATTACGATCAACCTGAACCATGAAAATGGTTAATATAACAGTGTTTGGAACCAATTGGAGAACGGCTATCCCTACAATCTCTTTCGCTCTCCGTATTTAAAAAAACGAGGCAATCTAACACAAAAAAGACCAAGATTTCAATTTGATGTTTACCTTCTCTTTAATGTTATTCATCTAAGCTGTTTGTAACGTTTTAACAATATCAAGGTAATCGTTTCACACTGCAAATTTTAGTGTGACTCAGGGTACTCTAGACTTAACTTTTAGAAGTGATAAAATCTGATTTACCTCACTAGCTTATTATTTTCACTCTTAATTACAAGCTATCACTTCATCTAGGTGTGACTAATACGAAACAGTTTTGTTCTGAGGGGTGACGTATGATAACTTGCAACTTTTCGAGTACTAGAATTAATTGTGAATTTCTACATGAGTGTAAATGATTAGTCATTATTTCCTTTTTATATTATATTACATAATCTACATTATTAAATAATTTAAATCAACGATTAGTTTGAATTCTAAATATAGTTTCCATTAATGTGCCTTGTAACAAATCAGGGTACAAAATATGTTTTTCAAAGGGTAATGAATATAACGGGACATATGATAAAAGTACATAAAAACACGCATTTCCAAATGATAGCTCTAAAATATCATTTCATAGGAAGTTAAAAGTTAAACTTAAAGCTTCAGTATTTTACACAATAACGTGCTACTCCATAGTGATACATAATTTTCAATTTAAGGTGGTTCCTGGGTGTCATTACTATACTGATGATTTTAAGCACTGTTTTCGACATCCATCTTCACAATCTCAAAGAAGGTATGAAAAATTAAACCTTTTTTATATGAAAATATAAAATATTTTTTGTAGAACCATCACATCCTTTGCTACTTTCCTTTTCTGTATTAACTAATATTAAGAAGCTCTTCTACATCTCGAAGTCTCAAAATCAAGTTCATTGCTTTAACGGGATGAAAGCTATCAGTATGATTTGGATAATAGCCGGCCACAGGTTCCTGATGTACCATCGCAAACCAGAAATTACATCGAATACCCTGGATTTTTATATAGTAAACACTTAATTACCATTACCTTGACCTATAATAAGAGCCGATTTTAAGGTGATGGGAAAGTGGTATTCTCTTGTAATAGCAATGTCGCATATTGCAGTTGATACTTTCTTGTTTGTTTCTGGAGCTCTAGTATGTTATACATTTTTGAAGACAACCCACAACACCAATAGATTTAACCTTGGTTTGTACTACATGCACAGGTATATAAGGTAAGGTATTGTTCGTAAATGTATTACTTCAGGTCATGTTGGGGAACAGAATTTCTTTTGTGTCAAACAGTTTTCTTGTGAAAGTATTTCGCTTACTGTATCAAAAACTGAGATTCCCTCCTCGCAAACATTTATTTCTTTGTAATATTTAAAAGATCATGAGCAAGGTGTACAAGGAAATGTACTATTTATACCTGGGGAGCAACGCTCTAGTGGGAACAGTATGGAAGTGCATCGCCACGTATTAAGTGTAAAAAAACTAGCATAAATATTGCAGATATTGCGCGTAAAATTGCTACTTTTTAGCACTTCAGCTCTAGCATCATGCAACATATGCTCGATCCACTTTAGCACTTATTGAAGTTCTGTATAACTCTTTGTAGCGTTATATTTCGTTGCTTATGTCAATTCCTCGAGAAACTGTCTTCTTATTAGTCTCTTTTATGTCTGTTTCATTTTGTTGTAGTTGTTACAATCTGTTGTGAACTAGTTGTTGAATTTCCTAATAGTTTTGTGTCATTTGGTGTACGAAATCCTCTCACGGTTATTTAGAACTCTTTGTAATTTATTTACCCTCACTTATTGAGTTTTCATGTACTTTGCAATTCTCATTAAGTGTAGATATATTATTCTTTTAAGTTTTTCTTTTGTCAATACTTCTTACTTTCTTCCTTGGCATATTGATTGACTTTGCATTTCGTGTTTATTTCAAGTACCAATCCTGTTTTACTTGATCTTATTTCACAAGTTGAGTTCGGTTTTTGGCAGATCATTATAGCATATATTCGTAATATTTTTGTTCCTCGTGCCTTGTTTTTGTTTTAGTTCTCCTAGTTACTACATTGGCATGGTTTTTGTTTTGTTTTCATTTGCTTTTTTTACCATTTATATCTTTTATCTTTAGCTTTGCGTATATTTTACTTGTGTTCTTTGTTATTGTCTGGTAATTAACTTTAGTTTCTTTGTTTTCTTTAATTTCTTGCATCTTCTAGACTTTGAAAAATAGAAAAATATTTCTTAAACTATTTCAAATGTGATTGTCTACTGCCCACTTACTAGTCGTGTACCCAAATTTTAAGTCTTTTTGCTTTATGACGTGCTGCAATCTGGAGCTTTAGGCATATTTTGAAGACGAAGAAAATGTATACTTTCTAGAATTATCCAATTTTATTACTAAATGGATGCAAGCATAGCTTAATCTTGTATTTGCTATTATTTATCTTATAACACTCATAGACTCCGAAAGTGTGACACCTACCTAATTTTAACCGAATAGAAATGAAAAATGTATGTGCTTTGTGATTAAAAGGCTATTTATAAAATTTTTCAGTACTATTTATTAAACTTTTCTATGTAGGTTCACACCAGCGCTAGCCGTATTATATTTCATGCATGTTACTATTATTAGAAGGATAGGAACAGGACCAACATGGAACAAAACATTTGGAGATATTAGAAATATTTGTCTAGAGAATCCGTGGAGTTTTTTCTTTTATATACTGAATTACGTTCCAATGGACAAAATGGTAAGTTTCTTATTCACAAAGAATGCGTAAACAGACATAAGAAACATGATTAGGATGTATTATTAATAGGTGGCATACTATCGTATCGTATATATAATTACTTTTGAAATAATTTTAAAATCAGAACTAAAAAATTTAAGCCGTCTCTGGTAGCAAACTGTTAAACATATCAAGTTAAACAGAAAGACAAGTCTGAAAGCGACTTAAGTGCGAGCACAATTTGCCAATAAACCTGAATTATCCTGAAATTCTTGTAAGACAGTCTCGAAAATTTATATTGCTACGTAGTCTACATTTGTTGGCGACATTTTGTTCTGAGAATTTCGTGTATGTGCTCGTCAGATTATTTAAAGTAGCCAAACAGTTCTTCAGTTACATATTTATGCAGATAATTCTATGGTGGGAATCACTTCATAGATTACAAGTTCCTGATAAATTAATAGTGATTTTCTAACATAACTATTTTCACCTTATTGTTTTGGCCCGTTTTATTTTATATAAACTTACACCTACAGTAAGTAAGTAAGTAAGCAAGTCCATCAAGTATAGATTATTTTCTTCCTCACACGTGTATGTTTCTTAAGATAACTTAAACCTTGGACATGGAGAGACTCTCTTAAATTAGTTTAAATATATTCGATTAACATTGTTTATTATAGTGACGCTTCTGTCAATTCTAATAAATGATATTTAAAGGCAGATTTTGGTAACACATGAACCATGACTTAGTTTTAATATCATCTTTTAATGGCGTAGGTCATTATTTTTCCAAGCATGGGACCTACCTACGAAACTATATTAATAGGTTTATTTTCCTGACGAGTAAGTAGTTTACAGTCTATAATATTTACAGAAATATATATGTTATTCCATAATTTTGACTAATTTCTTTTCCTCTTAGCTTCACCCTTTTATCTTGTTGAATTGTTTCTACATTTCCTTAATAGAAGCTAGCTTTTTTAGTAATCCTAAATTAAGCTTGAAATATTACCACTATCACTGAAAAGTTCGCTTCTAATTACATGCATGCTTTAATTAACTTCTATAAGTAATGATTATTGTCAATCCAATCTCAAATTTATTGATAGTAATCCAGCTAAATAAGATTCGTGGTGAATGGATGAACTGTTTTAATTTCAGTGTCTTGGACACACCTGGTACTTGTCAATGGATACGCAACTATACATGTTAACACCGCTGTTACTTGTTCCTCTGGTTCAGCATCCTAAAAAAACTAAGTACTTCTTGCTTCCAGCAGTGTTGGGTGCATCAATACTGGCCCCGGTTATAATAATTTACGCTTATGGAATAAAATAGTACGTATTAGGTATTAATAACAGCAAAGAATGATTGTTGTTGAAGTTACCTATATATATATATATATATTGATATAGCGTAACAAAGAATAAATTATTTTTGTAGTTTGTAGATATAGATGGATTTCGGTTAGCAATGTTTACTTGTCTTTAAAATTAGTTGACACACATTTTTTTCAGTAGCTATGAGAGGAATAATTTTTTGGCACATCACATTGTCATAGAAATCAAATTTCTTCTTCGCAGAAATAAATAACCTCTCCTTATTCTATAATATCAAATGTKCCCTAACATGACAAMAGATCAAAACTAGTCTTTAAGAAATGAGACAAAAACTTATAGAAATACAATTAAACACCTCTTGTAGCTTTAAAAAATACAATAAGTAATTTGTTAATTTTTATTGTTAACTTAATCTGTATTGTTAATATACAACCTTAACTGTAGTCGTACGATGGATTACTTCCATAAATATTATAACCCCACGCATACAAGGATTGCACCTTACATCATTGGAATAGCTTTTGGAGTGTTCCTTTGGGACAATCCACCCAGAGAACAGAAGTTACGGATTTCTAGAGTAATACTATTATTATAAGCTAATGCACTAGTTTAACATATCCGTTTTGCAGCGTTTGAGTGCAACGATGTGGACAGTTATGCTTGCTATGACTTCAGCAATCTTCATCAGACTGGGTGCGGTCATTGAAAACAACAATGCGATTGAATCTACTCTCTACATGGGTTTACATAGACCTGCATGGGCAGTATTTCTCTACTGGTTATCATTTGCTTGCACATACGGATATGCAGGTAAAATAACTAGTATACTGTGGCCGTATTACAGAATTCCGTAATACGACAATTATGTTTTGTTGTCAACCCGAGATGAACCTCATGAGTTCTGCTTAATTTTTGTTTAGTCACATTATGAGTAGTGGTTATAACTCTCAACACTATCTATATGCAGTCGTATTTATTATTTAATGAGTCACAATGTGTGACTAATTGTAAATTACAAAGCACGAGAAACTACAGTTTTATTCAAATAAGAAGAGTGAMAAAATAAAATAGCAAACAAAAAACATTTATATTTTGGTATAAACGGTCATTCACGAAGAGTGGCCCGTTGGAAGTTTAAGGAAATGATTTTGTACATAAAGGTTATCTAGTACAATCTATCTAACTAAAATATTGGCATTTTTCAGACACTGCCAGGGCCGGGCCCATAGGGGGGTAGGGGAGTAGCCCTGTCAGTTGGTTAAAAACTGCCGCAGTTGGCTCCAAAATTGATTAGTCAAATTTGTTAAAAAAACAATTAATAATTAAAGTTAAATCAAGAAGGTGGTATAAAAATAATGTTAGTTTCCCCACGGCATCCGCGAATATGCAATAATTCCTCGTTGGCAATGACGAGTAGTCATTAGATAACAATGATCGACAGTGATTCGGCAGGCAATAGTGTTGCCAGTCAGTACACTAGTACATTATTATAAAATCTAGTACATTTCTTAAAATAATTTTTTATGGGCATCTAAAAAAATAGCAACAATTTTCAACAACGAATATAACTCATAATGTATTTCAAAATGTTAATAATATACTATACTATACGGTCTGGTCTACGTTGCAGCGTTTGTGGTTGCACCTTACAGAAAGTTGCATTTTACTCGAGGAGCATAATAAAGTTGTTGTTATATATTTTTTGCGGTTTTGAATTCTACGTAAAATTCTAGTGAGGCTTTGTGTAACACATGAATATACTTAAATGTTATAATTTTCGAGATATAAGAGTTTAAAAAAATTAACAGCTACAGGATCCCGTTCGACGCCTACCACACAAACAAATGTGAATCGAATGTCGATAGTATGAATGACAAAGGTCCAAAATACACCTTAGTCAAATCAAATTTTGAAAATGGTGTATGCAGCAGTTACAGGATGACGTCATAGTTAAGTATTTAAAAATAGGCAAAATTCAAAAAAATTATATGGAACTTCCTGTTTTTTATGCAGCTTTTGGATTCTAGGCAAATTTTAGTTGGGGTTTGTGTAAAACACTATGAGGCTACAAGTAACAGATTTTTTTATATTTAACATTTTATGTGGAAAACTGTTGAAATTGCATTTTATGCAACTTCAGGAGTGCTTTGGATGCAATTTGACAGACGCTAAAACAAGTGTATATCTAGTCTGCAACATGCTGCCGGTATCTCACACTGAGATATTCTAATTAATTGTTACCATCAGTTATCAGATAAAAATATTTGCTAGTGAAAGAAAGCAATGTCTAATAATTATTTATGAAATAAAAAGAAATGATTATATAATTTGATATTTTGCGTTGTCATTTTTACTTTACACATTTCCAAATGCCTATCGTATGCAAAGACGGAGGCTAATAAAGCAAAATCAAATAAAACATTTGTTTTAGTTTCAACACCACCGACAAAAACAAAACACTAACAATTTTTATTAGTTTTAACATTTTTGTATAAACAGACGAGAAACTTAGCTGCCAAATTTTTTATAAACTCTTATATCTCGAAAATTTTAACATTTAAGTATATAATGTGTTACAAGCCGCACTTGAATTATTTTCATTCAAAAGATCACATTCGAAAACTTGATACTGCAGAATTTCATAATTCCACCCTGGCCGTTCCCCATCGTCTAATACGAACTTGTCGTGACACACCCTGTATGTATTTTAGAAAATAAATTTGTTTTGAGCTACTTAATACATAAATATTTTCAGTATTTTTGCCTTTTTAGAATGTCTGTGCGCTATTGAACTGCACCAAAAATTACACTCAAAGTATTTGTTTTTAATACCGTTGTCTGAATATGAATAGTATGAATATTCAGAAAAAAGTCGATACTTGTATAGTATCGACGTTCATAATCAGGAACATTTAATCATGGATATTTTGTTTTTTTTCAAATGAAACGGTATATCAATTGTGCTATCAGTAAATGTGAAATTCAGCTCTCTTCAATTACTTTTTTAACTATTGAGTAGCTACTTCACTTAACTGTAAACTGCTTATAATATTTCTGATAAACCTAGTTATAAAAATGTAAAGGGCAATATGAGAGGAACTGAACGTAAAATAATAATACTTAGTATTTCAAATAAATTTCAACTTCCAAAGTAGGTAAAAGACCAAATTGATTTACTGCTTGAAACATTCTCGTTTAGAAAGCATACCCTTATTTTATGCTTTCCCCTCATATTAGATCCATAAATAAAACAAAACAAACAAAAGATGACTTAAAAGACAAATCTGCCAGGAGAACACATATAAACTATTCAGATGCTGATATACTAAATTTATTCAGGAAAACTGTGCTAGAACTGAAAACAAAAGGCTCAGTTTTTTCATATATATGTACAAACATATAAGTACTTAATAGCTGTAAAGAATGACAAGCAATAACAATCTGTTGCTTCACTATTTTAAAGTTACTTCATATGCTGTTCATTATTTGTTACACACTATTATATTATATGGGAGATAACGCCTCCAGTTGTAGCACTTTAAATTTCTTTCCCACCTAAGGAACCAGAAGTTCCTTGAATACGCTGCAGCACTTCTTCTTCGGTATTCACTGTACCACTAACGCATACCTGATTTTATTCTGCCGCAATCCAGTGGAGTTAGGTTTAGAGATCGCGTGGGTAGGAGCTTTTGATAAAAGCACGATCCATACTCATTTAGTAACAAATCTTCAATAAGATCGGCGACCACTGTTCTTAAAATATTCAAATACAATACAGAATCCATATGCCGGTGGTAAATAAAATGCCGGAACAGAATCTTCATATGCTAATTAAACCAAATTTGTTTAAAAATTATTCTCCAGTTTTACGTTAGGATTATTTTTGTCCCAGAAATGGCAGTTTTTGCTGTTTATAATACTTTCGCGCGTAAATTCTGTTTAATTCGTCCAAATTATGTTTAATACCATGTTACAGAAGTATTTTTTTCTTCCGCATTTGTAGAAACTATGTTATTTAGAGCTGTGTACTTGTAATAGTGTCACTTATGTTTTTTTTTAAATCAACGAATTGAAGAACCCTAACTGTACTGGCATCTTTTATAGATGCTCAAGGATAAGCTTCAAAATAAACGTAGAATGTAATTAGATCTACTTATGACATTAATTTAAAGTTTGGGCCAGGTAAATTAATAAACGTAGTTGATCTTTATTTAAGATTATATTGTCAAGAAAATGTTGAAGATGACCCAGAATTATTAGCAGTTATTCATAGTGATGAAGAGATTATTAGTATTATTTCTGAATATAAATATAAATACCAATTAACCACAAAATTAACCCAATTTGTCAAAATTAAGAGAGTTTACTCATAATGGTTGGACAAAAAGTTATAAATGTGTACCATACTGAACATAGCAATCTGATATTCATGTAATTGAAAATCTTTTATTTTTTAACTAAAGTTTAATAGTACCATCATCATTATATTGGTCTAACATGCACAAGGATATTGAAAATGTTAAAAATTGTAGACAATGTGATATATTTCGTACAAATAATATTAGAGAACCGATTCCACATCAGATCCCAAGGTATAGCTTTGAAAAAGTATCAAGCAATGTTCTTGAGTTTGGGGACAATCTTATCTGGTAGTAGTAGATTATTCTTCAAAATGGATTGAATTGGCAATTTTGGAAGACAAGACATCTGAAACACTAATTAATAATCTGAAAGCAATATTCAGAAAATTAGGAATACCTAAAACATTAATTGCCGACAATATGCCATACAATTTTTATCTCTGTAGACAGTTTTCTAAAGAATGGGGTTTCAATATAGTCACTAGTATTCCACATTATTCCAAATCAAACGGGTTAGCGGAAAAATCTGCAGTGATAGTAAAAAACATTCTTCGTAAAACGACGGATGTATTAGGACTACTACGGTATCAGTATACACCGACGTAGTCCGGCGCTGAGTTATTAATGAATAAGAAACTAAGGGATATGATACCATCCGTGAAAAAATCGTTAAAATTTAACCAGTACAAACCACAATATGAAAGTGTAAAAGATAAAATCGTGAGAAACAGAAATTTAGCGAAGAAGTCTTATGATAGAGACACATGAAAGAACAGGCTTTAAAGAAGGTGAGACAATAGAAATTAAAAAAGACGAATGGGTGCCATAACTAAAAGGTTAGTACAGCCAAGGTCTAACATTGTTCGGGATGAAAATAACGGTACATATATAGGCGAAACAGTTACTTTTTAAGAAAGTCTTTAAATACATCTAGATTTCGGCACTGTATTATTAACCAAGGCGATAATGCTATTCCGGGTAGTAGTGAGGTAAAGAATAAGGATAATCGTGATAAATCGGACACAGTGTAGCTAGACCGGATATTATTAAACGACAGATTAAGCTCCCTAAAAAATTTAAAGATTATGAAATGTACCAGTAGTACCTATTTTTGAATTGAGATATTTTTTTTGAGTTAGGTTAGGTTAGGTTATATTCCAAGAAAGGGATATGTTGCGTAGTTCTGTTAATATGTTTAGTATGAGCTGTCAGTCAAACGAGTGCCAGGTATGGCAGGTGACATGTAACCTTCACCAAAACTAGATATTAGCTAAATTAAAATTAGAAGACAATCACGAAAACATTACATCCTTTAACAAACTCTAAATGATAGTATGTAAATGGCTCATATTTATTWTATAGAGAACCKCGTGTTTACTTTACTAGGACAAAAAATGGACAGTTTTGAAGCAATGCACGCGATAACGAATGTGGTATAAAACAAAACTGATCAGCGCCATGCGTTTGTTGTTGGACGGCTTCATGCACTCGCGTACACTGCTAAATGTGCTGCATACAGTATAGTATGTATATTATTACCAGTGACAGTTAATATTTCAAAATTTGAAAAAAAAAGACTTTAAAGAACATTATTTTTTATGGCAAGGGAAGGGAGATTGGTGCATTTTGAACATACTTAGAAGACAAACTGAAGGTGTCTTATGAACGGTTACTAAGAAGATGAAACAATGACAATGATATCAGGAGGGATTATATTTAAAAAATATACTTAATTGTGCGCTGCTTGCGTCATAATAGGGTTAGAAACTTTGAGAGTTTGCCTTATAAAACCCGATAACTCGGTATAATGGACTTCTTTTCAATATCTAGGCATTAAAAGCATTGTTTTGTCTTTTTCACCAAGTGAACAGCTATTTACCTGTTTTCAAAACACACTTTGATGTTCCTTATCTGACTATACTTTTTCAGGTATCATTAATCGCTTCTTGTCTTCCGACGTATTTCAAGTGCTTTCTCGACTTTGTTATTCTACGTATTTGATTCATATTACCGTGATACTAATGGATATAGCAAATCAGAGGACGTTGTATCACTTTTCGGTGTATGAAGGTGTAAGTTATAATGCTCTTAATGTTTTTAAGATAATTGTTATCAGGCATAAACTTTTCTAGCTATACAAGGTTTGCGGTGATGTATTCTTCAGTATAGTCTTCGGCCTTTTTTGGAGCCTGGCCTTTGAATATCCAATAATAGCAATGGAGAAAGAACTGTTTCGAACAGGTAGGAAAGAGGGCAAAAAAAATAAACGACATGCTAAAGTTGTTACGTTTAAAGCTAAGAAGCCATCAAGCCAACACCTTTACGACAGAAGTGTAGGCTGTTACACATCGGCGTCAACTAAAAACTTTGAATGTGAAACATTCAATCTTGGCGCAGCTGGCAGTTCGAACTGAAATATTTGTCAATTTAAATAAAAGATAAGAAATACTATGCTTTCATTTTTATTACGAATGTCATGCATCTGCAACACGGTAATTTGCAACAGACTGTTGTTTCAGCGTATCTTCCATATTATACATATGGTTAGAAGCATGCCCTAACTGACTGAAGATAGTGTCAGACCATTGAATGAGTTGAATTTATTTATATTTGTCAAAATTTTTCCTTTTCATCTTTTGAATTCCTTGGGTCCGAGGGGCGACATCTACCTATATACACAAAAAGAAATGCGTACGGATTTTTTTATAAAAAAAACGTACGAGTACACATGCATATATACCAGTGACTTCGAAATTAAACAAAAAAATCATGTTAGTAGAAAATTAGATGGCAATGCTATTACCCTTGTGTATACATATTATAGTGTGCTCACCTTATGGGATTTATCGCGGACACCATCGAGGTGCCTGGAGTCGGTTGTTTACATTTTCAAGTGAAGCCAACATAATAGTCACATTCTAAGGTGGAATTGGAGGAAAACAGAAACGTACTGTTGACCAGAGTAGTGCTCAATGTATCGTGCGATTGCCCGTGTTCACGCGCATTAGATGGTCCACTGTACTACAGGTGTTTGGAATGTTCTCTATTGTTGTGTAGTGTGGTGTAAAGTTTTGGTTAAAAAGAGCTTATTGCGAGCTGTGTAAGGACAAGGCGTATAAAAAAATTAATCCAGGCAATGGTGCGGATGTATCAAGTATGCAAAAAGGTGGGCTTTAAGGAGAAAACCGTATCATTTCACCGGTAAGCATTGTTTAGGTTATGTTTATATTTATATTTGTTGTAATAGGCGTCGTTTGATAAATTTAGCGAAATTAGTTACTTTATAGAGAAATAAGTTTATAAAATGTAATGAAGTTGATAGTGAAGGATTGATACATATGGAATATGAGTACTGTTAGTGGTAGACGTTTTAAAAATAAATATTTGTAGGTAGCAGAAGAGAGCCGATGTGTTCCGAGTAAGTACTTCAGTGATGCCTGATGCGGATTTTGATTTTAAGTATTTCTTTGTTTTTATAATAATTTTCATTTTCGCAGATTCTGAATTTTTTTCCTTATATTTCTATGTGAAGAATGACTAATGTTTTCTCATTAAGTGTTGATTATGAATACTAATGCTAGAACTCTGTTGATGTTTTCATTCGGCCAAAACTTTTTTCTCGTGTGTAACGAAATTAAATTAGTGTTTGTTGTACAAAAAGACGTTTCTTTGCTTTAACTGAAAGATTGTTCGAAATATTATTGATGTACGCACCGCTTTTGTTTTTAGTTGGAAGTTAAATTATCTCACTGTTGACCCTTTTATAACAGTACGCCAATGTACTTGGAGGAAAACTGTATCTCCCCCTCGTACTCGCGCTCTCCTCACCTTCATTGGTCTTGACGTCAGTTCCAACCGTATTTATAAATGAGATGTCGTGTCCATCTAATAATATGTCAATGGCGGACACCTATTTTGCTAATTTATCTCTGTATGGTGGCGGTACGTAGCGGTAAACATCGGAACTGCTACATGGTATTAAATGTGGTAAATCGGAGCGGTATCCCCACGAATCCCGGAATGTCGAACCACGGAATTACGAACTAGCGAAACCAGTACCGACGAACACAGGAAACGTCGAATCATGGAAAGAAGTGAAATTAGTTACATACCAGCGGTACCTCAAATTTTGTACGAATGTATGTGTTGAGCTCATGCAACCGTACATATAAATGTGACTGTAGCCATCCTCATCAGTACCACATAKTATTGTATTTGTATTATTTCGTATTGTACATAAATAAAAGATGTTATAAATTACTGCTCTAGATCTAAAATTATTATAACATGTGAGATCGTTACGTGGTGCTTGCAAGAATGTCGTGACAACCTTCATGAAAACCTTTATTTTCATTGCATTG
The DNA here is from genome assembly GCA_025024175.1 of Rhyzopertha dominica. Taxonomy (NCBI): domain Eukaryota; kingdom Metazoa; phylum Arthropoda; class Insecta; order Coleoptera; family Bostrichidae; genus Rhyzopertha; species Rhyzopertha dominica. The sequence continues at coordinate 18,915,274 of QCXZ01000041.1, forward strand.
CATTTTAAAAGCTTGCCATATTACACTCAATGCATCTATTTTTTGTAAATACGTGGAAGTTGCCTCATAGAATCAAATAGTTGACGGTATCTCCACCACCTTTAAGTTGGCTTTAAAAGTTCAAGCATAATCATACCTATTTTGTTTCAGATTTTTGTTATAATTCGAAGTTTTAACAAAACATATGACGTCTTATTTAGAATAAAATAAGTTAATGTCACTACCTTATAAGCAAATATATTTCCATGGTAGATTAAATAAGAGGTAAGTATTAGTCTTTTCTATTACTATGCTCAATAAAGTTTTAGAAAGCATTTTAAAATATTGACAGATTTCAGAAGGCAAACCTATTACTTTTTGCAGACAATGATTTATATATTATGTATGTACTGTTACTGTTTTGAGCGGAATCCTCATTTTAAGAAAATCTGCATTTTTAGGGTAATAGTTACGGTCGGCTGGAAGAATAATTACCTAGTAACCTGATAACTACTTATTAAATATACAATACAACTAAAATATGTTTAAGTACCACTGGTTTAATTTTTCCCCCGTTCGACTTTCTTGTGTTCGTTAGTCGCGTACAAACAGAATGTTCGGTGGTTCGACGATTTCCTTGGTTCGACATTCCGGGATTCGTTATGGACTCAATCGGAGCTTTGAATTTCGTTAGAGGGGAATATCAGACTGTACCCCTTCAATCAAACGTCTGCATTACACGACTAGGACCAGGGAGCGCGGGTGAGGCAAACAACTTCTAATAACAGAGAGATTGATATACGACATACGTGCACCTGCAGGAGCCATCGAAAAATGAGCATTTTCGACTTTCGCGATTCCGCACATCATGGCATGCAAATTGCAAAGTTCCGATAGGCAATGGCTATTAATAAAATCTGTATGTTAAAAAACTGTTTCATACAAAGATCGCTGGCAATTTATAGACGAATTTTGTTAATTTGGGTAATTAGGTAGGAGCGTTTACATTTGTGACTATTCCTATTTTGATATTTATTTCGTAGTTTATGAATTTTTGGTAAAGCATAGCTTTTTAATATTAAGGAATTTTTTAACTTTAATTTGTATTGAATGTATTGAAGATTACTATCTATCTGTTTATTAACAGTCCTCTTAGGTAACATTTTGGATAAAGAAGACGTGTTAAAAGTTAAACTAATATGGAATTTATGAAATTAAATGCTCCCCATATGAAAAAAGTACACAGGCCAAACACAATATAGGTGGCTAAGTATTAAGCCGGGTCCAAATTAGTAAAAATTTGTGTTGTGTAGTGTGCGCCGTAAAAATGTATTTTAATAATGTAGTGCATACGTGTGCGGCGCATAAAAATCAACGTAAAAATATCTGTCGCGCACGATGCACGCTAGCGTCGGTTGGTGGTTTTTTTGACTAACATCAAAAGGAATTTGCGCTAAAACATAAACGCTATGTAGCCGCTTCAAAAATGAAAACAAGATTTGCTGCAAAACACATACTAAGCACAATGGATATTTTCTTGCTGTTGACATCAGGGCATCAAGTCTTCATGTCAGATGTTTGAATTCTCTGAATTACTGTTGGTGTAACTGGTCCAAAGAAGATGTGCGACGTTCATTATCCTGTATAATTTGATATCAAAACATAATAACCAGAAAAACAAAAAAAGATTAAGACTTCTAGAACAAACCACAGTATTTCCTGAAGTCTAAAATCAGCTGCAAATCTCTGAAGGTGCTGCTTTTTTGACGCACGGGCCGAGCGCTTACGAACGGCACACAACATAAATAATGTGAACCCAGCTTTAGATTCAAAGGCCATAATATGCATCACGTAAACAATGGAGACAGAGAAAAGTCCCAACTAGAACTGCATAATATGGAATGGAAACAGCAGATCCCGGATTTATCATAACCAACGTCAAAAATATAAAACTGTTAACACGTGTCCAACTTGATCCCCTTAGAGGCTATTTATCTATATGAAACGCATTTTAAACCATCTGCTAAATACGGATCTTACGCCTCGAAATAACCCACTTAACACAAGAGAATAGCCGAATATGTAATATAAACATATTCTTCCCCATATGTTTGACTCACTTTTATTGTTTTGATTAGTTATAGTTGTTAAGCCACTTAAGAGTTCAGCGGAGAGGTTGAAATGTATTATTGGATTTGCGAAAATTTAATTTGGAAATAGAATKTAAAGACATATTTGGTTATAAAACATTAACAACAGATCCACTTATTCTTATTATTTGTCTCTTTACCTAATTATCTTCAAGTTTTTGAACATAAGTTCCTATTGTTCCTATTAAAGTTATCACAGCACATCTTTTATTATGTTACATTAGGTGTCCGAAACCGTATCTCATTTACAACATAGTCGATGAAATAACAAACATTGTAGCCTGAACTACCCTCACACGACCTATCTTCGGAAGTCTCGTTTGTCAAGGTTTGCAAGACTGTTTTATTGCTTGTTCGATTGTTTTTCGAAGTATTATCAGACGGGCCGTCTGGTTATAATAAAACATATATCTGAGATTGAACTGCTGCGGGACAGTAAACGTAATATTGAATGATATGATTTCTTTTGCCTGTTAGACAAATTACTTATAAATAGGTAGTCAATAAATCGTACGAGGAATAACAACCCAAGCATTTATAAAAAACCGAGTTCATCTTTTAATGGGATATCCTACGATAGGCGCAGGCGTTACCCTTAGAAAGCTATGTTGGCAGTTTGTATTTTGCATATAAGCACACGAACATTTACACGTTCATTATACGAACTAAAATGATTTGTAAGAGAGTATGGCTGCATAAGACATAAGATTTTGCTTTTAATACGTATTATAATACAAATTTATATGGATATACTATTTTTGATTGGAACTCGTATTCTGCACTCGCGTAACTATAGCACCACTTGGCAACATCGGCAAAGGAACTGTTTTAAAGTAGGGGACATGAGGGGTACTCAAAATGCCGGTAATGTAAATTACTTATATTTTACAAATTCGTTACAGCACCATCAAACGTCTGCCCCCAGAAACACTCGCATTTCGCCCCCAAAGTCTGTCAGTTTTTTCGCCATGTAGGTGAGCACACTATAATATGTATACACAAGGCTATTACACTGACATGATGACCATGAAACTACGACTAATCAGATATGTTCAGTAGCAGACCGGCAACGTTGGTGAATGACGTCAATCCGTGACTAGGGCGATAAGTATCATCCTAGGTGACTACAATTTCTTACATTTTAGAATATTTGCGCGTAGTCACGGTGTTACGTCATGCGTCAACCGGGCAACAATGCTTTCGCCTAGTGAGCATATCTAATTAGTCTTAGTGTCATGCATGATAACAAAGCCACCTAGCTGCCTCAATGCTTAATGGGAACTGCTTTCTATAGGAAGTGACCTGTATTCTGCCAAGATGGCATGCACCTGCATACCTCAACTTGACAGCAGGCCCTACGGCAACTTTTGAAGGCGGGCAAGAATCGACATAGACATTAAAATGCATGCCTATACTATGCGGCCTGCACCGCAACCAACTACTGAGAGATCTGTTTCGCTGTTGTTACAGCTCGTCAGTGTCGTTTAGGTCTAGTGCAGACAGTATGGCATAGAAATTGTTTTGCCTGTATACTAAAGGCTTGGTAAGATGTTAGTAGAACCTTAGATGGCAGTGCCACCTGTCAGCATTACACTGATATGATGCAAAATTTACTAAAGGAAGGAGCCTGTATTCTACCAAGTTGGCATGCACCTGCATACGTCATCATGTCAGTGTAATGCTGACAGATGTCATTGCCATCTAATTCTCTACTAACATCGTACCAAGACTTTGGCAAGATCGTCTTCACTAGAGCTAAACTACACTGACGAGCTGCAACAACAGCGAAACAGATCTGTCTGTAGTTGGTTGCAGACAACATAGCAGACATATTCGGTTCCTAATATTTTTTCAAAAGTTTAAAACTAAAATCAGCTAGGGGATCAAACATTATTATGTAATGAAAAACTTAGAAAAACTAGTGCGGGAATAATCAAGAAAAACTGACATTATCGCCGCCTTCATCCGTGGGTCATAACAATGCGGTCACTCCGGTGGACAGACAAGGCGGTTTCACATACGCGCGGAAGATGCAAAAACAAAACATAAGTTACTCATCCGTTAAACTCAAACAGATACAGTTAAGACTCACCGAGGGGTTTTCACCCCAGGTCCTCATCATTATCCTATCTATGACTTTATCCCTTAGATTACATCATTAGTCAATGGTGGTTATGAATACCTTGTTAGTTTTCTCTCTTCAACAATTAGCTAGTGTCAACCTGAAATAGTACAGGCTTCCCCGAACGCTCATCCTAAGGCCTATAAGGTCGCATTCCAATAGCCCAGATCGGGGGCACCTAATAAGGCTACCACCCTCTCCACCAGAACTATGTCATTCGAATAGCCCGCATTACCCCTCGGAATGCAAGTCACCCACTCGTAGGAACCACGGCTGTTAACCGGGCACTCTGCGCTAGGGATTTAAAACTACCCTAAGGCACATCATGGTCAAAGACCTCGCTCTCTCCGAGCCAAAATAAATAATATTTTTCTGTCAAAAATAACATATCAATGCCTACTTTTGCATCTCCTCGCGACGCTGATATTTCTCGCCAAAACAATTAATCGCACGCATACGCATTCGCTTCGATTTTAGTATTAATCTTATTAACGGCGATTCTAAACAGAGCAAGAAATTAATAAACGTACAAAAACACATTTTATTTTAATAAAAACACAGGTACAAAAAACATTTAACAATACTGATTATATTTTTATGTATGTTGGTATTAACTAACGGTGTATTTTGAGATAGTGGGGTTTTATAGTAACGTCTAATTTTATTTTAACACAATTGTCAATTATGTACCAGCCTTATCGCGTGTTACAAATAATTAAGTCATGATCCTTGTCTGGGCCATTTTGTTATCTCAGTGTTCATTCAACAGATTCTGAAAACAAAGGACATCGAAAAAAATGTGCAGATTTTGTGTACTGATGGGTAGTAACCGTAGTCATTTGTTGATTATTAAGATACAAAAAATTGTAGGAATTCGACCAAAGGCACGAGTTAAAGAGTATTTTGTAAGCTTGCCTGTAATTGAAAACTACGCTTTATTGTGTTCCCTTTGTCTAATTCGCTGAATTTATATTTGAATTTAGTTTACCACGTGAATGCTTTCAGCGTCTGTAATATGAAATTATTATGAAAACGTAATATTTTAATGCAGATTGCATTAAGGTAATGAAACTGATCGTGAAAATAAGAATTGTACCGTAGTAGATAGGGCGTCATGTTGGAAAAAATGTGAGATCTATTAAGCATGTAAAACTAAACAAACTTGCACCAAATATACGCTTCTATTTAATTATGATACTATTTGATATATATTGTTAAATTACAAAAATGCAAGGGAAACAATTATTTATAGCAAATAATATGAACTTGTGGGAAATAAATGATATAATCTGTAAGTTATCAAACTGAATAATATTTGGTTCTGTTTCTGCAATTAAGAAAATTACAAGCTATTATTTTTCGTAAAATAATAAAAGAACTTACCGCTTTGGTCAAGAGAAGCAACACGATCATCTCTTTGAGGTAGGGATCTCACTGCTAGGACTTTGGATGCCTAATAATTTTTAGGACCAGCTCAAAGTAAGTAGGAAAATAAAGCTCAACACTTTGTAAAGCAAATGTAGGTATTTCGTGTGTTAGTTAGTTAGTTAGATGGCAAATCAGTATGCATTTTTTACAAAAGGTAGAGAATTGCAACAGTGTATCTAGTTTTTGCATAAAGAAGTAAAGACAACTTTCAAAAGTAACCTACATCAAGAGAGAACTAGTTAAATCAATATATCTAGAATTCCAAGAGTAAATGGAAAGCTAAAGTTAGTTCTTCAACTTGCAGTACAGTTTATGCATCAAAAATATATGTGAGTTAGCGTACTTATTTGTTGTCAATACATTTTTTGTTTATCTGCACATAATTTTCTAAATTCTTGGTTGAAAACAATTTGTTTATTTTCTTTTGACGTTCTTGACTCCCATAATGATAAAAAAGGATGACACTAACATTTTATCATTAACGAAAAAATAATAATATACGAATCTATACAGAAAAGAAGACTAGATACCTTCTGGATTCAGAAAAAAAGGACAACATGCATACAATAAGAGGAAAACTATAATAAACTGGGAATCAAATAATTAAATACTCAAGCCGTTAATTCTCTTAAGAATTAAGTACCGGCCCACCAGAGCAAATGCAGGGATTTATAACCTATTCTGAAAAGGAAAAACAAAATACGGCAAAGCAAAAGAAAAGGGACAAGCGAAGAAAGGAGATGAAAAGTAAGTAAGAAAAAACCTCTTTTGAAAATTCTTCTCCATAATGAGGAAGGTTAGTTTCTCAAAGCTATCGAAGCGAATAATTTACATATATACAAACTAATTTAATAAGCGCCTGTTACAGAATTGAATAGAAATGGAAACGGATTATACAAAAGTTCTTGTGCAATTAAAATCAGGCCAGTAAGCTTAAACAATAAAACAGGAGAGGTTACTGAAATCAGATGGATTAAGTAGTTATTTTTCCACTTGTTGCTAATTCTTTGTTCAGATTATAATGAAGTGTTCGATAACAAGTAATTTCAATGTACAATCTAAACTAATGAATGGTTGCTTCAAATGTATACACAGTATCACTCATTTTGCAATAAGTTATCAGTGAAAGGCATTCTCTTATCGATAATACTCTAATTAAAGAAAAACCTACCGATTACCGCTGATGCTCTTGTACTTGCAGACCCTACGTCATTGCTTTGTCATATAACAGGACATCTGTTATTCGATGCAAAGTATGATACAATGAGAGGCAATCAAATATACATTAAAGAACATCCACTCATAGGCGGGTCAAGAACTTTTAAAACAGGGGAAACACAAACATTTTTAAAATTAGCGTTACTAATGTATATGTTTGACAGTCCCGATAAAAACCTTTTTAATGCCAAACATCGATGATGTCATCAATACTCAACTGATATTTTGATGGATGACTTGCAGCCTCAAGCCTTTGTAATGCTTATGTGTAAATACATGGTTTTACTAATTTCATATAAACAAAACGCTGCATCCGGATATTATACAAATAGCATTAAAATTGGATATGTATACAAAATCATTTTAATTGTGTTTAATATGTAATAATAATAATGAAATAATAATAATAATAATCATGATAATTGTGTACTCTATACTGTTTGTACCATAACCAATTGCATACAGTTTTTCTTTTATTAAGGTTCGTCAGTGCAGTCTAGGTTCAGTACAGACAGCATATCATAAACATTTATAGTGTCTTGCCTGTTTTGTGGAAAACGTCGCAGATACCTACTGTCAAGCTGAAGTATGTAGATACATGCCAACTCGTAAGATTACAAGTTACTTTCCTTAATGAAGTACTTCCTTGAAGCGGACAAGTGGTTTTCTCAATTCATTCAGTTTTGTTCATAGATAGCGGGGTAGAGAAAGTACTTAGTTAACTTTGTGTTAAAATTCACCAAATGACCGGGCAATCGACAATGTAGATCTCTGTACTTATAGACCACATCGTAGTGCATAAAGCCTCCGCTAGATATTGATTTTTAGAAAATGACAACCAAAGTTCGTCATCAAAAAAACGTCAAAAAATAAAAAAAAATAAGGTAGTTATTAGAAGATTAAGTTACATTATACACAGATGAAGTAAGGTAGTTATAAAGGCAGATTATGGGAAGCGGTAGCGTCTTAAGATGGCGAGTTGGACTAAAGAATGAATATGATTTATATACTAAACTATATATTAACAAGCAGAAAGGAAATGCTGTTAAGAAAAAGTATTTGTTGCTTCTTTCAGTTTATTACCAGCCATTTTTTTAACATCCTGTGCTTGAACCTGCCTAGATTTTTCATTGGGACCGCCACTGACGGGAAGTAGTTCCCGCTTGAGAGCACATGTGGCAATGTCGTGTCAGTTTTCTATTACTAATTTTACTCTGTAGATCTTTCTAATGATTGTTCAGTGAGATGTAAGAAAAAAGAAACCCAATTGTGCCACGCACATAAAAATGTGTATACTTGAACTTAAATCGGGTTGACAAGATATAGTAATCTTGAAATAGCGCTGTACAACGTGGGTTTGGTGTAGGTAGCATCTCACAGGTACAATATAATTTTCGACGATAAAGAGATCCATATCATATTTTAACATGGTTGTTCAACATAATTGTTTTGTAGAGCACCAATCGATCAATCTGACAAATTAGATTTATATTTACCTCTGGAATGTTGAAAATACATAAAAAATTAAATCTGTAAGATTTTGAGGACATATTTTTGTTAAGATTATTTTATAAAAAAAGCCCAAGAAGTACAGGGAAGTTACCAACATAAGTATCAATCTCAGTGAGACCTAAACAAGGTTATTATGTCTTATCTGGTACGTGATCGCAACTTCTCAACAAATGAATATGCCACCTGTTGAAACTTTCGATCAGTAAACTAATCAAGCTCTTATAACTTACTTCGCAATCGATTGAATTAATCTTAGGTTATCAAACGGCAAGCTGGAACTTCAATCAAAACAATAATTGTTCCTGTAGTGAAATGGAGACTGTTTTTGTGTTTCTTCTGGTTTTGTTAGCATGCGGCACTGCCTTAGACAAAGAATCTTTTTATACGTATTATATGAAATCGATGGATTTATCCAGGGAAGACAGCAACGAGACTTCAAAGTGCAACGAACATATAGGAAAATTTCTCGAGGGACTGATAGATGGCGAAACATGGACATTACAAAGTAAGTAAAAGTAGTCAACAACATAGCAAAACTAATTGTGGTCGACTGTTATTTATTTTTTGCTTGTCAGATAAATTAATATAGTAATTAAATCTTGTATGACACATTGGTATAAAAAATGCATCGCATGTTGCGTGCACACGCTGATGTCGTTTTGATCTAATTCGAATAAAGTTACATTTTTACGCTTCATCCTAATGGAATGTGTAGTACCTATTATTAGTTATTTGTTTGTTTAAATAAACACTTCTTATGAAAACCAACAACTTTTAATTAATATCTTTGTACAGCGAACGTAAACGAAAAGTAACAGCATAATAATAAAGACAGGGACGTATCCCACAAGGATACCAACTTAACCTATAGGCACTAAAATCGGCGCGAAATTTAAATTTGAAATAAAGTCACTATAAATGTATAATTATTTTTTAGTGCTGGATGCGTCTGGATCAGTCCCAGTTGGTATGCTGAGGGGAAACAGGATAGACATGGGTTTATTTGATGAATGCGTACAAATCAGGCACGAAACTGATGATGATATCATCAAAGGTCGTTACTGTTTTGGCGGCCTCATTGTACCTTTAACGGAAAGCGACAATTCATCGGATGTAAATGACACAGCATTTAGAAGTGACGTCCAGGTACATTTTCTATATACATATGTACAGAGTGAACAATTTAGAGAGGTGACATACCAGTGGTTCTAAAGCTTTGAATAACATGGCTAAGAGAAATTGCTGGAAATTATTTTCAAGTTTGTATAACCACCGCTAGAGGGCCCTACAGTATGTAGAGGGTTGCTATAAACGTTTCACGCAACGCGGGCGGCGTTGTATTTGTTTTCTCACAACCTCACAAATAAGATACATAACCTAAAAGGTATACGATACCATGTCGGCCCACAGTTCCGAAATGTGTTTTCTGCAACCTTAAAGTTGATTATTGCACCAAACAGTACAGAATATGTTGAAAATACAAACTCCCACGCGTTTTCTCATATTAAAATAAATCAAATAATTCAACAATCGACAGATTATAAGTATACGTCAAAGCAATTGTTTTGTTCACCTTCCTAAGAGGCGGCAAATTGATTTAATTGATAATTTCCATATTCTCTGAGCTAAACTATAATTTTTGTACTAAGCACTTATTTTGTAAAATGTCAAATAAACGTTTCTAAAAGCTTCTATAAAATGCAACGTTAATGCTAGTAAGTAACTTGTTCACTGACCGCAAGGGCCGTTTTCTGAATATTTTACCGAAATTACGATATTATTCAGAATTTTTAAACACAACGTTACGAGACTTCTCACGTAATTAAAATAGAATTAAATGCAGATAAAACTGGCGAAAATCGCATTTTGATATGCTTCTGGTGTTAGAAAATATTAAAGGTTGAATAGAATAATATAGAATAAAATCGTGGGAATTTGAAGCAGCTACTTTATTTAAATTCTTATTGTTAAAAATAGTAAAATAATGTATTTTTTTCTTGGCCACTTAAGTATATTTTTGCATTTGTAGCTAAAGCTACAAATTGATCCGTTAAAAAAAGGTAAACAAGCACTTGGAACTACATGGAAATATTTCTGAACATTTGATCGAATTGTGTAGTTGACTGAGCTATCTTTATTTATTTGTGTTCATTGCTATCTCTTGTTGGCTTTTTGTAATTTTTTGTTAATTTTTATTGTTCTTGACTTATACTAATCGATTCAGAAATCAATTATCAGTTGAATAATGAACATCATCTATACATAAAGTATCACAAATTTATAATAGTTTTGGAAAGGTAGAAGTACGTTTTCTGGCATAAATGTTAATAGCTAGCCAAGTACAGTAAGTTGTTCGTCTATTAAGTTTTTTGTCAGCATCTGCGAATTTAATATTTTCCACAAAAAGAAGAGCATAAAATCACTACATGACATTCAAAATAGTAATGCCCTCTTCCGGTAATAATTAGAAGTGATGTAAAGACGAAAATAATAATTATTGAGGTATCCTTACAAATTTTCAAAAGAATACTTAACATCAAAATTTCCTGAAGTAATCCTACGTAAGCTTATGTTTAGACACACTATATATATTGATATACTTAGTGTACATACCAAAAGCTACGTTCGCACAGGTCAAAAATGTCTTCTTAGTTTTTAAACGCTAGGAGGAAGTTATAGAGTGTATGGTTTGTGTCAAGATATTACAATATAACTTCAAAATGAGCTGTCGATAATCGTGGTAAACATTATTGCCAATCGCTTGTAACACCGCAGGATACCACAACAAAGCAGAACAGGCTTTAGGTAAAATTTCGAATTGTATATTTGTACGAAACATGACTACCAAAACGATGGATTCATAACTCTAACAAGTGTTGCATCAAGTCACCCGCTAATCGAGGGAAGATGATTACTTTTATTACTATTATTTACGTAGTCTCTGGGCTTAAAACGCACTTCTTTTGTCCGGAAAAATATAAAATGTTTAAGTTTGGATTACCACCACGATCCGGCAGCAGAATTGTTTGAAGAATGGTTCAAAAACCCGTTGCTATAAAACATACTACCGAAAAGCGACATTACTATGGAATTGGTATGTGGTAATACTTTCTATTTGTAAATTTATATAACATTTACCTAATTATAAGCCCAATTTTATTTGTAATATTATTTAAATGTATTTTAAGTGTACATGTTTATCAGTAATGGGGTATAAGACAACTATTGAAACTGAACAAGACATTCACTTACAATGTTTCTATTTTGCTCTACTATCCTAATACAACCATCAGTTATTTAAAAAAATTACATACGAATAGTTTATAACAATTACAAATCTGAAGGGTCCGTTCGTCCTGGTTTCAATGACTTGCCGAATTCGCGCTTCTTTCCAGCCAATCGTATTCAGTCTGTTGCACACTTGGCATCATTGTATGTCCTTGCCAAGTTTATTTACATGATCATATGTTTATGTAAACATAACCTAAACTAATGGGTACTTTAGAGTTGTCGAAAACTGGGTGTATTAATACCATTTCTCAGTTTGTAGGCAAAATATCATCAGGAAGCATAAAGACTGATTCGAGCAGCTTATCGCGTATTGATCACAACATCAAATAACAAAAAGCAAAATCTGCGAGTACTATACATAACCAAACACAAACACGTGCACTTTCGTCTTTCACTGTCATGCTGTCATTTGTCATTGGTTACGGGCATGTCCGTCAGCTGATTGCTTTTCTCTGTTGTCAAACGTTCGACCAGTACATACGTCATGATGACGTATGTACTGGCCGCGTTTAAAAAGGGGCGTTGTCTCCCGCCAATTTACAATAATTTTTTTAGGGCATTAAAACTCCACAGACGAAAGAAATATTTTGGAATTAGCATTAGCATACCTTTAGCTTCACAAAACATATTTTTCCAGAAAAGTGTCTTATACCCCATTAGCGATTGCAATAAAATATGTCCTGACATTTTCAGAATTTATTTAGTGTCATTTAATAGTTTTGTTGCCCGCTTTTATTTTATCAGTTCGTTTTACGGCTGTTTATTGTGGTTCGGTAAGTATAGCCCCCAACTGACTTTATTGCGACAATACCCAAACTCATTTTGAAATATAGTAAGATACACTATACCAGATTCAAATTCAAATCTAGTTTGGCCACACAATACAACCAGTTCCCAATATAGCATAAAATTGCATTTGTACGCAGTCATTGAATGCTATACAGTGTGCGTCTTAATAAGCCTCCTCTCCATGTTAACTTTTAAACGCTATAAGTTAAAATTCCTATAAAGTGCGGTCAATATCGTTGAAATGTTTTTTCTTCACCAGGTGAAATGGTTTTCTCAAAATTCTACTGCCTCAAAATTTTTAAATAGCAACGATCTTGCACAAAGTCTTTAGAGGCGCCCTGTATGTAACATTTTGTCGTGCTGGAAAAGCATTTGACCTACTTTTTGACAATAAATACGTTATTATGTCGGTTATGTTTAATACATTCATTAAAAACTTTTTGTATTAATATTATAATGCGACGATATGTGATCTTTTCAAGAATTACTGCTTGTCAAAGTGATTTTAATATAGATTGTCTTTGTGTAACATGTAATGCATCACTGAAAAGCTCTCCAATGAAAAAAATTGGGTTTCATAAAAAAACGAAAGTTTGGGCAATTAAATTTGAGAAAAAGTAGTCGTATTGAAACTAAAACTATTTAGCGAACAAGAAAAAATGTAGATTTACGTTTTAAAAACACTTTACCGGCTTGAGTTTAAAGTAAGATATTTTTTTTATTTTACAGGCTATAAGACCGAATCTGGTTCCTATGAACACAAGAGACTCTGATGACGATACTGACTTTCCAACTTATTTCGTTACGTCTATTTGCATACCTGATAGTTGCTACCCAAGTGATGTTTTTGGAGCTTTGGGAAGCGACGTCGCTTGCAGCACTGAAGATCAAAACAAAATACTCGACGCAGGCGATATAGCTTTCCTGTAAGCTAGAGTAAGACTCATGTGATATTGTGATTTTATCTAAAATACTCATATATAAATAATCTGAGATTTAGGTCTTCATTTGCAGAATTTTCTTTGGACTAATTATGATATTGTTAATATTAAGCACAAGTTACGATGTGTATATGCAAAAGAAAAAATTAAGTAAGCTCTAATCGACATTAATCTCTTGGACACATTTATTATCATACATACTTTTCCAGAAATCAGAAACTCGATTTTAATTGCGTTCTCGCTGTATACCAACGGTAAAAAAATCATAAAAGTCTCAAATGCTCAGAATCAAATCATGTGTTTCAATGGAATGAAGGTTCTAAGTTTATTCTGGGTGATAGCCGGGCACAGATATTCTCTTCAGAACGCCATCGTCGTCAATATTCTTGATACTGAAGAGGTAAGTTAACCATAAGCTATGTAATTAGTGTGCTTAGCATATCTACATAAAAACGAGTTGTTTTTTTCACTGAAGCAGTCGTCTCTCGTATTTTTGTTACCACCCTTTGTGTTCCAGCAGCTTTCGCCCGTCGTATGTTGTTCTTTGTTTTCCATATTCTTCTTACCTATTTTAAGGAGTCATTCACTTTACAGTCTTCATGATACTTGTGTGTCCTGAGTGGCTTAACAAGTAAAACTGAAAAAAGAACGTAGTTTAAAAGGGTGTGTAGGTAAATTAGTACACAAGAGTATATTTGTTTAAATATTTTGGCTTCACTTTTGCCAGAAGTAGGTCATTCATTGTTAACCATGCTTTTGTAACCTTAATCAGTTAATAACTGACTCATGCTTATAAGGGTTCGAATATTTGTCATCCAGCTGTTCACGTTGTTTTATATTATGTGCTAACTAATGAGTTATAAAATCCTTGCTGCCTGCATTGTAGTCAAAACTCAGACAGGAACGATTGACCATTGTCATATGCTTTGTTTTTATATCGTCCAACAACACATGCAATATCCATTTGCATTCCATATTTATATTTTATTAATAAAATCTGTGTCTTGTAATCGCTATTATGCTTTTCTCCCCATATTCAAACTTTGTTGTGAAATTCATCCGAAAATGTCCCTGTTTCTTTTTGTACGTATTTATTTTACATATTCCAGTATAATCAGCAAATAATATTTTACTTATCACGGCTTGACTTTTTTTGGGAGTAATATCGGATTTTTTGTATTTCCTGTAAGTATGGCTTAAGCTTAAGTATTCAAAGATTTTTAGATTTCGTTGCGTTAGCCTAGTTATTTCGAGAATTTCACATTTAGGCCCTCCAGTCCTGAAATACCTAATTAACGCTGTAAGATATCATAACTCTGGTATACATTAATTTACTTACTACTAATCTACTACGCCGTGAGTTGCCATATTCATAAAAAACTTGTGGATTAGATATATTCACTGAAATTGACCTTATGCCTTTAAATATAAAAGGGTGGTATTCATTGACCTATAAATTCGTTTAACACCATATTAACGTATTTATTCAGTAATTGTTGTCCCAAGCTGTCTACTGTCAGTTTGTTTGCAAGAACTTTATGTTCGCGTCAAGTTGGCTCTAAAAAAAGCTTTTTTTATTATATTTCTTATTATGGAAATGCAGGTTCTTTTTCAAAAATATTTTGGTTAACTTAACAAAGTCTGAGATTTACTAAGATATACTACAAAATGGAGTCTTTGTAAAAACAGAAATACACGCCCTTTCCACCTTTTTTTAAGAGGATCAGAACTTTCAGTTTTAACTTCCTTTGTGGCTTTGTTCCAATTTTAAGAGTCAAAAATTCTCATTCACTACATTCTAACACACACGTAGTCTCAAGTGGGTAACAGAGAAGATAGATTTTTTTTATTAATAAACTGGGGAGCATAACTATAGCCCCACCTTTTATTATGAGTTTTTCTTGGCCAAATGCAAACGTAATTTAATGTAACTTGCAAGAAGGATTCAAGAAATAAAAATAATAGGAACTGGACTATTTAAAGTAATTTATTAATAGTTTCCATAATTAATGAAATGATTTCTAAAATTTGCCTGGTGGCTGTGATCGAACGTCAAAAATATGTGTATATTTATTTTGTTATTATTAATTGCCACTGTGTTATATTGGATTTTTGGGATGAAGGCTTTAGTCGCCGAAAAGTTGCTCAAAGTATTAACCGGTCACGTAAAGTTGTCGCCAATTATTTGCGAAACCCTGAACAGTATGGCACAAACAAGAAAGGTGGCCCTAAGAAAAAAACCGCTGCAAATTGAATCAATACTTCCACATCCAATTGTCAAAATGACGTTTACGTTTTTATTTCTTATACTGTACGATTAGTAATCAGATTTTGAGCATTTTGTCTCCCAACACATTTTTTCTAAGACAAAGTCCTCTTGATATTAGCAAAAATATATAAGTTTTAAAATCGGTTTTTTCAAATAACTCGAAAATTATTAACTTAACAAACAAATTACAAGAGTGCTTTCTGATCAGAAATTTGATTTTCTATATAATACCAAAATTTAAAAAAATCGTACGAGCAGGGACCAAATAGGTTTTTTGCAAATATTTCGAAAATGTCAAAATTTTGAATAAATTTTCTAGGACACCTTTTTTGTGAGAAATTTTATTTCCTTCCTTCATTTTTTGAATTATTAAATATATTTGGAGATATTTAGGAAAAACAATTTTCTTTAAGTGACGCTTTTTTTGCTAATATCTTCTAAACAGTTTGCTGCACCGAAAATTTATAAGAACGAATAATACCCGCAGTTATACTACTAATCACATACTAAAACGAAAAAAATAAAAATTTGCAAAAAGGGTAGTTACCCCCCAATTTCGCCCCCTTCCCGATATCCTACTTACCCCAAAAACAATAGGTCGCTTTGGGTAGTTGAGATTAAGTTGATATATTAAGTCTTTTGAAAGTTGTGGTGTATACAAACAAAACTACATACACACAGACAAGAAATTTTTGTTTGCTCAAATTTTGTTTTTTTTGCGTTTTCGACCATTTTAAAGCGAATGAGCAGATAAAAATTTTTGAAAATTTTTTTCGCGATACAATACTTCCCATCCGTTGGATGTGGAAGTAAAATTACGCCCAGAGCTGCAAGAAGAATTATTGCTACAGCGAGTAACACTTTAAAAAGTCGAAAAAGAATTGCCCAAAAGTGGGGGCTTGATGTTTTAAAATGGACTATAGGGAGAGTTCTGAAGAAAAGTGAAGACATTTACATTATACGCCGAAAACTAAGAAAATGTCCCAGAGTTCTTCCTCATCATAAAACAGCCCGTTTGTAATTTGGTCGTGAGAATATGAATCAAAATTGGGAAAATGTAAACCAAACTTTACAATTAAACCTCGAATTAAACTACGTTATTAAAAAAAATACAGATTATCTTATGTGATGAAAAAAAATTAATCTTAATGGTCCAGATGGTTTCACTTGTTATTGACGAGATTTGAGGAGAGAACTTGAGTATCTTTGAAAACGAAACTTTCGAGGTGGTACATTAGTGCTTTACAAAAGCAGCCGTTTTAAGACTGGCTTACTCATCAACTCGAATAAACAGTAGAGAGTACATTCAAGTTCTTGAGACAAAAATGCCTTTTTCAAATAACAATTACAAACGAGATTTCATTTTCCAACAAGATAATGCGAGAATTCATGTCTGGCTTGGTTTGCTAACCAAATTGAAAACCTTTTGGGTATCTTAGTTTGGCGAGTATGTGCTGATAACCGATAGTATGCCACCATAAATGAACTCAAAAATTCATTAGAAGAGGTTTGGCCAATTTGGAACCAAGAATATTAAATAATTTGGTTGGAAGGATGAATTCTAGAATTTTTGAGCTAAGTAGGAAGAATGAAGACCATAGCCATTATTAATTTACGAATGTTTTGTTAAAATTTGTTCAATTCTGTATGAAATTTAGATGGGTCTATAGTTGTGCGCCAGTCCAATTTAGTTTACTTCCTATTATTTTCGTTATATTACTTTCGTTTTTTTATCCCTCTTGTTAGTTACATTAATTTACGTTTACATTTGATGAAGAAAAACTTAAAATTCAGGATTGGGCTATAGTTATGCTCCCCAGTTTATAATACAAAGCTAGAAGTGACCCGCGTTACCGTTCATATTCACTTGCTTGTCAGATTGTGACGTATTTTTGTTTTTACAGTCAAGTACCTGTTTTAAAATTGATAGTCTTGTAATTAAGATATAAGTAAGTTGTTTGTGCAACTTGTAAACAAATTTACGTTCAAGCAAACGTTTTCTTTCTATACTGTTCATAAACAATGGCGTGTGTTTTGCTGTTCCGATCTCTTAGATCACATCAGTCTGGCTATGGTGGTATTACAATTCTTGCACTTCTCACTAACATTGATTCTTCTCAATTACGTTGTTTCATACATGCACCGTCGCGCCTATTACCGGACTGCCTAATATATATAATAACGTTCCTCCTGTTAATAACTGAATTTTATCACCGTAATTAAAACAATAAAATTTCAGTGGCAACAAAAATGGTACTCGTTCTACATCATGTTGGCACCTTTGGCAGTGGACACATTTCTTTTCATTACCGGGGCATTAATATCCCAATCATTTTTGAAGGCTATGAGTAAACCGGATGCCAAATTTAACATTTTTCTATACTACCTGCATCGATATTTGAGGTAACTTGAAACAAACAAATATTTTACTCTTTTTCTAAGGAAAATATTTGTAGATTAACACCGGCTGTTGCTGTACTATGGTTTTTCCAGGTAACAATAGCGAGAAGGATAGGATCTGGTCCTAGATGGATTTCAATGCATGATGGCTTAAGGGATACCTGTTTGGATATGTGGTGGACTGTATTTCTGTATATTCAGAATTATTTTGGAGAAGATAACATGGCAAGTTACTAAACAATAACCAGCATACTGTTTATTATTCAAACTAGATATAACCAAAATGTATTTGTTTTCAGTGCCTTCTACACACGTGGTATATTTCTATGGACATGCAATTTTTCATTCTGTCTCCATTTATTCTTCTCCCATTAGTCAAATACCGTAAGCTCATGGCAACAGTAGGACTTCCATTGATTATTATTGTTGCTACATTATATCCAATGGTAACAATATACGTTCACGATCTGGAATAGTAAGAATTTTTTACATGTTATATGTACCAAGTCTAATGTTTAATTTAGCCTCACCACAGACTATTACGACTATTACTACTACGTATCTCATACCAGAGCAAGTCCATATTTAATAGGAATTGCGTTTGGGTCTTTTATCCTGAACAAAAAGAAATACCATATAAACGACGCTATTAATGTGACAATGTGGTCAGCAGTGATTGCTATCATTGCAGTGTTATTTTTGAGTCAACGAGGTGTGATAGAAAGACATGATAGATTGGAGACCATGTTCTATATGGGACTACAGCGACCTGTATGGGCCATTTGCCTGTGCTGGATAAGCTTTGCGTGCATACATGGCTATGGAGGTAAGTCCAATTATTATGTTATAATGTCATGAAGTAATTAAAATCTTACAGGGTTCATCAATTCGCTTTTATCCTGGTCACTTTTTCAAGTAATAAGCAAAATTACCTACTCCGTTTATTTAGTACATGTTACCTTGTTGCTATTTAGTCTAGGACAAGATCGTGCACTAAGGGTTTTCACTGATTATGATACGGTAATAAAAAACATATACAACTTCTATAAATGATTGATATAAATATGTTTGCAGTTTCACACCGTTGTTGGAGATATTGTGTTTGCTACCGTGCTTGGAGCGTTTTGGACTCTGGCTTTCGAGTCACCAATGATAACAATTGAAAAAATAATATTTGGRGGAGGTAATATAGATATGATTTTTATGCATGGCGTATTTTGTTAGCGTAKGKGAGGTTAATGTTCAGTGGTGTTCGCGTTTTGACATCATTGGCAAKAGTCATGGGCGTACCGAAGGGGGGGGGGGCAGCTGCCCCCCCTGGACCTGGACTGCCAACTCTAGGGCCTTCCCGCCTTCCATACATTTAGCTGATTAATTAAGTATGTATTTACGAAATTGTTAATGAAGCAAAATTTATGGACAAAAGTATTTCATAATTTTCATCCACAACTCATATTTGACCTATGCAAATGACATTCAATAAGTCGTTGTCAAACGATTTCCAAGCTTATTTTGGTAAGGAGTCTAATACGATTTCTACTTTGTTCAGCTCTTCTAATATGTTTTCTTATAGGGATTGTTCAACTATTCTGTTTCGTGGAATACCCAGAATCGGTCACATATTTGTATTTGGCGGTAACTCCAATCTTCTTAGTTCAAAATTTCAAAATTAATACAGAGAAAACCCAGTGTGCCCTTAAAATGTCATTATACAAAAGACTCTTTGAAAAAACGGATTAAAAATATCTCAGTTTATTTAAATGAGGCTTAATTGATTAAAATATTAAGTGCAGGGTTAATTACTTTCACATCCAACGGATAGAAAGTATTGTATGGCAAAAAAATTTTCAAAAATTTTTATTTGCTCATTCGCTTTAAAATGGTCGAAAACGCAAAAAAAAACAAAATTTGAGCTAAAACAAATTTCTTGTCTGTGTGTGTGTCTGTGTGTTTGTGTGTCTGTGGTATTGTTTGTGAACACCATAACTTTCGAAAGACTTAATATATGAACTTGAAATTTGTCAAACGTATAAATCTCAACTACCCAAAGCGACCTATTGTTTGTGGGGTAAGTAGGGTATCGGGAAAATTTCTCACAAAAAGTGTCTTAGAATATTTATCCAAAATTTTGACATTTTCGAAATATTTCCAAAAAACCTATTTTGGACCATGCTCGTACGATTTTTTTAAATTTTGGTATTATATAGAAAATCAAATTTCTGACCAGAAAGCACTCTTGTAATTTTTTGTTAAATTAATAATTTTCGAGTTATTTGGAGAAAACAGATTTTAAAAAATTTATATATTTTTGCTAATACGAGGACTGTTTGTCTTAGAAAAAATGTGTAGAGAGAAAAATTGCTTAAAAGCTGATTTCTAATCGTATAGTATAAAAAATAAGAATGTCAGAATTTGCTAATATCCAAGTTAGTGGAGTATCATCGATGTGCTTATATTCAGTTTCAGATCACGATATTAGGCGCTTTACGCACATAAACTATGCATATATGATTAAAGTTAAAAACATAGATTATTTTTATGTCACATAAAAATTGCCGCAGAAATAACATTACATTAAATTACATTGCCATAATAATATTAATTGATCATAAAAGAATACCTACATTTGTAATAATTTATACTGTKCGTTTAATCGCTAATGTCTGCAGATTTCAGTATAGTCAAGTAAATTCCGTAAAAAATTTTAACATACGGTTTTGGCGATATTGAGCCATATTTTGCAAATCAATGATAGCCAGCAAGATTAATATAATACATTAAAGGATTTTTGTAGCTTGAGAACAATAACAAATGGTGGTTTTTAAATTAAGCAAAAATTAGAGTAAAATTAGATGTATGAGTAGAAATTGTTAGAGAATAAACAACCATCAATTTTTTTGGTGGTATTTGGCCAGCTACCGCGTAATGCTGGGGCTTATAACTTGTATTTTTAAGTTTAACTAAGATTAAACCAGCTTAATTCATTACAGTCTTAGGTACTATCTCACGACCAAGTTGTTTCCTTATTCTCAGTTTTGATAATTTGATAATACTAGCTACCTATTCAATCGTAACTTAAATTTCTGAAGCTTCTAATGCCAAAAGTTGAAACTAAAGAGCGCATAGGTTAATTAATTAATACTTGACATGTGCAAATTCCAAATCATATAACGTGGTTCTATTAGTAGATGCTTAATTTATATTTCTTTAGTACTTTGTTAAATGTGATAGAGATGCAACTGAATGCGCTAGATATCGCCTAAATGATATCATCAATAATTGAATTAGGAATAAAGGAGCTTTTGAAGATCAGTATATATAAAAAACGTAAAACACTTGGGTCTTCACAGAAGATATTTTATGACTTGTCTTAATTGCAGTGGAGAAATCGATGGCAAGCGCATTTGGTTTATTCAGGCCATCTAGCGGTATACTCTTTCTTGTTTGTATCAGGTATATTAAGAAGCTATACTTTTTTGAAGTGCATTGAGAAACCGAAAGCAAAGTTCAACGTCTTCAGCTACTACTTACACAGATACCTAAGGTATATGCGCGTTTTTCCTTACAGTACATTATAACAAAACTACGTGTATGCCATGTCGTCTGCGTCAAAACAATCTGCGAACAGCTGTTTTGGTTTATAAAGTCTCCGCAGCGCAGCTATAGTGCCAACGTTAACCGCTAATACATGGCAATGTGTTGTCCCGTTATGACCCCCGCATACACATCGCCTACCTTGACGTATATAAGAGAAACCAAGTCTATGTCATGTTATTTKCGCTGGTTATTATAGCTGCACTGAGGAAGCTTTATAAGCCCAAACAGCCGTCCCTGCATAGTCACCTTGCAAAAAATCAACGAAGATTGTTCATGAAATAAATACTTCGTTAATTACTTAGGTACATATTCCGATAGGGGCACATTTTTATTTCTGTTGAATTATTCAGTAAGGGAAATTTCTGCTTTGCCCCTCCTTAGACTAAAAGTTGAAGATGCCCATGGCAATAATTATAACATTAGTTAAAAATAGGTTGAAATGATTTAATAATTTTCGAAATAATGTGGCCGTTCTCTCGTCGATGACAAAGATAATATAAATAAAAAGCGTGTATCCAGAATAAATTTTCAGGAAAGTAGAATCTTCAAACACCTCGATATAATACACTATTTAGGCTATTACGTTGAGATAGGTATGTGACTTAGTTTATTGTGATGTCCAATAAATGGTAAAGTGCAGTCATTGAGGTCGAATGGGATTCGGATTTTGGGGGTTTTATTTTTTAAAGAAAATTGATTATACTACCGGTAAATAGTTTTCATGTCGTTGAGATGCTTTAGTTTAATTTAAGACATCAAATTGGAAATCACGTTGTACGCATATAAGATTTTTAATAATTTGTTAAATTAAAATAAATCTACTTGAAAGATAATAACGTTTGATTTCCCATATTATCCAGGATAGTTCATTCGCCGTCAAACACAGTATGTTCATGCAATGGAATATAAAAATTTATTCTCAGGTGTAAATGTTTAAATAGCTTTAGAGATCACAAACTTGCAATAATCAAATTTATATTTGCCCTTTGCTGATACAACAATTTAATTATGGTCATAAATTTTAAAGCAGGAGGAGGCAATGCCATGAAGAAGGAGGCACAACACCAGAACCAACTAAACGATATAAATAACAAGACAAACGATACTCGTGTAGACTTGGAAGCAACTACAACTGACTCAGCAGACTCCCGACGTAATATATAAATATTTTTGTTATTTTTTTACCGCTACTTGTTAATATTTATTCATTAAACTTAAAAGATAACACCTGTTTATATTTATTTAGTAGGAGACGCCAATTTTTTTTACTCTTCGGGTTGAAACGCTTCATTCCGCTCAAAAAAATTGTAGGAAGACTAGTTGTATTTTAGTTAAGCCTAGTGACTAGGAGACCAGCAAACAAAGGTGTAATATTCTAATGTATTGTCTGTATCATTAGCTACAGGTATTTCCGTATTTAAAGCGTATAAAATATAAATTAACTATAGTTGTACCTAACCCAATTCACGATTAATGACGGATATTATTTTACTAATACCTGACTATGAAACTCACTCACTCAATACTACCTTGTCGTGGTATTCAAGTATCGAAAGTATTCAAAAGTATCGACAGTACCTAGGTATCGAAGTATCCAAAGTATTCATATGTATGTCATATCATATGTTGAAAATATCGAGTATTACAATAATTTAAAGTATGAGAAACTTTATTGGTATTGCGGCATCCAAAATATAGGCGGTGTGAAAAGTAATGAAAATATTAAAATTGAAGCAATAGAAAGTTTAAAAAGTACGTATCAAAAAAAGCGTCCAAAATATCGACAGCAAAAATGAAATAGCGTGTTCTTTGAATGAAATTATTTGGTTATAGAAATAAGTAGGAACTTATATGCTGTAGTTGGGCAGGCATTGAAATCAATTCAGGTAAAAATAATAATAATACCTACATATTACGTATATTTCCACGTCCTTTTTAGCAGTTAGTTAATAATAATAAAGGTGCATCGGACAAAAGCATATAACTAATCTTTTTACATATTTGAGGTATAAAAGCCGGCTTACTCGTACACATGCATTGCGCGCATTAGTTTATTGGGCGATTGGATTTGAGGACTGTAAAATGCATGTCTTCTGACGCTCCGGCTACCGCACATTTTCTCTCTGAATGGCCGGCCGGTATTCCCTCTTAACATGCACGATTGATATTCTTCCTGGGTTACAACACTATTTCCAATCATAATATTAATATTATCGTTGTCTGAATATTATTAATATTATATTATTATATTATTAATGTTGTTAATATTCAGACAACGATATTAGGTTTTCTTTTTGTAATTTGTTACTGTGCGGGGATCAAGATTCATGTGTGTGTGTGTTCTGCACATTGTCAGAAACATTTCTCAATAATTAAAACATTTAGGCATTTGAACAAAACGTTTTTTTCATAAATACACTTATCAACTCTATCTTTTTCTCCATTAATTTATTTGTTTACTTTGCAAAAACTTATTAGATAGGTATAGTGCGGTACATATATAATATACAACTTATTCATACTCGTACACTATACATAGCGCTTTATTGGTATATTCTTATAATTATATATATTACCACACATCATCATCTTCTGTAAGAAACAAACCTTTAGATGCAACATGACTCTTTACTGACCACTCAGTGATTGTAGAATGGTAATTATCTAATGATGATGGTTTACAGCAAACATAATAAGTTGTAGATATTGTAATTGTAGTGCAATTGCTGTCTAATTCTGGTAGGTAATAACGATAAGTRTTCCAACAAAAAAGAAATTTTTAGAGAGTATACACACTAAAAACGAATAAGGGGACTCGAGAGCAAGTAGTTTTAATTTTGTTTCTACTGAAGATAGAATATGTACCTACAATTTTCAATCCAAAACCTGTTATATTGAAATTTCCACTTTCTTAATGTTGTAGTCACTGCTCACTGTTAATTAAAGCTGTTATGAACGGGAAGTTTTGCCACATAGGTTTACTACTTACATAGACTAATTCAGCTCCAAACGAATCTATAAATAATGTAGAAGCGATTAAGGCAAAATAAAGAAGTTTGTAGGAAATAATTAGTATAGGTAAAATAGGATAGGTAGGCACATGTCGCATGTTTTTCATTAGGTTCAGTGTTCTCATTCTTTGCACTGCTCCACTCGGTTATAAGGGGTTATTAAAACATGCCAAAACCTCCCACTCGGGGGTAAAAGGTCTACATCCTAAAAGGCCTTCCATAATCAAACCAATGGTCTTGCAAGCTTTCTCGTAAGAACCAAAAGTCTAAGACAACCATTTTGGTCTTAAAACAATAAAGACCTTAGCATTTTAAGTGCTATTTGCGATTATGTAAGGTAAACGCCCATGATGGGGACTGAAAATAAAATATCGAAACAAAGAACACACAAGAAACTCAACAAGAACTCGGTGGTAATAATTTATACACGTCTACTGCATGTAGTTACTAATTTTATGGTATTCAAGCTGTTACTCGGGATCTATGCGTAATACATATTTCATAAGAAGGTACTTTCAATTATAGAGTAATTAATATCATTAATATACCAGATTAATATCATATGTTAATATTAATTTACTCTTTGTGTAGAAGAAGCGTATTAGGAAATAATCTATGTATGTTGAATTAAGTAGTGTACTCACAAAATAAAGCAAACCTAAAATATGCAAACATTAATTATTGTACTTCAGACCTGCAAAATCAAATGTACACTATAATTATCATTCAGTCAGCACTAAAAAATTCTGCGGCTATCTAAGAATTCAGGTGAATTTGGAGCACAATTAACGTTAAATTTTATAATTACTGCATTTAGATATAGGTCATTACGTAGGAGACCATGTGCATACGACGACTCATTTGCACCTCCACGATTATATACGCAAAGCAAGAAATTATGTTGGTAACAGCTTTCATTTTTCTGAGCCTTACACATTTTATTAGTGCTCTGGACGTTGAAGCTTTTCAAAAATATTTAAAAATGGGATCTGGCACGTATACTAAAAATAATAGTGAAAGATGTGAGTTTCAAAAGAAATTCTTCTTAGATGGAATAAATAAACGTAGAAGATGGGCAATGGAGAGTAAGTAATTCCTGTTTTACTAATATTTTATCTACAACCTGTTGGATTTAAGTAATAAGTATATATTTTGCTAGTGTTGGACTCCTCGGGTAATATACCTGTAGGTATTCTTAAAGGTAATGTAGTGGACCTAGGATTCTACGATCAATGTCTAGAAATTAGACACGAAATAGGTGAAGGAGTGATTAACGGAAAGTACTGCCATGCAGGTTTGCTAATTCCTTATGCGTGGAACAAATCAACGCCGAGCGAACCTGTAAATAATGCAATAGCAATTCAGGTAAAGTAATTAATATTTGTGGCAATGTTCTCTACGCTTATACTTTAAAACTTGCACCGAGCGCAAATATCAATCCTACACTACAAGATTTTATTACTAAGAAGAAAACAAAATCTACTAATTGCCTGCTAACGTAATCTCAGTATGTAAGTTAAACAATACTAACTAACTTTAAATTAAGATAATTAAGATACATTATTTGATAAATTGTTAATATAGAAGAGACGCTTGGCGTTTTGGATTTTTCTCAAAACTATTGTCTATGTTCCTTAGAAAAATAGCAGGTGCAATTATAAGGCCAAATGGCATGCGAAGGAACTCGTAAGTCCCGAATTAAGTGCTAAATGCAGTGTTTGGAATACCATTTTTGTTCATTTCTGTTGGGTGAAATATAAGTACTTTGGTAGAGTGTCTGTTTGACTTATCTAGAATCAAGATCATTATTATGTGGGAGAAGATGTACATCAACGATGGAATTTTTATTTAGACGCCTCAGAAATTTTGATTTGGTTAGTTAATGTTGGTGGGCCCATTAGTAATAAAAAACAGAATATTAGCTGCAAATATTGATTAATGATGCTTGTTTTCATATTTAAGATACAGTTTAATTATAACTTTTCGTTAAAAACCGTCGACTTCTTAATTATTAAAATTTTAATCATAGTATACACAATATAATTGTACCAGTTATTGGTGAGGAATATTACTATTTCTTTATGCTACATTCACGTCTTAATCTTTTTCGATTTTCGGTTAGACTATAACCGCGTTGATTTGGTTTTCGATTACTTGATATTGTTTGTTTTACTTTAATTTGCAATTTTGTTCTCAAAATCTAACATTGCTTTCACCATTTTGAGATTGTATAATCTAGTTTGTCTGCTGAAAATTTGAAATTTGAAGTGTGGAATTTGTTGCATAAATTCCCTTGCACTACATTCGTGTTTCGGTTTGGAAAACGTGCAATTAATATGAAAATAATATTTTTCGTGTGTTAGATAACAAATATGGGAATTCTTAATACCTCGCATGTCAATGTCAGTGGAATTGAGTATCCTTCAGTTGTGACGACTTCTGTTTGTATACCAGATGCTTGCAGACCTAGTGATATATTTGGTAATTTAGGCTTTGATGGAAGCTGTTCTACAAAATATGATCTGGGAAAATTAAGTGCTGGTGAAATAATTTTTATGTAATACTTTACATTGGTCTAGAAAATATTTATATTGATGCTATATTATTTTTAGTGTCATGATTGGGATAGTATCAACATTTATTGTATTTAGCACTGCTTACGATATTTACATTTGGCGATATGGAGAGAGTATGGTTATTATTGCAGTTATATGCATATTGTATGCAGCAAAAATTGTGTCTGTATTGTAGGCAAGCCACGCCCTCTTCTCATCGCTTTCTCTTTATATACAAATGGTTATAAAATTTTCAACGACTGTAATAGTTCTAACCAAATACCTTGCCTTGGTGGAGTTAAAGTGTTTAGTTTGTTATGGGTAATTGTATTCCATAGATACATAATAATGGAAGTATCCGGAATTGTTAACTACTCTGATATACTTCAGGTATTTTTAATAATTATTATATGCAAAGAGCCCCTGTTGCATATCTGACTTGTCTCAATTGTTGCAGTGGAGAAATCGATGGCAAGCGCATTTGGTTTATTCAGGCCATCTAGCGGTAGACTCTTTCTTGTTTGTATCAGGTATATTAAGAAGCTATACCTTTTTGAAGTGCACTGAAAAACCGAAAGTAAAGTTCAACGTCTTCAGCTACTACTTACACAGATACCTAAGGTATATGCGCGCTTTTCCTTACAGTACATTATAACAAAACTACGTGTATGCCATGTCGTCTGCGTCAAAACAATCTGCGGACAGCCGTTTTGGTTTATAAAGTCTCCGCAGCGCAGCTATAAGTCCCAACGTTAACCGCTAATACATGGCAATGTGTTGTCCCGTTATGACCCCCGCATATACATCGCCTACCTTGACGTATATAAGAGAAGCCAAGTCTACGTCATGTTATTTGCGCTGGTTATTATAGCTGCACTGAGGAGGCTTTATAAGCCCAAACAGCCGTCCGCAGATTGTCATAGCTCATGGTATAGACGTTATTTTTATTATTATGCTTGAGAACTGTACTCTTTGCAGACACCGTTGTTAGGGACCTCTGTCGGTCTTAAAATGCCCACTACAAGGTGGGCTACCGTTCAGATTTCAGGTTCCCCCACAGAGACGGGTGGGTAGCGCCGTTAATTGCCAATTGATGGCATGTTATTGCCCACATTATATTTCTCGCTTACAGTACATTGCCTAAATCCCTATCAAAAATAATGTTCTCACTGTAGATGTATATAACTGCTGGAAGATATTAATTAACTGTAATTTTAGACTAACTCCGGCTCTGGCGGCACTATGGTTTTTAGAAGTAACTATTAAAGAGCGAATCGGTAGCGGACCAATGTGGCGCTTAGTAACCAATAATATTGGAAATAATTGCCTTAAAAAATGGTGGCAAGTCTTCTTTTATCTGCACAACTACTTCGACCACAACAATATGGTAAGCAGGTGTTCACTAGCAGTAAATCATTGATGAACTATAGTAATAAAACTTTTTCCAAGTTAAATACGCTCATAATAACATGTATTTTTCAAATACTAATAATGGCAATTTTTTAGTGTTTCGCTCACATTTGGTATGTGTCGATGGACATGCAGTTGTTTGTCATATCGCCCTTAATACTTCTACCTATGCTGAGACGGCCAAAATTGATGAAACAAATAGTCATGCCATTAATCACAATTATTTCAATTGTTTTTCCAGTGGTTATCATGATTTCATATAACTTGCGATAGTAAGCTTTTACAATCAATTCATGCGAATGTTTGTTAAATGCAGACATTTTAGTTGGACCCCAGATTACTATAAATACTATTACTACGTTACTCACACGCGTTTACCTCCTTGGCTATTAGGTTTAAGCTTTGGAGCTTACGCTTTAGGTGAAACAAAGCGTAAATTGAATAAAAATATACGAATGATGATGTGGTGTGCAACGATTCTGACCATTATGGCTATTATTTTGAACCAGGTTACTGTAATAAACAAATATAGCTGGATCGGCACTCTGTATATGGGTTTTCAGCGACCCGCTTGGTCTCTCTGCCTTTGGTGGGTATGTTTTGCATGCATTAATGGATATGGAGGTATGATACAAATTTTAATTGAAAACTCTTATAACATATATACGCTGCGAACATTTAGTGTGGAATACTGAATGACATAAAAATAAGAACACCCAGTAATAATTGTTATATTTAAATTAACTTTAAAGTACATATTTACAGAGGTAAAGCATCAAGTAATTAGAGCAGATGAGAACCTAAAAACCACTTCCATGGCGTCGTGTGCACTCATTAATTCGTCTATTCATGGACTCGTACAGATAGTCGATTTTATCCTCAGGTGTCTCATTTCCTCGCCTTCTTCTAGTTTTTTGTTTTTTTGCTTGTCCTTAGGACGTAGCTTTTCTTATAGTTTTTATGATAAAGTGTGTTGCTTGGACACGCCTGGATGATTTCTACGTCTTTCCTGTCAGCATCTGCTTTGTTTGTATGGTTTAATCCTATCACAGTACTTTGTATTTTCGGTCTGACGTGCTAGCAGCAGGTTAACATAGAAAATAGGAATCGTCTTGTTTGTTAATATCATTATACTTATTTTTTTAATCATTTTTATTATTAATAAAGCTTCATACAATGGTAAGGTTCAAATGGCTTTCTAATTGACAGGTACAACGTAGATGTCTTAGGTGATCGTAATTACTCTCATTGTGAATACATTAAAACTGATGTAATCGTCCGATTTATTCACGTAAGCAGTTGTCATAACCACGAATTTTTATTTTATAAAAGTAATCGGGTATTGAATAATATACTGCTCTAATCCTGTTCATAATGACAACACGTTTTCTATTTAAATTTTTAAATGTACTGAACCATGTTCTAGTCCTCTTCTTATTCTTGTTTGTCTCGCCATTAACAATGAGAACCAGTTCTGTGCCTAAATCCTTGAGGGTCGCCCAATTGGTCTTTTCCGTCTCGGTTGTCCATCCGTACATATTCGGGCTAACCGTTTTTGTCCATTCTCTCTTCACGTTCTTTCCATGCTCTGTTTCTCGTTTTCGACCATTTGGTCGTGTTCTTTCTGCTCTAGTTACAGTGGCATGATCGCAGCATGGAGTACATTTTCATTTTCCCTTCCCCTTTCAGACAGCCTGCCATTTATAGTGCTTTTGGGCTTTGAATCTGAACCTCCGCTAATGTGTAATATAGCGTGCTGACATACTAAGTGTTGGACATTTTTCTGCGTTAAGTCGAAGTCCAGTAATCCAAAGTCGCGTACACGAGATTCTATGAGCCTTATAGAATTTAGTAATAATGCTTTATGCATTTCGAGATTGAACCCTTATTTGATTGGACAAAATATGTATTTGCGTGTTATACTTCTTGGATGTTTAGCTGAACTGATATAACATTATTTCCAGATCGTCCTTATTATTTGTTACTAATAATGCATGCCAGCGTAGCAAAACATATTAGTTTCAATAGTGCCCTTTTATATCCTGGCTTCGGTCTTATGGCCTCAGTTCTTCGCCTCATGACCAGGTTAAAAAAGTCTTATTCCCCGATTAATCTGTAAGTCTTCTGTCATGCTTTCTGACATCTTTATTTTTGTGCTGGTGTTGGTATACATGTCTTCTATTACGTATGTAAAGACCTGACCTGACCAGAYCAGGTTCAAAAAGTCTTATTCCCAGATTAATCTGTAAGTCTTCTGTCATGCTTTCTGACATCTTTATTTTTGTGTTGGTGTTGGTATACATGTTTTCTATTACGTATGTAAAGACCTGACCTGACCAGGTTAAAAAAGTCTTATTCCCAGATTAATCTGTAAGTCTTCTGACATCTTTATTTTTGTGMTGGTGTTGGTATACATGTCTTCTATTACGTACGTAAAGAGGTGGTGTTCAAGAGAAAGACTAGCAGCCAATTCTACAAAAACATCTTGGATTGGGTTTACCAGAAAAGGAGTCCTTCAACAGGTGAAGGGACTGAAACTATGGATCCTGATTACCAGGATGACTTCCACGCCTCACCTGAAGAAAGTTACCAGCAAAACAATAAAAGCACTTGTACCTATATCAGGAAGAACGTGGGGACTAAAACAAAAAGTGGTTTACGATTGTGATACCCATAGTTACATATTCATCTTTGGTGCGTTGGCACAAAACCACCAGCAAAAGTGCAAAAGACGAGCTAAGCAACTTGCATATGCTTGGAACTCACAGGGACGATGCGTACAACGTCTGCGACGGCCAATAAATGTTGCTGGATCTGACTCCGTTAGACCTTATTGTCATATCAGAGGCACTAATAGACTGAAACGAAAAGATACATATTCGGTCGTTCGTCGTTCCCATATGTCAGATCGCTTGCGGTTGTTCAATCCGAACTGTGCACCTCTCGGCGCAACTGTTTCAGTACAGGATCATACAAGTCTATTGCATCGTTCAAAACGAACTAGTTCATTTATTCCTCACGTATTATCGTTCAGTGTGGCGCAAATGAATAGTACACTTCATTCGTTCGTTCATGAACTTCCCACTTCTACCTACTACACAATGATTCTATAACTGAATCTTACATACCTATGATCCGAGAGGGACTAGTCATTCGAAACATGCTACTCACTACTAATTATTGTTATGTCAACTTCTCTCTTTGTTGCAGTCACAAAGATACGTTCTGTACCGATGCTTGCCACTTCTGGTTTATTACTAATAATAAATTCTAGAAGTGCTTAACCTCTTCTGTTGGTGTGCACCCCACCTGTACTTGTACGCGTTAAGAGACACAACAAAGCAGCAGTGGCAAATCTTGCTGTTGCAATGTCTGACTAGTTCATCACATCAGCTGTAGGTGGCGGTTCTGATTGCTCATATGGTGAATGTGTACTATATATAATATTTATGTTATGTTGATATTACGTTTGACATATGTAAGTTGGTAAAAAAAATTCCTAAAATTTTGGCCATAGATAATTTGGGACTTGTTTGTATGGACTGTTCCTTATTCCGCACTAAACGTTTATACCGCAGGTACAAACATACGCGGGATTTTTTTGCGTTTTTATTTACTTTATTTACTAACAATTTTAGCTTCTTTTGACAAACAAGAGATTGTTATTTCAGGTGTAATCAATTCGCTATTGTCGTTGCCAGCCTTGCAGGTTCTAAGTAAATTGACGTATTCCGTTTATTTACTACATTTGCCTTTGCAGCTATCAAGTCAACTTCGCCGTAGAACGCTAACGATTTTCGACGACTATAGTAACGTAAGTAAATAATTAGTTTTAAAAAGCAAAAAACATACAAATAATTTTTCAACACAAGTTTTAATAACATCGGAGATTTAGTGACTGCTGACGCTTTAATGACAATTTGGATTCTTTTCACACTTGTAGATATATGCAGAATACTACAGAAAAATCTGCAAAATACTCGTACTATACAAATCAATTCGAAACTGACAGCTGTCTGTCGCTCCATGTGCATGTAGATATTAATGATAAATTTTCGAAATAGCGTTTCACTAGGAGTGTCAGCTTGAGATAGAAAAGGAAATTCTATTACTATATTTACACACTTCTAAAATCTCTCTCTTGAACAAATACACTATTGAAACACGACTATCTCTTTTGAAAGCAAATTCTGTCACCGCATTAAACTTATTCCTTTAGTTATCAATTTCGTAATCTGCTGCAGGTAACGTTTTAAAGTTTTCGTGGCTTAACGTTGCTGTTAAGAGTAGCTGCCCCGTAAATCTTGATCAAAATTTAATTTCAACAAGTTGTTAATCTCCCATAGCATACCTCGACAACATATAGTTTGATCAGCTACTTTAAAGTCTATAAATTCATCTTCGAACGCTAAAATATTTCTTAATGACTTAACCATTACCACCTGATGGATTAACCACAATTTTCATGGACTATAATGGGGTTGTAGCCCATGACAACAAATCGTTATTATAACACATGTGCAACTTAGCCTGGACCTAATGGAGTTAGAAGCTGGCAATAGAAAAAAATATTTGTAATGTTTTAGTGTCTTATATTTACAAAAAGAAAGGCTTTACGCCAAATTCAAATATTGCGTGATACGTCACCGTTCCCGGAAACGCACTGTGTCGGTGCGCTGAATGCTCTGTTGCATGCTTGACGCCTTTGTCGCTGTTGAACACGCGTAACCTTTGTTTACGTTTTGGCTTTATGAACGGAGTTTATCTGTTTATTTCCTCGTTGTTTATAAAACCAAGAACAAGACACACTTTTAACAAAAAATATCCAGTACAAGAACAGTTATAATATTAGTTACATTATATGACGCTGGCAGTTGACAAAACAAGCAAACGAGCATGCAAAGGAAACTCTTGTGGCCATATCGTTCGATTTCACGAAGATTAGGCGATTTTGCTTTTTAAAGGTTGAGACGTGATAAAATGTAATGGCAGCTATATACACTGTAATTGAGGTTTAAACGAGTTCACTTAATAAATAGTTGTCCCTGTTTTAATACGTACTTATCCCGCGGCTGCCATATATTGAATCCTGTTTCCTATATATCTTCTACAAGTTAATATTTTAATTTAAGACCTACCTATATTATACATTATAATATTTACAGTGAAAACTACTAGCGTATCGCGTTTAACGCATCCATTCACGTACAGGTTGTTATAATTAATAATTACGGTTGCGAGTTTGGGAAATAAAATAGCAACGCTGCTGCGACTTCGGTTTTAGAAACCTCATCTCGGCCGACCACACTGACTGGCATGCCAGGATCACAAAATGCGCCCGGCAACATCACAGTTACACCGTAACAGTAAGCGCGCTAGAGAGCGGTAACGTCAGAGATTTAAACTTTAAACATAAACATTTTTTTAAGAATTATTCTATTCTATTCTATCTCCTGCGGTGTGGCCCCGCAGATGGGGCGGGGCGCTGCACTTAGACCTTTCGATCCATTGTGCCCGCACCGTAGCTTAGAAGGTAATCTATAATCTATAAAGATCTTCAGTCTTAATAAATTAAGACCCAAATTCTCCAAACCTTTTGCCCCCCAGCAGTCCGCAGGTGGTAAGGAGGTGAATCGGAGTTTCCTCCTCTTCTCAGCAGAACCTACAGGTGCTACTTTCCACTACACCCATATTATATAGGTGTTTATTGAGCCGGCAGTGTCCCGTAAGGACACCCACCACTAATCGTAATTGAGAGCGACTCCGGCTTAAAAGCCATTTGCGTTCCTGGGCAACTTTGTGATCTCGGCCCTCAGTCTACTTTCTGGAATGGCGATGGAAGGTTGTGGTCCGAGATAAGGTGCGGACGCCGCCTTCCTCGCTAATTCATCAGCCCTTTCATTGCCTTCAATGTCTGCATGAGCAGGCACCCAAATCAAGTTAACCTGATTATGTTGGGCCAACCTTACAAATGTGTTACGACAGTCCAGTAAAAGGCCGGAGCGCACCCCACCACAGGTAAGCGCTCGAAGTGCCGCCTGGCTATCGCATCATATCGCAGCAAATGTAGATGTGCAGTCCGGAATACCCTCTTCTGAGGTTCTCATGAGCACATGCCAGGATTGCATAAATTTCCGCTTGGAATACACTAGGGTACKCTCCTAATGAAAAAMTGAGTTGCACCCYCGGAGATGTACCACATACTCCCGCGCCTGTGCCTGTGTCCATTTTAGATCCATCTGTGTACCAGATGAGTCCTTGTGGCACAAGCATGTTTTCACCATTCAGAAACCACGCGTTTTGCAAAAAATTAAAAAAAAACGGGTCTATTATTTTTAATATAGATTCATATTCTGCACTAAAAAAATGGGAGCTACAGGCCCATTGACGGCATTTTAGCATCGCGGACGGTTCAAATAGCTTATTTTTTATATCTTGCTTGATAGACCACTAATAATTATATATTGTTATAATGTTTTAAGCATCAAATTGGCAGATACGTGAATGTAATTCGCTTTGAACTCTTCTAATTTTTCCACAAATAAAGCTATCGATAACTGAAGGGTTAAAGTTTTGGAGGGATTATCCAGGAAAGTTGGTGTATAACGTATCCATTGTTCACTTCTTCTAGCAGTTAGGATTCTGAGACATGCAAATTGCGTTTGGATATTTAAGTCTTTTTTATAGACTTCATATACTGAATTAGAATTGTAGTATTTTAGACAGAAAAGGAACGTTATTTTAATCTCACCTTTGGTCTATTTATGCCAGGCACAGTCTTTATTTATAAAAAATAATGTTTGTTTTTTATATCACTATTGAGCTGAGCATTCTTATTCAAGATTTTATTGTTATATTTAATATTTAAACTGCAAATTTGGTTGGAGACTACTGGATTATATTGATGAAGAGCTAGCTAATAGACTTTGCCAAGGAGGTATTGTGAGGACCAAGAAATCGGTAATTATGGCCATTGTGATCAGTGGCGTATATAGAAATTTTTTCCGGGGGGGGGGATTACTTTTAGGGACGTGCAAACAAATAAAATAGGTACCAAAATTTTGCTTATTATTTTTATACATAAAAAAGTACAATCTAAACACAAAATCAGCAGTATAATACATAAATAGTATTAACGTATAGGCGACATCCCACAACACAAAGTTGTTACGGTATTTTCGCATCACGCGTTGGTAGCAGTTTACTAAAATAAAGGTGCTACTAGAGACTAGAAACACTATTTAGATTCATTTGTGGGTAATATTAATCAATACGAAGGCGCGCACTGGAGCTTAGATAAGAGAGTAGTAGTAGGTTGGATTCGACTCATTTGACACTGACAATCACAACAAACTGAAACATAAGAAACCAAAAGTAGCAAGCGTAAAAGTTGTTATTAATAACAATTTTGTAAAAAATAAAATAACATCTGATACAAACTGTTGGATCATTTATCAAATTGTGACGTATTACGGATTACGTATACTACATATTTAATCACTAACAACTGTGTAATAACTATCGAGTGTCTTACTTTCAGGGGAGGGTCTGGACTCGTGAGACCCCCCCTTAAATACGTTATTTTTTGTGATATTTTAAAATATAATTAAGTGTTAACTAGAGTTATTCGTTTATTAAACTCCAATTTTAAAATTAATAAAAATTTGTAGTCGAAATTATAATAGGAACATTAGCGGACGATTATATTTTACTAAGATACAGTATACTATGAAACAATATAATATCATGACTCCAATTATAAATTCTTAATTTATATCTGTAAAGTAAGTATCTGCTACAGTCTTACAAATGGTGTTTAGTTTACAGACTGCAACACGAATACTTATGTAACTGCAACTTTTGTTTAGAAAATAGGCTTATTGAAACAGTACAGATATTTTTAGTAAGATTACGAATAATCAAGTAAAAGTCAAGTCTATCCAAGGCAGCCAATTCAGAATTACATGGGACTATTTTTGAAGAAGATCACTTATTACTTCCTTCAAATTCAATCAAATATTGTTGTGTCACTAACTACATCTTAGATATTAAACTCTAAGATAAATTAAGGAACATCCGCATAAGAAAACGAAAGTTTGCTTTATACCAAAATTTGGAGGTATTTTCTTAAAGTTTTTACCAATGATATCATGCAATCAATGCATCTAACAAGTTCAACATTTTATTTTTTTAACAGATGAGTGTATGGGAGTGAATCATTCAAAAATTTATTATTAAGTGGACGACATCCGAGTCATTTTTAGTAGCTTCAAGATATTCATTTCTACTGTTAAAAGATATTATATTTCAATTTTTCAGATACATTTGGTTGCCAGTGACATAGTATTTTCATTGGCACTTGGAATAATTTGGACCTTAGCATTTGAGATGCCATTCGTCGCTATTGAAAAACTAATTTTTGCGAAAGGTAATATAACTACTATTTATTTATTAAAAGAACAATGACGCATTTCATTAGGAAGCAGCTCAAGGTGCAGATAACTTCGAACGAGGAAATGAAGGAAAATATTCAAACGTAAACGACCTGCTGAAAGCAGCGGATCAAAACGAACAGAAGAAGTGGTATTGATAATTAGTAGCGGCTATTAGTTCTAGATTAAAATTCTGTGTGTATGTAAAGGTGTAAAAATATCTCAACTTATATTTATAAACAACTCATAAACTTAACATATTTATCTTTAAACTGCCTAATGGCCTTTTCTGCATATCCTATGATCTAAACTACTCGATATCCCAAATGCAACCTCCTAGCGTCAGCATATCTTGCAGTTATCAACCTGGCCACTTATATTGACTATATGTATATGTCACAAGCTGTTCAGCCCAGTTACCTATTGCTGTTTCACAAAATGTGGTACGATGAAGCTTTTACATTTTTGCATTATAACGCTTTCTGCGTGCTGGGCTACAGGTCTTGACAAAGAAGCTTTCTACAGTAACTTCTACAGAGATGGTATGCTTGCACGTAACAGTAGTGAAAGGTGTAACATTCAGATTAATGAGACCTTAAGGGGCTTGTACAATGCAGAGAAGTGGGCACTAGAGAGTAAGTATCTTAGCATAATACATTTTTTGTGTATACCTACATTTTCGAACGCGTAAACATGGTTTGAAAAAGATTTTACGCATAATCGATTAATTATAAGAGTCAGAGATAATCTTACATGACATTCGAAAACGATTTGTGTTTGCATATATATTTGTAGCAGATAAATATGAATGACGTTTTGTATGTATTTTACAAAACGTAAAAAAGTCAATGAATTAAAGTATTTTTTGTTATTTACCATATGCAAGTTACTTAACTTAAAACTTGATTCCAAATAGGTATATCTGCTTAAAACAAGTCAGATTCATTTATAAACCCTTTTCACTAATTGCATAAATAATGCTACTGCTATGAAATATTAGTTAAATTTGGAAGTGCTGATTTTTCAAAAGCCAAACATACTTCGGCTATAGAACTGTTTATTCGCTACGTATATGTTGTATTATGTTACAATCAATTAATTAATTGTAAAACAGTCTATGTGTTGTGTAATTATTAGATATGTAAATATAAAGTTGAAACATCACATGCTTATAAAGTAAAAACAGATTAAATTTAAATATTCGTTAGGATCTCATTTTAGTATTTGCAATTTATGACTTCATAATGCGACTGTGTTTTTCCAATGTAATCACCCCACACTGGGGAGGAAATGTAGTAAATAAACAGATCTTTGACTGAAGTATGTTTTTTGAGAAAGTCCACACTCCTTATACAAATAGGAGAATGAACTTAACTAGCATTAAATTTACAGTATGTCAAAATATGAGAATGGGATTCAAAGAAAAATCTGACATTTTATACCACTACCGACAGATGTTCGCTGCACCTAAATATGTAATATCTCGTTAATGTGAAGGGTAAAGTAAAGTAGTTTGAATCTTATGGTCTATGTCGGCGACTCCAAAAATTTTTTTACAAGTGGATATGGAAGTCCTTCGTTTTGCTAATAGAAATGACCTACTCCTGTTAAAATGTGGCTATTAGACACTGACAAATTAAAACCACTTTTACTGATACCTTTTATCTCAAGTGGCTATTTTAAGGCAAATGAGCATATGTTTTGCTGATAACATATAATGATTACGCAGTAGCACGTTATTAAGCCGCAATATGCTACCATTTGATCGGTTTGATTTAATTAGAATTCTGTTGCCGTCGAAAACAGATATTATATCTGCACTAAACTGCTATCTTTAGAACTACACTTAAATACAATTATCGTACACGTCATTTGCTTATTCATTTTTTTGTATTCTTAGACACACCACAGCTACATAAGTTTGGGACAAGTCAAACATATAAAACTATTAAGTATGATCTATAAATTAAGATCTCTTTGAAATACAACTTTAAATCAAATGTCGTGGTTGCGAATACGGTATTATTGGCTATTATCTACACATACGCAACATATTCATCCTTCACACTACATGATTGATATGACACTAAGGACTTCTCTTGTTTGCTGAATTGAGTAACTAAGCTTAATGCTAGTTGCAAAATTTCGGTATAGGTATTAACTTCGAATACCCAAGCTAATCAAGATTTCCCTAGGTACAGCTTCAACAAGGCAGTCAACGCGAAACTTTGTTGTTTTTACAACCCATCTCTGCACAAATCGCACATTGCCATGAATTTCATTCTAGCTCTAGAGTTATAACTATCMGATTTTTTTTTTTAATTTAGACTATTAAAATTTTCCTCACTTGCAATATTTGTTGTACACAAATACAGGTACTTGAGCAGGGTAACATGTTTTCGTTGGTTTGTGCCATCGCCATTTTTTTATCGTCTTTTGTTTTACAGCTATAGCCAACTTCTGAATAACTACATGTCTTCAATCCTCATTGTCTTTCTTATGAATGTAGATACAAAAAAGATTCAATCGAATCGCGTACTCAAAATTTTTAGGGGGTAAAAGTTTTGAGATATAACACTAACTTGATTTTTTTAAATAGAAACCGTAGTTAGCTTTGCTATAGTTAAGAAGATCTATATTTTGTAATTAAGAAATACAGTGTTAGGTTTGTTTTCATTATTTCTGAGATTATTCAATTTTTTTAAATCATTTAATCAAATTTTATCTTTACATTTAGGAGGCTATGGAACAACGAAACACACAAAATAATATATATTATTAAACAAAAATTTTAGTCCATTAAAAAGAGTAGGTATATGCCTATTTTAAATACATACGTATCTTATTAAATTACTACAAAAATTGGAATAATACCAAAATTAGTGAAAATAAACCTAACAGTGGGTATCTATATTTTATTAATTAGAAATAATAGGTCTTTTCATCAATAGCCAAGCCAGCTATAATTTCCATTTAAAATAATTCAAGTTTGTATTGTATCTCGAATATTATGTGACTCAAAAAAATTCTGAGTACGCCACTGGATTCAAAGTAAATATATGTACAATAAATGTCTCCACAGTTTTTTTTTGTATGTACATACCCAAGCGAGATATTGAAAACTGAAAGAATGCTATATTATTTAAAAGTTGGTTTTGTCTTTAAAACAAAAGACGATGATACATTCAACTCGCAACAAAAAAAAATAGAGTAATGTGCAAACCGCAAATCTCTAGTATTAATAGTTACCGAGATACCCTGTAATTACAACAAAAATAGGACATCCTGTATAGCGGCGAGATGATAGAAACCAATCAGCAAAGAAAAATAATTGTTGCAAAATATTAAATACCGCTGTTTATAGAACTTCAAAGTTACCTCATCAATTAATGTGAAGTAATATGTTATAGTACAGTTACAGTTATGCAGTTCAGTTGTGTCATGTACATACACCAGCAACTTTCATATACAATACCCTTCCCTATTCCATTCTTCAATTCATGACCAGTTTTCGGCAGGTTTTGTGTCAGGTAAACAAAAACCCAAAAGCATTACAGGGTCAATACGAAATTTGCAGAATTCGATGCCCAGTCACAATGAATTATGTCAACGAAAAATATTACATCTTCACATAGTTCAAAGCGTGAGAATTGTTAGGTGGTTGTTAGGAGAATAAGATTGAAATAGGTAGAGGAAATTGAATTTGACAATATACTGTAATAAAATAAACTTTATATTGACACATAAGTATTTATTATTAAAACAAACGAGAAATTTATTGCATTATTTTACAATCTGCTTGCAGATAAGATAATTGCATAATCAAGAAAATAAATAAATACTCGAAACCTCAATTTTCTTAAAGAACATTAAGCAACGCCAAAACAGAGATTCTTTTAAGACTCAAAGTATATGGTTAAACATTAACTTTGGAATTTAAAAAAAGGATTGCTAAAACTGCAAAACGATCATTAAGAACTGGATGCTGTATACTTAGACGTGTAGGCAAAACTACATTTTAGAAAATGTAATTATATTAGTATGCAAGTCAGATCCTTTATAACTTAATAAACGTTGGAGGTAAGTGTCTAATGAAGTATCACCACATTAGAACTTCTGTAGAACGTAGAACCCAAAAAATATGTTTATGTTCTGTTCAACTATTATGGATCTACATAATAATACCTTGGAGTTGAAATACGGGCATTAGAAGCGGGCGTTATGATATCATAACTCCCGCTTATAATGCTCGCTAATAATACCCGCTCATTTGATTATTATAAACTTATTATTTATTTAATTTCTATTTTTTACGTTTACATTTTGATGGTTTAACGCACAAATATTGATTAAGAATGTTTGACAGTACATAAATAATGTCAATTTCAATTTCACAATCCATAGGTCATTAAAAAACGACATACAAATACAAAACTCAATTTTATTTGATACTAAATTGATAAAAAAACCATCTATTGAGTAGAAAATAAGGCATTGTATGCACCATGGGCTTTATCAGATTATAATGCCTGTCAGGCGCAATATATATCTCTCCGGGCCAAAGGCCCTCGGGCTACTTTCGCCTTCAGGGCATTATAATCTATATAATGCCATTTTTTCTTGCCATTCATTCTCGAATCGTTATATTATAGAGTTTATTATTTTTTACTTACTATTTTAGTGTATTTACGGCTTTAGTTCATAAAATTAATTAAACTTTTAAGTATATATTCAACTGGCGTTTCTTTTCAATAACATTTTATAAAAGTTAAATATGTGGTGTATTTGTACTTGGTTAAACAAGTACTGTAAGTTATGTGCTAGTAGTCATGCTAAATACAAGTTAGTGCTGCAATACCATAAAGAAAGCTAAGAATATACCAAAAGCAGACCCTTAATTGTAATAGTTGAGCCGAACTCAAACACAAAATTTGTCAAATGTTTAGAAAGCGAAGTCGTTCATAATAATACAATAATAATAATAATAATAATAATAATAATAATAATAATAATAATAATAATAATAATAATAAGTATAGTTTATATATTTTTCATTCTAGTGCTGGATTCATCAGGAAGTATTCCGGTAGCCATACTCAGAGGCAACACACTTGATCTTGGGTTCTTTGACGAATGTGTAGAAATCAGTCACGAATTTGATGATGATGTCTTAATCGGGAAGTACTGTTTAAGCGGCTTAATTATACCTCTGTCAAATTCAACTGCTTCAACCAGCGCAGCAAATGCTAATGCAATTTCGCAAAATTTAGTAAGTATAGATGTCACACAGCTACAATTCTATGGTTTTCTACTATCAAGCAATATAATAACACATCTGGGTCAAAAATTATTATGTCTTCATTTTATATTATTGCACAAAGGTATAACAACGAATTGACTGACTATCTGAATTCATAACCAGTGTTTCATATAATTATAAACAAATGGTCTATAATTCCGAAGTAAGCTGATATTACCTTAACAAACAGATCTAAGTAGTCATTTTATGTAGATATTTTAAAGTGTTTACTCTTGCCATCTTAGAAACAATATAATTAATTAATTAACAGGTTTTCTTTTTGAACGTGAATCTTATTATCAAATACAATAAGCATGATGGAAGCTGCAGAAAATTCCTTTGGAGTGTAACTGAATGTATTTATTAAGAA
This sequence comes from Rhyzopertha dominica, assembly GCA_025024175.1. NCBI lineage: Eukaryota > Metazoa > Arthropoda > Insecta > Coleoptera > Bostrichidae > Rhyzopertha > Rhyzopertha dominica. Next base: position 18,958,047 of record QCXZ01000041.1, read on the forward strand.
TATTTATACGATTAAGGTGTTGCACTGTTTCAAGGATTCTTATCAACTACAATGAAACAGGAAATACCAAAATTCGAAAGGCGCGAAAAACTACATATCATACATAATATAATGCATATAGAGCTACTTGATCTGCGTTTGGATGTATTTGCTTTAATAGTAAAACTTAAATGAAAAAATAATGTAAAATGGGGCTAATTTGGTCACAAGGTGCATCACACAACCTTTACTCTTTTTTGCGTATTACAAGTTAGATTTTCGTTTGCCAGAAATAAAACAAAAATTGTTAGTAGTTAGTAATGGCATACTACTCAATACGAGGAAAATGATATAATTTCCAATACAATTGGTATAGTGGTACTTGGGGATTTTCTCTTATCTGGTTCTATTGCGGTTTACATATTTCATAACAATTACCCTTGACCAGATTTTAAAGATAAAATGATACTAAAAATACTAATACTGGGTCTGCAAAGGTGATTGGTGCCCAGCACAGTGGTAAGGAACTGACATCACATAATAACGTGTTCTTTTGACAATTGTAGAAAATAACATCCCGGAGGAATTTTATGTTTTATAAAATGATTTCAAAACTTTTCGTATGTTTTGTTTTTACTTTTGGACAAAGAAATTAAATAATGGTATCTTGTAATGTAGAACAGCCATCGTTAATTATAAGAAATCTATCGTTCGCAGGTTAGTATAAATAAACCACAGATCCGTATTAGTAATATTTGCTGATACCTGTCAACGGAATAGGACAATAGCAGAGACTCGCTCTATCGCCTTCTAAACAAAAAGTTTTAATGTGAAAGGGATCGGCGTATGCGTAGCAAATATGCTCAAGATCACATATCGTTGGTTTTATTTTTATTTCCTTTTTATTATTATATGAGTGCGCTTGCACCAGCCGCCATTGCTGGTAATATCAACAAAGAGTAATTATAAAAACTAATGCCACAAATGATTTTATGGACCATATGATAAAAGCAGTAAAAGTAAAAGATCTCTTACACAGAGTGAATTTTTGAGGAGAGCACATCTTAAATAACCTTAAATAAAAAACAGGTCATTTTTTAGTCGCCGGGCAACAACTTTTGAGATAAACTTTAATGGAATGAAAAGGGTACTTAGCGGGGCTTTCAAAATTTCACAAGAGGTCTCGCATGAGTTTTTTTATGAGAACATTCTAGTCACAGGCACAACGCTAATGATTAAAAATATCTTTTTCACGGTGCTGAGCATAGCTGTCCTCTAGGGATAGCAAGGGCGTTTAAAGAACGGCAACTTAATAAACGTGGACGCTAGGTATGTACATGTACGAAAGTTCCAAGAATAAATATAAATAGGGTAATTTAGGTAATTTAGGTAATATAGGGTAATAAGTCAATTGAATGATACGGTCCTGCATAGAAATAGCTTGCTTAGCGTTTTTAAGCAAGTGACTTGTTCATCTGTAAAGAAAGTTATAATAAAGCTGTGCAAATTCCATTTATGCAAGATGAAAACTCTTCATGACTGCTACGAAGATGACTTAGACAGAAGAAACTATGTCAGGAAAGATTACAGTAAATCAACATCTAATGAAGAATATTTGCTTCAAAGAAGAATGCACGGCCTTTTTGAATGACCGCTGTACAGTCACGATGGAGCGATCGCATTATGTCGTTAATGCGAGAAACTGGTTAAATCATAGATTATCTGCTCGCTGAAGTGATATATGTTTTACATTATGCTTGTCATTACAAATAAATATTTTTTTATTTTTTATTATAGCGCGAAAAGATCCAAAATATTCAATATAATAAGTAACTTTATTAATGCTACTTATCTACTGACCTACTTATCCCGCAAAAGAGCAAAAATAGTATAATTAATTACATGACGAGACTCCTTGTGAAATAAGCTCTTACATGATGTATCACAAGATGGGTCCTTCTATTTAACGTTTTCTTAGGGGTGTCCACTAAACACTTATCTCTAAACTTGTTCCCTAAAGCCAGCTGCTTACAAAAAGATATTGTATACCTATAGATTTTGAAGATTCTGAGTCTCTTATTAATAACTGTAATCGCAAGACTATGTCCCTTATAGTGCTTTATTTTTTCTACCAAATCCAGGAACGATCTGTTTTGTTCGTTCTGTTCTACTTGGCCGTATCCAGAAGGTAATTAAACAAGCCCAGTTTACGGTATTTTTAACGATGAAGGCCAGTATGATGTTTTTAATTCTTATAGAATCTGTCGTGTGAGATAACTAGTTTATCAAATGTTTAATTTTAATCCAAAATTTGTTGCATCCACTGTAAATCGTGGCCAAAGAAGCGTATTTTTATTGGGTTATTTTCTAAGGAACTGCGATGGCTCTATTTTATTTGCTTGTGTCATGAAAGACTAATTCTTTAAAACACGATGTTTTCTCACAGTATATAATTGAGAAATGATGTGATGTGTTATTTTAGGTACCATAGTAACGCAGCTAAACAAAAAAGGCAAGCAAATTTTGAACTTTAGTTAAACAATACAACAGTGACATTATTTATCAAATATAACGAACACATCTAGCAATTCATATGATTATCGTCTTTCTCTCTTTCTGTAGTAGTACAAATATATATTTTATTGGAATAAATTTATTTTTATCAGTAGAACCTATCAATTAATCAGCAGCTCAAAAATGTACATTAGGGTGTTAAAAATAAAATAAAATAACTCCATCTCATCTATGTTTGATTGTATACTAATTAGTTACAAACCACTTAATTAAACATTAAACACTATTTTCATGGAATATCGTTCCTCCATCAAATACACGTTGGATTTTAACAATAATAACGCACTGCTCTTTCGTCAGCACATTAATATATCTATCTAATACTAATTCTGTTACAACAGGCAAACGCTGGAATCCCAAGTCTAAACCCTAGGGAAAATACCGAAGTAGAAATACCTGAATATGTAACTACAKCTGTATGCATTCSTGATGCTTGCAGTCCTACGGATATTTTCAGCTATTTAGGTTATGATACCTATTGTACAACCCGACACGACTACAAGCAATGGGATGGTGGGGACATAGCTTTCACGTAATATATAGTTCACTAATACCAATTTTCACCTAAAATTTTGATACTTACAGCATAATGTCTGGTGTCATTGTGGTCTGCATGGCACTAAGCACAGCGTATGATGTATATTTAGAGAAAAATACGAAAAGTAAGTACTGTTCTAACAAAGAATTTAGAACTACTGTTGTTGATAGAGAATAAATTTTAGAGAAGCCGCATCCATTGCTGGTCGCCTTTTCACTATATACCAATGGAAGGAAAATCATTAATGTCTCCCACACCGGTCAGATCTCTTGTCTAAACGGAATAAAAGTGCTGAGTATGTTTTGGGTAGTGATGGGACATAGATTCTCAATGCAACAAGTGATTGGTATCGTTGATACTTTAGATACATATGAGGTACGGCTGATACTACAAATTAGTTTTAATTATACAATAAGGTAACGGTAACCAATTTAAGTGGATGAAGAGATGGTATTCATTTTACGTCTTAATGGCACCCTTAGCCGTAGACACATTCTTATTTGTATCTGGAATACTGCTTAGTAATTCTTTTTTAAAAACTATGAGGAAGCCGAAAGCAAGATTTAACCTATTAATGTACTATGTACACAGGTACTTAAGGTTGGTGATTAATTTTTTTCTCTTACATGCTGTTCTAAATAAGACTACGTTTTTATAGACTGACACCAGCATTGGGGGCATTATGGTTCTTTCAAATCACAATAATCAGACGTTTAGGAAGTGGTCCAATGTGGATCAGAATTGTGGAGACTTATAAGGAGAGATGTGTTAAAAGATGGTGGCAAATATTTTTATATATTCAAAACTACTTTGATTACAACGATATGGTAAGACGAAAACATCATTAAGCGTCATAACGATTTCTTTATTGCTGACTCGTTTTATTACATATTTGATTGGTACGAAGTAAGGAACAATCCTAACTAAAACTGAAATGGCATTGCTTAGGAATTGAATTTGAACGTTTGTATTTAAAATGCTTTTTTGTCAACTCAAAAACTTCCAGATGGTGCTTCATCTTTTTAATTCATTTCACTCACCAGAGAACTATAACTGTTAGAGTTGTAAGCTTTCCTTCAATAAAATTTAAAAAGGACCAGGCAAGTTTGAGGTCACCTTGCACTAACATTAACCATTTCTATATAATGATTTCTTTTACTTTAAGCCACATATTAAGGCGGCATGTAGTTTACATTTGTGACTTTTGGCATAGTAACACAAGTGACAGTTGTATAAAATCTGACGAACTACGAACTAGACCACAACAGCCTACAATAATCAGATCGAATAGTGCTTACTTAGTTTATTGTATGTCTAAAATCGTTAAATAACAAAAGATCGTTAATTTAATACAAAAGAACACTTAATTTTGACTAGAACTAACCATGCTCTTTTAGGCAAAAGATAAACATCGAGCTATATTATGAGATGCAGATTGTTGTTCATAGATTCGGAAAATGATTTTATCTGCATTTTTATAATGGTAAATAAACACCTGTTAGCTTTTCAGTAAATCCTTCTATAAAAAGAACACGTGAACATGAACAGTCGGCTAAATATAAGATGCGGTCTTTTTTCAGCAAAATTAAAATACGGATCTAAATAACATAGTTTTAAATAAAGCATCTTAAAGAAGTAGTACTTATTCACCACCAGTTAATGGCACTACATCTTACCAAATACATAGCATTTAAGACTTTTACCTTTCAGAAGCAATTGATAAAAATATTTGTTGAAGAAGCTGTATTCTGGGATATGCAATGATTTCGTATTTTTTAGAGATTCTTCGATCCAGTGCTTTTTTTTGTTATTCTTTTGACAATGATACGAGTAGCTTTAGCCCTCTTTTGGTACTTTTGGTTTGGAGTACCTAATACGCTAGGGAGTTCAAGTAACGAACGTTGAATACTAATTATTTTTAGTGTCTCCTGCACACCTGGTATCTCTCCATAGATATGCAAGTGTTTATTATATCTCCACTACTCCTCATCCCTATATTGAAATGGCCTAAGCTCATGAAATATGCAGGAATGCCGTTCGTGATATTCCTCTCAATTTTATGTCCTTTGCTAATCATCTACTTCTACGATTTGGAATTGTAGGTACTTAATAAACCACTCATGTATCCATAACTAATTATACGCATATTTCAGTTGGACTACAGATTACTATCAGTATTACTACTATGTAACCCACACCAGATTAGCACCTTGGTTGATGGGAATAACTTTTGGAGCATACATTCTTGAGAAAGATAAATATCACATCAGCGGAGCCCTAAACATAACTGGTTGGAGTGTTATGTTTGCAGTATTAGCAGCTCTGTTTTTAAGTCAGAACCATGTCGTTAATAATCATGAGAGATTGAGGACTACCTTCTATATGGATTTACAAAGACCTGTCTGGGCACTCTGCCTAGGCTGGATATGCTTTGCTTCCATTTATGGATATGGAGGTAACGTGTACCGTAATAAATAAAATAATAAAAGTTTGGAGATCGAGATGAGAGAATAAATGTAAACATAACTGAAAAATTAAATAGCTGGTGACTTCAAATCCCTTTATACATCGGATAAAAATGGGTGCATAAACAAAACGTGCTGAATCAGAAAGCAACGACCTACGAAATCAATGAATATACAATAATAAGCAAGAGATGTGATATTAATTAACAACCAATCAAAGTACAAAAGTGCTGCATTTTAGTGTCATTTATACATGTTAATCCTCCTTAGAATCCCTGAAGTGAGATATTTTGGTAAAAAAGAATCACTAATGAAGCTCTAAAACTTTACAGGAATATGTTTATAACATTTTCCAGGTACATAAAAATAAGTAGTTTTAGATGTGACTTAATAAGCCTAAAGTAGCAGCTTTTTAATTCACTCTGTAATTTATAATACAGAATACTCGAAAAATGTACATTGTAGTTTAGTAATGTTTGATGTTGCAAAGTTGATTGCCTCTTTTTTTAGGCATCATCAACTGGTTCCTGTCCTTACCTGTGTTCCAAGTACTATCAAAACTTACATATTCTGTGTACTTAGTGCACGTTTCAATTTTKGTCCTTAGTGCTTCGTCACAAAGATCCCTTTATGCGTTTAATGATTTTCAAAGCGTAAGTAAGATTTCAAAATAATTCCTCTGAAAGGCTCTAACAAAGGTTTTTTTCAGATGTACCTGGTATTTGCGGACATAGTCTTATCGTTTGGGCTAGGAACAATATGGACGCTGTGCTTTGAGTCACCGGTGATGGCAATAGAAAGATACGTTTTTGGAGGAGGTAAAACAAGCGACCACGAATAGGTGACAAACAACAATGCTATTTTAATTATAGGGCGTGCAAAAACCACCAAACTAAAAACAGACAGTGGGAACAACATGACGGAAAATGTTGCAGGATCAGAGCATAAAATCGCTATTCCTGAAGATGGGAAGGAAGCTGAAGATGCTAGAACACAAACCTGATTTACTCGTATAATTTTCTTTACTGTGAAAAATGATGTACAAAAGTTACAGCTGTAATTTGTAAATTAAAAAAAGAGATTCAAAGTTGAAATTTAATTCTTATCAGTTTCTACAAATGCATTATCGGGAAATAAAAAAAATAAACATTTGTTCGAAAAAATATGTACATATGTAAACAACAATTTGAACCAACAATTCACTGAACACAAATAATGACTACCCACAAAGGTAAACGCAAAAAAGTAATCAACATAGAGTTTTTTAAATATCCCTTACGTTAAGCTTAAAGTGGGTCGTATCTTAGTTTTTCATTAGGGTTTCATTAGGATGACGGTGACGCTTTTGCTGGGATAAAATTTGTGAACTATGAAAATAGCTTAGGGCACCGACGTAATGAAGGAAATTTTGTTTAAGAGAAAGTTGCCTGAAGAATAACTGCTTTGACGCTTTTAACTACTAATAGGTAGACATAGGTAAACTATTCAGAATTATACAGAATTTTGCATCAATACCAGTAGTTTTTTATATGGTTCTATTTGAGATAAGAAAGATATTTGCGTTCAAAGTGGACTAAATATAATAAGCACCCTGTATAAAATTAACAAACTAGAAAAATACTGATAAATTTCATCTTAATACGCTATATTAGTGCTTAGTGCTGACGTAGGTGCCTGCCATTTTTCTGCGGTACCTCGAAGTCCTGGATAAAAACAAACGTAGTTGACATAATCTGCGAAACGGAGCTCAGTGTCGGGGGCAGTTTTCTAGCTTTAAAACAATATTTAGAAGTGTTACTGTGTATGTTTGAGTAGCTTACAGTCCTTCTCTTATTATTACAAGCCAAAATTACATTTAGTTACAATGTATTGTTGAAAAGCTTAACCTAGAATACGTGCGTATGTTGAGCATTACAATTTACATGTACCAGAAAATGATAATGCACTGGGTCCCTGGATGTTTTCGTTATACTGAGAGAGAAAGATGTAAATCATGCAGCACTTATTTTAGGTTGTATTTCGACAATAGATTGTAACTAAATTTAATTTTTGTTTGTAATACTTAATTACTTACTTAATATTCTGATACAACTTGTAAATTGTAATGCTCTACACACGTACTCGGTGTATGTTAAACTTTACAACAATATATTGTAACTAAGTATCACGTCGGTTTGTAATACTTGATAAGTAAAGCGAAGGAGTGTAAACTACCCAAGCATACACAGTAACACTTTTAAAGTATTTTTTTAAAACTATCTTGACGTACCGCTGCAAAATGGCTGCCATCTACATCACATTAATATAGCATATAGCATGGCCACCTCTAATGGCAACAGCGCAGTTGTTGTAGCACAAAGCCGACTCGCCGGAATCCGAAAGATGCGCGCGTAAAATATATAATGTCAAACCTACTTTATCGATAGGGCTTTTGAGGTATTTTTTTCATAGTATTCCTCAAATTTCGTAAAAGCTGACATCCGCTTTGAAAATGCAAATCATTTGCCATATTCGCTTCAAGTTCGCTTGAAAGGGAGCGAAATAAATTGGGGTACGTAGTGTTATTTCGAAGTATCCAGACACTGTATATTTTTGAAAATCAGAAAAACTTTCAGCGGCAAAGTTATACAGGAAGGATGGAATTTTATATAATTGAAGGATATGTGGCGATAACTTGAATAGGAACAAAATTTTAAGTCCAAAGCAAGCACCTCGTGCATTAGAGATATACCCAGGTAAATGTCATGGCGTGCAAACTCTGCCACAATCACAGAATTAATTTAACTGTGAATGTTGAATTTTACTTGTTACATTTTTTATAAATCATACTGAGACAAAGGATTATTTTATGAGCATTAGGAAGACCACATACGTTACAAAAGAAATATTATGTACTTACATTTATTTCTAGTGAAACCATTTATTTTTTTAATTTAAATATAAAATATATCATCTCTGAAGTAACAATAAATAAACCTGATGCCAAACAGTTTGGTTAGATTTCCTGAGATGTTAAGACATGTACATAACAAGAGAGAAGCTATAAATATATTTAGATAAGTATTTCTAAAAATAAAGTATTTAGCATTTCTTATATTTAAATCTGAGTATACAATTAATTTGAAAGTACCTTGAAATAATTATTTAACTAAGCATTATTAACAATTGACACGAGAGATTTTCTTGTACATTTTACACCATTATTGCATAAGTAGTAATGTAGTTGATTCTCAAAAAAGAAAATGCAATTCGTTCACTTGAAACACTTAAAATAACGTTTTGTTTTGTAGGTACTTGCAGACATAAACAGTCTCTCAAATTTTGCAGATATGCACATCTGCATCACGCACACGTTCAACAACAATTTTATATGGCACTCCAACGTTTATTAAATTGTAATAAGGACCTGGCCAATGATCATTACCTTTCACTAATTTAAATTTAATGCATTCATTAAATGCATTCAAAAGCAATTAAATTGTCGTCTAAGTTTGAATGCAACAGAATCGCTAATATAAACTATATTTGATTCGTCAAACGTCTAGGTAGTTGTAGTTAATGTCACAAGAAATAGCAGCTGATGCAGTATCTTCTAAATTTGACAAAACAATGATTGGCCTTTTGGTAGTGCTTCACAGACAGTCTCAAAGCACGAAGTGGAAAGTTGTAAATTCAGCACTGAGTAGATTGTAATGCAAATATATATTATTATTATTTATCCGCAGTTTTGGTTCTGACTTGAAAATTTCATTAGCGATTATACCAAAATTTCTGCCGACCATTTGCCAGTAACAGCCTAATCTAGATTTCAAATTATGGGTCTAAACACTGCACTAGTGCAAGGGGTACGTCATATATCAATCCATTCAATTTAAACAGAATCGGCCTTGTGAGCGCTGTATACCAAATTGATGTGGCCGCGGCATTCTTAAAAGTGGCCATGCTTATAGTCATGGCCACCTCTAAAAAGGTCGCGGCCGTAGTATATGGCAACAGCGCATTTGTTGTAGCATTAGGGCGATACGCCGGGATCCGAAAAGCGCGCGTAGTATATATAACGTCATATCTACTTTATTAATAGGGCTTTCGAGGTATTTTTTTCAGAATGCTCCTAACATTTCTTAAAAGGTGACACCTATTTGTAAATCATTTGCCATGTTCGCTTCAAATTCGCTTGAAACGGTGCGAAATAAAGTTGAGGTAGGTAGTGTTATTTCGATGTATCCAGGTACTATATGTATATTTTTGAAAATCATAAAAACTTCCAGTGGCAAAGTCATACAGAATGGGTAAAATTCTATATTATTGAAGGAATTGTCGCGATAACTTCAATAGGAACGAAATTACGAGTCAAAAGCAAGCAAGCTTTAGTAAAACCCAGGTAAATGTCATGGCGTGCAAACTTTGTCACGAATCGTAGTAATTATTTAAATGTGACTATTGAATTTTACTTGCTTGTTACATTCAGAGGTGCTTTATTTTTAATAAATCGTCTAACATAATACTGAAACAAAGGGTTTATTTTACAGCACTACGACGACCACATACGTTACAAAAGAAATTGTGTGTACTTACAATATTTCTAGTGAAACAATTTATTTGGTATACTTAAATATAAAATACATCAACTCTGCAGTAACAAGAAATAAACTTGATATTCCAAAACATTTTAATAAGAGCTTTTGAGATGTTAAGAACTACCTAACAAGAGAAAAGGTATATATATTATTTACAAGTATTTCTAAAAATAAAATATTTATCATTTCTTATAATTAAGTCTGAGGCTACAGTTTATTCGAACGTACCCTAAAATAACAACAATTATTAACAATTGACACGAGAGATTTTATTGTTATTTTACGCCATTAAGTAGTACTGTAAAAATAACCTTTTTTTATAGGTACTTGCCGACATAAACAATCTCTCAATGTTTTTCAGATATTCACATTTGCATCATGCACACTACGTGTTTCACACGTTCGATAACAATTCCTAGATGGCGAAGAAAACTCCCCCGTTTAATGAATTGTAATAAGCATCTGGTCCATGATCATTACCTTTCGTTCATTTCAATTTAATGCCTTAAATACATTCAAAAGCAATCAAGTTTTCGTCCAAGTTTGAATGCAACAGAATCGCTAATATAAAATATAGGTAGATACTTGATTTTTCAAACGTCTAGGTAGTTGTAGTTAAATGTGACAAAAATAACAAGCTGTGGTATCTTCTAGATTTGATAAAACTATGACTGGTTTTTGGTAGCAGTTGGTTGGTGTAGAGTTGTAAATTTCCGCACTGAGTAGACTGCAAATATACTTTTAATCTGCAGTTTTTGTTTTGKCTCGAAAACTTGATTAGCGATTATATTAAAATTTCTKCCCACTATTTRCCTGTAAGAGCCAAATCTAGATTCCAAATTATCGATCTGAACACCCTACACAACACTAGTACACTAGTGCGGCCGCGGCCTTATTGAAGGTGGCTATAAGATAGCTAATTTATAAAAAGTGTAGTTTACACAGGGAAAGAGATTTAATAAGCAAAGCATGCTTCTGTATCATAGGAAATGCCTAAATAATAGAACCGTACATGGTGGAAATAAAGTAATTTATTCCCACCACGAATAGAACGACGTCTCACAGTTCAAAAGTGGAAAACTGCAAGCTGCAATAATACAGCTTTTAGGTGCGATTAAATTTAAAACATGTGTCTAATTGTCTTAGAACTGTTTAGTAAGTAATCGACCTGAGAATGAATGCCTTTAACCAAGAGACTCGGACTTTTTTATTTAATCTTCAAGATACAGTGAACAAGAAAACTGACTTATAGATTTATATCAAGTACTTTGTTTAGTCTGAGATTCGCTGTATCGCTTATAAAAAAGTGTACGCTTAAATTACTACAAGTCGTATTAATTATACCAGAAGACAGCTAGCTTTAAATCACCAATTAGAACTATCAAACCGATATTCTAATGAGTCGACAATAAGACTCTAATTGCTTTCGTCCTATCAGTCAGTTACTTTAAGTTCAGAAAAAAGTCAGTCCCATAAGTTTGTGTGATAGATCGACGTCCATGGGATACAATCAGCAAATAACTTAATCCTCTTGCATTAGTAGGGAGGATTTAAGCACTTTATTTTCATTACAAAGTTTAGTATGGGTTATTTGCTGTTTCGAGCAACATGTGGTAATATGTGGCTTTTAACCATCTGTGCTTTTTTCTCACTGATATATTCTGCACGAGGGTTGAACGTAGAAGCTTTTCATAAATATATTGAAGCTGGAAGATCTGAACTGAACAGAAATAGCACTGAAAGATGCGAATTTCAGAAGGAACAATTCCTAAGTGGGATAAGCAATAGAGCAAAATGGGCGTTGGAAAGTAAGTATTTAATTCAATAAGGCTATAATAATGCATATTAAGGATACAAGAGAGCAATAAACCATTTAAATAGCAACAGTTAAGACATAAGAGTCAGTGTTATATTAGTGTTTTGTACATTTTACCAGTGGCGGCTTGTGGCCTTCCAAGTAGGGTAGGCGACACCTTATACTCGTATATAGTATGTATAAGCAATTATAATTATTGTCTTCGATCTTGGAATATGTGTATTTTAATGGTCATGCCAATCATTTATTTTTATTCGTATACCACCGCACATTTATTCGTTTTCTGCTCTAAGCGACCTTAAATTTCTACAAATCGAATGTTAAACAAAAAATTTAGCAAAACTCAAACTATAATAAGCTTAAAAACGCTAAAAAAGTAAACGAAACTTGTAAAACAGTACATAATTTAAATAATAGAGCACCTACTCTTATCCGTGTTGTAACAGTTCAGAGCATATTGAACATAAGAACATATATAACATATTCCTATGTCACGTTTTCCTATTGCATGATTATTATGATGTTTCATTTTGAATAAGACGATAAAAAATGTAAAAATCTTACACTTGCAAGTTGCTGCCACCTACCGGAGTCATTTAAAACATTATCGCCTTCTTTCGCAATGCGAATAGCCCGAGTCCATACGAAGTTTGTCATAAGCGACCTATCATTCCGCCTGAGACGCATCTATATGCACGAAGATTTTCTACGTTAACCGTCAACTGCGGTCGTTAACGTGCAGATTCTGAAGGACGTGAACGTGAACACAAATACAAATCAATTTCAGTTGGTCAAGTTGTGTCGCCTATTCCCAATTTAAACGTTCGGCCTAACAACGCGGTTCGTAATTTTTGTGCGGTATAGGTAAACTTGAGATGAAATATTAAATAAACACTGGTATAAAAACAAATTCCATTAAAAAAATTATAAATTTGTAGCTAATTATTATTTATTTTTTATGGCATTGTTGATTGAATTTGCAAGGTAGGCCGTGCCTACCTTGCCTACCCCGAGGAGCCACCACTGCATTTTACATCTTGCAAATCTGGTGTATAACCAGCAATGCGCATGTAACCTCACAGACAAGCTTCATCTGGATGCCACAAGAAAACTAAGTACAAGAAAGAATAAAACACTTTACATAGCATATGCTTTTTGATAAAGGGTGTCCCAAAACTAACCTAAAAAAAACGTAACCAGTTGATGCATTGCTTTGAAACATTAATAAAAATCCTGTAAAGATGTTTTGTATTAAATATATCCAAAACTAATGAATATAATAAAATGAAAATTTACTAACGTTTTAACGGCTAAATAAATGGTCTGAATTAAGTCTCAATATAGTTAGATGTTATGGAGACTATTGACCATTAAAGCCGTATGACTTTCCTGTAGAAGGACATTATTTTAGACAGCATTAGTTTAATCACGTTCAAAAAAGTTAATTATTATTATTCGGGATAGATTATATTTATTGGGTTTACAGGCATTAAATGAAATGAAAAATTATACCCAGCCTTGACCGAGATTTGAACTCGGGACCTTTTGAACACTAGTCCCGAGTTCAAATCTCGGTCAAGGCTGACAATAATTTTTCATTTCATCTAATGTCTGTAAACCCAATAAAATATAATCTATGTTCATTAAAAGCTGAATTCAGACTATAATTAACTTTCACTGTATATTATTCGGGATATTAATTAGCAGAAACTACCTATTTAAATAAAATTATTAATTGTACTATGAATCATATCATAGTTTGCTGCTGATAGATGGCATTGCAATCTACTTTTATCATTTACATGATACGGTTTTAGTTTCGCTCTATTAGTAATCAAGTGATTTTAAAAACATTGCTTTTGAGAGTAGTAGAACCGAAGTACGTACAAACACCTAACATTTTGGTCTTGCGTCTTATATGATTTAACCATCAAGAGTCATTATTTTTAAGCGGAACAGACAAAAAATACTACTTTTGTGTCCTGACTTAAAAAAAGGATTTTAAGGATAACAATTAAAGCTCACTATTGTACTTGCAAAAATGCAGCAACGGTTACCTGATATTTATGGTGCGCAAGTCAACTGATAAAACTTCCTTCATAAGGAATGGTAGAATTATTTTCTATGATATGAAAGTACCGGCAAAGGTTCGCTGGTTTACGTTTACTGATTTATTTATTAGCGACCTACCCTTACCCCACTTCGAAAAATATATTCAGTAACGCTTTTCCGCTGGTAAGCATTTGACCGATAAACACACCATAGCCAAAATTGTAAAGCAGCCAGCGACACTGGACCTTGCATCATGGGGGCTGTTAATAAGAAAATTAGGAGTGATATAGTTGTATGATATTACTGACCATACTGAACAAACAAATCCTGAACCCACGTACCTCATTGGAACACTAATAATTTTATACCAAAATTTATGTGATCGCAAAAATAAAGAAAGCACCTGGCATGATAGAAGACAACGAGCTCTTTCACAAAATATATACGTATCTAATCCTACCAAGTTTTTAATCCCTGCTGACCAGACGCAAAAGGGGTTGTTTCCAACAGTTGCACTTCCGTCACCGCGCACATGAATAACTATGTAGGCCCGAAATATCCTTCAACCCAGTAAGATGCTGCCCTGAACAGGACACTTGTAAGCCAGGTTTTCATGCATTCACAGGGAGAGAGGGACGGTACTCTGCAGCGTTTTAACGAATGGAGAAAGTGCATCCATTTAAAGCGCTAGAAAAGAAAACGCTTGTCCAAATGCGTTTGGTTCATTTGTTCTTTCTGGTGTTGTAGGAATTCATTTCCGGATCTTGTGGCCGACGTTTATTGAGGTTTATCACTAACGTTTCAGATGTGTTTAAAACTTGTGCGGTCGTGCTAATGCGAGTTCTGGCAATCAAGGTGTTTTTTAAGCCAATGACCGTGCTCTGGCTCAGTTTCAGGGTTTGTTATTTTCTAATAAATTTGTTCTTGTGTTTTTCAATTTCGGTAGCTTCTGGACCAATAGACGGTGATAAATGACAGTTGTAACAAGTACTTGCGTATTTTCGAACAATATTTTAAAGTCTTCATTGCCGAGTACATGTTTGCTACTGCCTAAACCAATATATAACAAATATTGTGTTTGTAACCTTGGTTGATTTCCTTCAGAGTAACATCAAATATGCTCGTAAAATATATAAGTTGTAGGGGGCGTATCTACAGTCTACTAATAATAACACAATATTTATTTTTTAACTAACTCTTTTACTTTCGCCAGGAATCAGGATGGTACATAATAATGCTTAACACCAAATCGTAACTCTCTCCAACTCTAACTCCGCGTCCGCCAGCATAACCATTCTCCCATAATCCAACATTGCCCCTCTCCACTTTCACGCGCGAAATTCAAAATATATACGAATACACACACCCACAGTTCGGCCAATCTGACACTTGACCGTCCCGGTCAACGACATAATCGTAGCACACTACTTATCACTAATAATTCAGTACATAATGAACACATAATCATAAGATACAAAATGAGGACATAATCAGAAGGCACATAATGACAACATAATGAGCATTAATCATAATCGAAACATAATGAAACAAGTAATAAAGCAAACTCACAAGTACTACATAATCCAGAATCTAACTCTTACATAACATAATCTATAAGATAGCAATTCAAGAGAATGAACAACTAAATAAAATTTTTTTTTTTTGTTTACTCTTAAAACTAGTAATGGAATGAATACAAACAAAAAGAATTATCTTAGCCATAATTTCATCTGATCAGGTCCTACTACACTAGAGAATGGTCTCTGTGACAATTGGAACCCATCAACATCTTCGACGACATAACGGTCATTATCTAATACTTTTGTAACCACATAAGGGCCTTTAAATTTTGGTAGTAATTTTTTGTTAATACCAGGGGTAACATCTACATTGCGGATCAT
This sequence comes from Rhyzopertha dominica, assembly GCA_025024175.1. Lineage (NCBI taxonomy): Eukaryota > Metazoa > Arthropoda > Insecta > Coleoptera > Bostrichidae > Rhyzopertha > Rhyzopertha dominica. The sequence goes on from QCXZ01000041.1 coordinate 18,973,949, forward strand.
AACAAAATCACCTTGGTTATATACATGTGGTATTTTATGATGTTTGTCATAATAGGCTTTGTTTGTTAGTTGAGATTTTTCGATGTTTTGTGCAGCTTCATCTCTTAAAGCAGTCAAATCACGAATCAATTCATCTTGGCTCTTGTCTGATTCTAGAAACTCACTCAAATCATTATAAACTTCTCCACGCTGGTTTTTCCCAAAAAGCAGCATGCAAGGGGTATTCTGAGTTGATCTACAAATCGTATTATTAAGTGTAAACTCAATTTGGGGCAACACAGTATCCCAAGAGGTTAAATCACGAGAAAGTTTGGATAACATGGGTGTTAAACTTCGATTAATTCGCTCAATTTGTCCGTTAGCACGTGGAGTGCCGCGAGCAATAAGAATCAAACGAACACCGGACTCAATCAGGAATGACTTAAAGGCATCTGAGGTAAAAGCTGATCCCCTATCTGCAACTAAAGCATTTGGACAACTGTAAGAACGGAAATAGTCTTTTAAATGCTTAATAACTTCATTACTATTAGTGGTACGACAGGCATACAAACGAACATGTTTAGTAAAAGCATCTATAATTTCGAATACGTAACGATTTTGGGTTTTCTTCGCTTTCTCCAATGGCCCATAGTGATCAACATGAATAATTTCGAACGGCATATTACCTTTTGGAATGGGGTGTAGAAAACCTTCTGTTTTGCCAGACATTGGTGAATAAACAATACATTTCAAACAATTGTCAATATAATTTCGAACTTCACCTCTTACATTTGGAAACCAATAATTCCTAGTCAAAATTTCGGAAACCTTGTCTAATCCTGCATGACCATACTCGTCATGACATAAACGGATGATATTTTCCCTCATACTTTTTGGTACGTAAAACAGCAACTTATGTCCCTCCTTCCGATAAACTATCCCATCACGGAGTTCAAATAACTTGTCCTCAGTTTTCTCAAGCTTGTCTCTAATGTTAACAATATCAGGATCCTGTGATTGCTTAATAGCTAATGTCTGTTCGAGACTAATACTCTCTACAGTCAGAATACTATGGCATCTACTTAAGGCATCAACATGACCCATCTTTTTCCCAGATCGGTGTTGAATTTCATAATTATAGTTTTCCAAAAATAGTGCCCATCTGGCTATTCGGGGATTAATATCTTTCTTTTTCAGGGCAAGTCGAAAGCTGTCACAATCAGTAATAAGAGTAAACTTAATACCATAAAGATAAATGTGGAAACGCTTGATGGCATAAATGGTAGCTAAACATTCCAGCTCGAAACTGTGATATTTCTCTTCTACGGGAGTAGTTTTGTGACTGAAATAGGCAACTGGTTGGAAAAGTCCAGAAGATTGTTTTTGCAATAATACTGCACCGAATCCACTAGAGCTTGCATCACAATGCAGCTCAGTCTCTAACTTAGGATCGAAAATCGCCAAAACAGGTGGTGCAACAAGACACCGTTTAAGATTATGGAATGAATCAAACTCCTTGTTTCCGAACTGAAACTCGGCATTTTTACGACACAAACTGTACAAGGGTCTCGCTATGACAGCGAAGTCCTTAATAAATCTTCGAAAGAAACTAGCTAAGCTTACAAAACGATGGACTTCTTTACAAGTTTGCGGAATCGGGAAATTGATAACACTTTCAATATTTTCGGGACTTGGACTAATTCCCTCCTCAGTAATAACATAACCTAGATAGGTAGCAGAATTTTCTAAGAAACTACACTTATCCAATCTAAATTGTAAACCATACTTGGCTGCAATTTCAAACACCTGGCTCAATATATTCAAATGTTCGTTAAGATCAGTACTGGCAATGAGAATGTCATCAAAATATACTAACAGCTTCCCTTGACTAATCAATTCATGGAAAACATCAAATATAAAACGAGCAAAAACATTTGGGGAGTTAGATAAACCCATTGGCATTTTCAAAAATTCAAATTGACCAAGAGGTGTCACAAAAGCTGTGTATGGTACTGAGCTTTCGTTAATTTTTACGTGATAGAACCCATTTTTCAAATCTAATTTGGTGAAAAATTTCTTCCCTTTCAACCTGTCAAGATGATCATCAATAAGAGGAGTAGGAAAATTATCCCTGACAATGACCTTATTAAGTTCGCGATAATCCACGCAGAGCCTAATGTCACCAGACCGTTTTCTAATCAACACAATAGGGCTGGCATATGGGGAATTGCTAGGGCGGATTATGCCCTGCTTCATAAAGTCATCCAAAATTTCCTGCAATTTAAGCTTTTCAAAATAGGCCAAACGTCGCGGTCTGTAACGAACTGGATTTGAATTTTTTACTTTAATTGACATCTCAACTTTGCTTTCTAACTTTTCGCAAGTTTCCCTAGAATGGACATACTGATTATACATATTAGTAAGACATCGCTGAACCTTTAAATCAACTTTAGGATTAATTTTTAACTCTTCCGAACACAAAAAAGGTTGTTCGACATACTCAATATTCATAATCTCGTTAACAGTCTCTACATAATTAATATAATCATCGCTTATAAATTCTAATTTGCCTTCGTCAAACAAGATTTTCTTGCAAGCAATAAAATCTCGACCCAACAACACAGGATAGGTCATAGTTTCCTGAGGAACTACCATAAAATTAACGTCTGTCGGATGCTTACTGTTAACTAAAATTTTGGTTGAAAACGTTCCTAACACATTGATTAAAGATCCATTAATTCCTCGAAATTCATTTGACAAAATAGGTTTGAGAACTAATTCTTTGGGTACAAAATTGGACTTAATTAAACTCACAGCTGAACCACTGTCAATGAGAGCTGATAGTGCATACTTCTGGATGCCTCCTTGCAATGTCAGTTCATACTCAACTTCCACCATGTATGGCTTTTCCAAATTCGGCGTTTGCACGATATTCGTCGTGCTATCCGCTGCCCCACTAGGTTGTGGCCTCCTCGGACAGTCCTGGATGAGATGTCCCATTTCCCCACAGGAAAAACAGGAACCACGAGCCCTTGCCGGTTTATCGCAGTCACTTGCTCGATGTCCTTCCCTAAAACAGTTAAAACAACGGCCGATCAAGCGCGTATTTCCCCGGCCTCGCATTGCAGCAGTGCGCGATCCGACAACACTGGGAGCGCCGTGCGTCGTCGTCGTTCTTCCACTAGAGGGACCCGTCCCGCTAGCGCCGCTCGATGACGTCACAGAAACATGTCGATTCACGCTAACTGTGGAATTGTCGTTTGCAACAGTCATCATAATGTTAAATAAATCTTCCGAACTCCCGAATTGTCCTAGCATCATTCGTGCTTGATTCTGTAACGTTTTATTGTCGAAACCGTCCACTAAGTATAAAATAAGTTCATTTTCTGGTATTCCAGCCAAATTCCCCAATCGCACTTTGTCGTGGTAATAATCAGCAAATCTCTCACCTGCTCGCCATCGTCTCTTCTCAAAATTTTTCCTTAACGCAACAACGTTCTGTCGAATACCGTACATCTTCCTCAATTCAGATTTGAAAGTGTTCCAGTCCATGAGAATAAATTCAACTTTGGACAAATACCACTCCTTGGCTTTGCCCGTTAATTTTCCAACAGCTAGTAATTGCATCACTGAATCGGGAACTCTGTACACCCTTTGAACAGCGTCTACACGTTCTAACCATAACTCGATGTTTTGCGATGGGCCGTCGAATGTCGGCAACAAAGTGGAAATTTCGTTATTGGAAAACGGCGTGTTTTCAACCCTAGTCGTTTCGGTTTGGTTTCGATACTGCTCACTAACAAAAATCGTTCTTACGGCCGCCTGCACGATATCGTCCACAGACATTCGAATTGTTCCACCTGCCTCGTTTTCGGGTACTGGTACCGGTGACGGTGATGGCGGTTCCTCGTGGTCATCCATTATTTTCTAATTTTTCCCACTTAATCACGTTAAACACTTAATGTTTTTAATCTAATCCCACTTCTGAAACTGTAGGGGGCGTATCTACAGTCTACTAATAATAACACAATATTTATTTTTTAACTAACTCTTTTACTTTCGCCAGGAATCAGGATGGTACATAATAATGCTTAACACCAAATCGTAACTCTCTCCAACTCTAACTCCGCGTCCGCCAGCATAACCATTCTCCCATAATCCAACATTGCCCCTCTCCACTTTCACGCGCGAAATTCAAAATATATACGAATACACCCACAAAGTATACAGCTAAATAACGGAATTTTAATTTATAGATATCAAAATCGTTATGCAATTTTAATTCAATGTTTGTTATGGCTAGTGAACCTTTAAACTTTGAACCTAGAACGACCTTGATGTATAGTCTAAATCCAGACACATAGTTATTCGGGGGACTCAGCTAGATTTAAAAAAATAACATGCGCGATGATGCAAGTAATGTGCGCACCAGGAAGACGTGGTGGGGACGACAATTGTCGCCAGACAGTTAAATCATTTGTTGCTCACAATTATTAATGGTCACAATTTCAGGCTGGCACGGCGAATAAATTTATCAAAACGGCCCACCCATGCGGTACGCTTCGTTCGAATTGTACGACGATGTTACATTCCTAAGGTCCGACTTCTTTTCTGGCGCGCACTATATAACTGCTGAAAATAACCACTTTTCGCAGTCAACATGGGTTAGACAGCGGATAGGGGTAGGCACACATATATTTTCTGGAAGTGCTCGTAGCCGACTATCATGACATACATTTTATTTCAATCGCGCGATCATGCAAATTTTGGCATAAAATTAATTTTTCAATAACTAACTACGGTTTGCTATCCTAGTAGAATAATGAATATAATTGTATGTAAAATGCATTTATAATAGTAATCATTTTACGAATTGTGAATGCACCTTCTCCAAACGATCAATGTGACATTTGTAAATAGCAATAACAATTATCTAGCATTTTTAAGAAACGAGCATTGGATTTAATAAGCCCTAACAGCTTAATGCTTGAAAGCCTTAACTTTTATATTATTAATTCGGTATTAAAAATCCATTAAAAACTAATCGATATACATTAAAATATAAAAAGGTTGTTCTTGAAGGAATGAGCTAGATCGTTAGACCTCGTTAAATATGAAAAGGATTGTTAACTTTGTGTATTACGGAGATAAATTGTATACAATAAACACTTAAAGACCTAAAATGCTGACATATCATTTATATGCAATATAAAGTTGACTGCCTTAAGGAACTCCTGAAGTGACTTGTATATCAACAGAACTCAAGCAGCTTGCTATTTAATAAGCAACTTACATATACTATTGAATTCAAGATATACAATATCGAATAATCTGTCAGACAACAAAGACTCTTTACTATCTCAGCAATTGATAAACACATTTACAGAATTTTACGCTTAACAAAATTCACAATATTGAAAATTTAGTAAAAAAAAACTCTTGCTAATAAGAAAGTACAAGGTACCTTAAAAATTATATTAACTCCGTTCCTGTAATGACGGTATACCAAAATCTCATCAAATTCATGATTTACTGATAAGCAGTTATCACTGGCGGACTAAAAATAAACAAATCTTAACCAAGTTATCTACGCTTGGATTTCCTATTTATCCCTCTTGATCGTCCAGATTTTTCTGATGAACGACATTTAAAGCCCACCAACTTGACGACCTTCCAGTATTTACCTATATTTCACCATTGTAGGACTATTCACATTTAGTCTGTGGGTTATTTCGTCCGTATCATATCTCACGCAGACACTTAGTATTACCTAGGTATAGGCAGCGTTATCGTTGGATTCATTTCACAATGCAATATTCAGGGTTTAAATTATATTTGTAAATCTCAAATAATACCCTATAAATAGATAAGAATAGAGATAGTAGGTACATACAATGAAACCCCGTGTCGGAAGCAAAATTCAAACCATAAGGTATGGTATTTACTTCTGGAAAAATGGATATGCCACAGATACAAATATTGATTAAAAATGTTGTTTCAGTGCTCGACTCGTCGGGAAACTTCCCTGTCAGTATACTCAGAGGCAACGTAGTAGACTTAGGATTCTACGACGAATGCGTAGAAATTAGGCACGAAGTTGACGAAGATGTAATCCATGGCAAGTACTGTCATGCTGGGTTGCTTATTCCATTAACATGGAATACATCAACATTGGGAGGTCCAGCAAATAGCTTAATTGCTAGTTTAGTAAGTTTTTTTAGGGATGTTTTGAGTATACCTACAATACAGTTAAAGTAACAAGTATACAAAAATATGTAAAAAAAAACATATTGACTACATCGACTAATGATAATTTAGCCAAGTTTTCTAATGTTTTATTCCTTTCCTTTTTTTTCTTGTTTAATCAGAAACGAAAAGATGTTGAAATCTAAAGAAAACAATGGGCAGTCAATTTTGTATTTTATAAATGATTTATACGATAAGCTAGAAAAATAAACAATAGACAAAAAAGAATCATAGTAAAAAGTAAAACCACGGACTAGATCTGCGACACTGGCATACTGCAGGGTCCTTTGATTGCCTACTTTGTAGCGGTTCCGTTAGATTGTACTACTATGTTTGCTCTCGATTTGTGTGTTGATTAATTAACTTAAGGGTCATCCATCGGAGCGCAGTCTACGACAGTCTGTCGAGGCTAAAACGGCATCCCTTCTAGTACCATGACGTCCCACTAGCAGCCGAGTGATATGAACGGAGTCTTACAGGGTAGTATGAAATTTGTTAAAGAAATTGAGGATTCCTCTTTTAGGGCTATTGGTATTTCTGACACACTTACATTAATAATATGCCCGTACCATTCCAAAGGTACGTTTTCAACTGCTCCCGTGTTTATAGGCAGGCTTTTTAACTATTTTTTTTCGCCTGATTGGTGGTAGTTAGGGTAAGTCCAGGACAGACGCCCCACGTTTTTGAAGACCCCGAAGCAATCAAAAAAAGTTTTGAGAGCATTTATTAATGCACAAACAAAATATAAACTCTTCATAACAAAATAAATAACATTCTGCAACAAAACAAATACAAAATTAAAAAGTGCGATTAGCCATCTCTCCCAATCTGTTTGGGTGAGATACCCTAATAGCTCAGGTGAGATGCCTTACATGTAAATAAGCATTTTCTACTATTTCTTCTTGGCCAACAGCTTGCCACAGGCGCCACAGACATTTTCAAAAAAGCTGCAACCTTCATGGAACCATTTGCGGCAATGAAGACATTCAAGCCAATCGTCGTTCTTCTGAGTCGTACTCCTCCCCACAGCCGACGCAGTTGCATTCTTCCACATCTACGTCCATGTCGTCTTCGGAGTCCACTAATGTATCACATCATTGTCAACATCTGACTCACTATCAGAGACATCTTTTTGAGTTTTCTTCTGTTTGGTTTCCCTTGATTTCCTCTGTTTTCCTCTCTTGTTTTTCACATTCTCCTTTTTCTGTTGCCGCATTTTCTTCGCAGCTATAACTTCGACAGATGTTAAAACGCTAGCGAGTTGTCTTCCACATTTGCGTGCCACTTCAATAGGTTCAACTCGTGGAACTGGTGACAACTGTTCCAGGAGTTTTCCTGGTGTGATATCCTCTGTACCGTAGATAACTGTGGAAGACAGTTCGTAGGGAACCGGATCTGGTGTTGCGTCACGATCAGGTCTTGAAGAAGGTCCTGGTACGGGCTCAACTGTGAAAGCGATGCTTAAGTCAGTGCGGCGGTGAACAGAAGGTGGTGGAACATCTTTTAGTGGTGAAAGATGATGAGCCTGGTTAGATTCTTGTGCCCTGGGGCGACCTTGATCTTCAAGAAATGCGTAACCAGGAATGGCCTCTGGATTAAACGGGTATATTCCTGTAGCTTTAAAACCCGATATTGCATTGTTATAGGTAGCAGCTTTTGTCCACGCTTCTGACAGTAAAGTCCCAAATATCAATCTGTTAATCCTACGGGAAGGATTCGTCTTCGTCCACTGGTTGCACGCCCCATGGAAAGCAGCCTTTAGAGACTTGAACACTGCCCTATTTAACGGCTGTAGGAAGTGCGTTATGTGACTTGGTAAGCCCAAAATTATTACGCCATACTCATTGGCAAAATCAAGCAAATTTACGTTGCAATATGAAGCGTGGCCGTCGACAATCAGCAGTGCTTGTCCGTCTGGTTTTCTCGGTAAAAAATGTGTTCTCAGCCATGAAAATGTCAGCATTCATGTAAGCCGAATTTGGTGTCATGTACACGAAAGCACCATGAGGCATTTTGTCTTCAAACTCCGGCTTTCCTTTCATGATGCACACTGGAGGTAAAAAGTACCCTTCTGCGTTGCAGCAAGCCACTAGCGTAACAGTTTCACCATTTTCAGAAGAAGTGATTGATGACACTTGTTTTGATCCCTTCATTGCCAAAACGTGAGATGCAGTATTGTTTAGCTGTAAGCCAGTTTCATCCATATTAAAGATACTGCCGGGTTTATCAAACAACTGATGTTCCTCGAGGACGGACTGTAGTAGATTAAAATAGTTTGTAACTCTTTCCTTTGACATTCCTTGGGCTCGTGCCGCAGAAAGTCCTTCGGCTTTGCGAATTGAGAGCATTGGGTTACGTCGCAGAAACGAACTAAGCCAATCGTAACCAGCCTTTTCTGTCTCACTGTTGAATTTGTGATTAATGTTTAGAGCCACAGCGAACTTGTAGGCAATTTTCCTGACGTCGTCTCTGCTTGGTGCAAAACCTCGTACTTGTAGTTTCTGAATATGTCGAACTAATTTCACTTCTCTTTCCTTACGAAACAAGGAAGAGGGATCCATTGCACCTTTTCCGGCGTTATTTTGTATTCTTCGCCGTCTGTGATGGTATTCCAAACGTCCGAGAGGCTTCATTGATTCCAATTTCACCAGCATTTATCGCTGCAAGAGCCCGGGAAAGGGACTCAGTATTCCATTTCCCACGTTCCAAGGATTTGCGCTTATAATTTGTTGACATTTCTAGAAAGAGCGGAAAAAACATGATAAATGCGTGGGGCATCTCTACTTCCAATAACAGGAGCATCCTTCCCGGCGCCATGGGAGAGATGCCCCACTTAATAAATTCAGGCTGGTTCATGCAAACGATGCAATTTTTAGGTTATAATATCAGTAATGCTTCTATTTTTGACCCCACGAAAGATTCTTACGGAAAAAAAATAATAAAACTGCTTCTGAATCGTTTCCCGCAACACTAAGAAATTTTACGTGTTCTGAAAACAAATATTTGGCTATAACTTACCGTATAACGCAGAAAAAACGCCACCACTTGGAGTCTGAGCTGCATATGTGCAATTCTAAGCGCAGCTATATATTGAGCGCATTCTAGTGACGAATAGAAAAATTATAAACGGTAGCCATCTCACCCGGTGGGGCGTCTGTCCCGGACTTACCCTATAGTTAAACTGATAGAGTTTATTGTGACAAATGTGATGGTGTGATCGGTAATTTAGTGGAAAAGTATCCTAATGACTACTTTTTAATTGTAGGGGATTATAATCTTCCTGGAATAGTTTGGACTCAAGGGGAGTTTGAGGGTGCGTGTGTTGCATCCAATATATTAAACACTAAGGCTGAGAATTTGGTGAATACGTTCGACTTTCTAAATTTTCGTCAATATTGCTCAGTCCCTAATAAAAACGGCAGGTTCATTGATCCAGTTTTTTCTTCAGTAGTTGATATGATAGTGTTTGAATCTGATATAAGTTTGGTACCTACTGACATACATCATAAGCCATTGGAGACTTAACTCTTGATATTGCCTCCAACATGAAGAGAAAGAATAAATACTATAAACACGATTTTCGTAATTGTAATTACGATGCTTTGAATAGAGATATTGGTGTTATTGACTGGATTGAGGTTTTTGCTACTGATTACGTTGATTGTTGTGTTGAAAAGTTTTATAGTATTTTGTGTGATCTTGTGGACAATCACATGCCTAAGAAGGTAATTAATAATAAGTTTCCATCATGGTATTCCTCTTTAACACGGAACATCATCAAAGAAAAATATAAATGCCAAGAGATAAAAGAAATAAATAAAACTGATTACACTTTCTCTTCACTTCGAAAGGAGTTAAAGCAATCTATCAAGCGGGATTATAGTGATTATATAGATATCACAGAGAGTCGTCTGCGAACTAACCCAAGAGCCCTTTGGTCCTTTGTCACTAGTAAACGAAAATCAAAATGCGTACTTAAATCTATTGAAAACAGTGATGGTGTATATTCATCTGATGTGGATATTTGCGAAGCGTTTGCCCGACATCTCGGATCGGTGTAAGAGTCCGGCACCACTCCTGCAGTCTGTCGCTAAATACCTGGTTCTTGTAATTCTTTAGTAGTCAATGAAATACAGTTTCCCGAAATCGTAGAGGCTTTGAAATCATTAAGTGATAAGAAAGCGGCTGGCCCTGATAAGTTACCACCTTGTTTGTTTAGATCATGCTCGGATACAATGTCCCCTTCATTTGGTGTTTAATAAATAAAAAAAATAATGTTGATGTGGTGTACACTGACTTCTCCAAAGCTTATGATAAGGTACATCATCATACATTACTTGTTAAACTGGAGAAGGTTGGTGTACACGGCAATCTTTTGGCTTGGTTTGAGGTATATATTTCTGACAGGTCTCAATTTGTCAGACTTAACAATTCTATTTCTCAGGATATAATTCCTACTTCGGGTGTCCCGAAGGGTTCACATTTAGGCTGACTACTTTATATGATTTTTATTAATGATATATATGCTTTAAGTATTCGGAATTTTTTATTATATGCAGATGACTTAAAAATTATTAGACCTATAGGTTGTCAGGATGATTCTCATAAGTTGCAAAACGACATCTCCAATTTTTGTGAGTATTGTCAACTCAATAAGCTGTTTTTAAATGTCAAGAAATGTAAATATATTCGATTTTCAAAGATATTTGATAAAACTGCCGTTTACGATTACCATTATCAAATCAACAATATAAAACTAGAGAAGGTAGATTCCGTGAATGACTTGGGTGTGGCGATATTCCAAATTAAGTTTTGAAGCACACATACATACCATGATTGCCAGATCTCTTAGGACTTTGGGGTTTGTTATGAGAACAACTAAATCTTCCCAGGATCCCAGATCAGCGATACTTATATAAAATTTAATGGTTCGCAGTATATTAGAATATGCTTCCTTGGTCTGGAATCCTTACTACGCCAAGTACATCAACCGTATTGAATCAGTCCAGATTAAATTCATTAAAAATATGAATTACCGTTTTAATAGAGGACTCTTCCATCTTCTTTATGAAACCCATTTAGGACGTTTTAAATTATTAAAACTGTCCTCACGCAGAATAATTTCTGAAATATTTTCCTACATAGACTCGTTAACTTTGAGGTCGAGTGTGACTATATTCTCAGCTGTTTATCATTTGCTATTAATAATTGCTCCTCTAGCCTCTTTTATATACCCCTCCATAATACCAATTACGCGGCAAATGCCCCTCCTGTGCGAATAGAGGGAGTATAACACACACTTTGTGCAAATTGATATTTTTGTTATGGTCACTCTCCAGGACCCGAATAATTGGTGTCTAGGCCTTTGACTAACACTTTGCTTCACTTAGTTTTTTGTATTTTTTTAATTATACATAGTACCTGTAGGGACTCGAATAGCCCGACCTCTTATATACATTCCTCGTTTTTTTTGTGCTAACCTCTCTCTCTCTTTATTTTTTCTTTCTCTGATTTATATTCCATTATTATTATTTATTGTTATTATTGTCTTCTGTTTTTTTACTGACTTACTGTTATGTATGATAAAAGTTTATTATATTTCCTTTTAAATTGTAAACATATAAATGGGAGCTTGTATTTATTGCAACTCTGTAAGTGGGAACGTGTTGTTCCTGTTGAGTTGCCATTTGTCTAAATAAATAAATAAATAAATAAATAAATAATATAAGACGCTTCCTTTTAAGAATATACAATAAAGGTTAATAGCCCTATAAGAATGTATACAAGTTTAGAATCGCTAAATCAAGTCAAAATTCCTAAGTATTTTAATTCATTTCAGTTTAATGTGCTTAGTTTTAGGGCTACCACATGCCGCTATGTACGAGATTTATGTAGATTTCCAAAATAACGGCATGCAGGTACTTGATTTTGGCATGATTTGTTGATTTATAGTTCTTCTTAGGAACGTAGCTAAGATGCAGAGTAACAAATATTGTTATGGATTCAGGGTTCAATCTATAAACGCTTCATTGATGTACAAGTTTAAAAATGATTTTATTTGACTACTGTTATAAGATTATTCCAATAATTACTATTTAAAACACTACCCTTCGCTACAGTCACTCTGCAGTACTTAATTCCTCTTGATCGCTCACTTCATCCCATATCGACGGATGAAATGTGAAGAATAATTTAGAGCATGGAAGCTTCGCGAACATACAAGAACATAAAACTGTAGGCAGTTGTTCGAACTGCAGTTTGGTTACTTAATTCGCAGGCGCTGGTCCTCCACATCAAACCAATATCAACGAATACGTCCAGTGTTTTATTAAAAGATGTAATATCAGTGGTCCCTACTAACGCCTTCCAACGATTTGAGGCAGAACTTGATAACTTTCCTTTTTAAGAGTAACTTACATGTAGGTTCAATATAATTCTGCTGCTGTAATTCTTACATAAGAAAATAGTCCAACTTCGTTGTGCTGTGCCTTCCTAGGTCTTGCTGCAAATAGATTTCATTATTTGGAAAGCAAATATAGGTTATTATACGAAGACCTATAGGTGCAGAGAGTGTTGGTAAATTAGCGAACCACTAAGGGAAGTACGTCTACAATGTGGACAGTGCCACATAGTAGCGAGTGTAATCTTTACGAATTGGATATTATCTCTTTTTTGAAAATTACGTAAAATGAATCTTGAAGTGCATATATATCGTACGCCATGTTAAAAAAAAACAAAAAATATTCGTAGGTAGCGAATTTCAGGTCTGAAATTCGAATCTTAAGAGTCACCACCAAAACGCTTCTATCCAAGGTTATTCAACTCGTGACGTCAAGTGTCATGTAAACATTACCGAGGAGCGTACTATTTAATGGTGTAGTAGTAGTAGTATCATTCTTGTAATGGAAAAGCTTTTGTGTAGTGTTTATTGAAAGGACGGTGTAAGAGGTCGCACCAAAAAGTGATTTATGTAGTTTTACAAGCATCTATTATGTATGGAAAACAAAACAAGTGTTGTTTTGTAAATGGTTATAAAAGTACTTCAATCAGTACAGCTAACAAAATTTTTGTAACCGTTCCTCGAGATTATCAACATATGAAAAAGTTGTTTTTTAAGGCCCGTAGACGTGATATGCCGAAATCGCAAAGTTTGTTTTTCTGTTGTGAAGATCATCTATTCTTAATGTAAGTTTTATTATTCTTTTTGGGGTTATAGGTGTTTATCATTCAGTTTCCATTTTGTTGTAGCTTGAAGAGGATATGAAAAATTATATGCGTTTTAAGTTGATAGAGGGAAATGTTATAATAAAGAACGATGTTGTTCCCCACATATTAGACCGGAAACGAGCCGCAAGAGCATTTTTGATTCTTACATTTTTATGTTTACAAATAGTATGTTTCCAACAACCTACTGACACTGTGATCAAATTATCAATGCTACATTAATTTGATAAAAAGTTTACTTATGCTGTTGCTTTTATGTTCCTCAACTCCGCCGCGTTGAACCGCTCGTCGCTGTACACAAATTCCATAACTCATAAGTATTTCACTTTTCTTGGTGTATTTTAATTCGCTTGTCACAAAATGAACGCAAACAAACTGATAAATTGACGGGCTGAGGCTGACGCGTAACACGCTGACCGCAGATGTAAACAAGCGGCCATTTACAAGATACCTGACGTCACGGCCATTATGTTCGCGTTTTGGCGGTCCCTTTAAATATTCACATTTTTAATATTAAAAATACACCTTACGATCCATTTTTTCGAATTTATAAGCTGTTACAGCTGTTTTGTGGACTAGATGCTACCTAATAATATACAATTTAATAAAATATAAATACATGGCAAATACCCAGTTGTTTCTCTCGCTAGGCACTTTTAACGAGCTGTTGTATTAAAGAGAAATTGACAAAATAACATTCTTCAGCAATTCATTTATCCGTAAATATCGCTGGTTACACTTTAACAATTATTTCAAAGTTCGTATTCAGATAAATTCGAATCTCTAGAACAATAATAATAGATTGCGGTATAGCTTACCAACATTTATAATGTATCTCGTAAGGTATTCTGTTTAGCATCTGTATAATTTAAGGATAATCTGAATCTTCTAAGAGTCGCCTTCTCAAAATGGGGAAGGATTGTTTATGTACACTTTTGCTCATTTAAATTATTCTGTAGTATGACGTGAACGAAAAGCGTTGTGTTTTAGGTATCATCTATGGCATATCCTAACGGTCCAACTACTAAAGAAGGTGATTTGGTGTATCCATCAGGGGTAGCTATTTCTATTTGCGTACCCGACGCTTGCAGTCCCACTGACATTTTTGGTGATCTTGGTTACGATGAGAGCTGCTCGACAATATATGGGAACAGGAAATTAGATGGAAGCGACATAGCTTTCATGTAATATATTATGAGGACTCTCTTTAGTTTTTTAACGCACGTTAAATTTCAGAGCTATGTGCGGAACGATACTTGTACTCATGATCTTTAGTACGCTTTATGATCTCTATGCTAAAACATGCCCAGAAGGTAAGTCAAGGTATAACGAATTAGATTTTTTTGCAGGCCCAGCTTTGATTTCAGCTAAACCTCACCCTCTACTGATTGCATTTTCCTTGTATACCAATGGTCAGAAAATTATCAGCGTCTCGGATACATCGGGACAAATAGCATGTATTAGTGGTATAAAAGTGTTTAGTATGCTATGGGTGATTGCAGGGCACAGATATTCAACGCAACAAGTGACCGGTATTATCAACTTTTACGACACATACGAGGTATGGATCATAATGTAACAGTTGCATTTGTACTAAATGATTTCTTTTTCAGTGGATGACAAAGTGGTATTCTTTCTATATAATGCTAGCTCCCTTGGCAGTGGATACCTTTTTATTCATATCTGGAATGCTATTGGGCTACACTTTTCTAAAAACCATGAAAAAGCCGAAAGCTAGATTCAACTTACTCACTTACTACATACATAGATATTTAAGGTACTTACGGTTTGATTATGTAATCTCATTCCAGTTCTGATGAGCTTATCTGTGCTCTGTACCATACACAATTTTTAGAATAATCCTGAAATTTACTGATTTCTGTTTTATTTCATTTTAAATGCTGACTTTTATTTACGTGTTTTTCGAATGTACAAATATGTTAGGATACTTATAAAAAGTATGAACACTATATTTAACTTTCAGGTTGACACCTGCTTTAGCAGCCTTATGGTTTTTTCAAGTATCGATAATCAGACGCATTGGTAACGGTCCTCTGTGGCAAAGAGTTACAGCTAATAATAGAAATCAGTGCCTCAGAAAATGGTGGCAGTTCTTTTTGTACATACAAAACTATTTCGATTACAACGACATGGTAGGTACATGTAAACGGCTTAATTATTTATTTGTTAATGTATTTGTTTATGTATTTATCTATTTATTTATTTTTTTACCTATTTATACGGGACACCTGTTTGTAAGTACAGAATACATCACTGTGTATCCTTGGATAAATTTAAACGCAAGAAATGTTTTACAGCTGCATTATTGCACTTACTAATAGCGGTAAAATAAACTTGGGTCAAATTAATTAAAGTAAATGCGAACAATAAGTAACAATAATGTAGATGTCCAGATAAACATCATTACAATATTCAAAAATTACTTTTATTAAAATGCATGTGTATGCTGTGCTGTCTGCACCGCAACCAACTGCAGATCTATTTCGCTATCATTATAGCTCATCAGTGCAGGTTAGGTTTAGTGCAGACAGCACAGCAAAAAACTGGTTTTGCCTGTATACCAAAGCAATGCTATGATGTAAGTAAGAATTTAGATGGCAATGCCATCTGTCAGCATTACACTGACATGATGACAAAGCCACGTAGCTGCCTTAACGGGTACTACTTCCTAAAGGAAGTGACTTGTAGCCTGACAAAGTGGTATGCACCTGCATACTTCAATTTGACTTTTATTGCTGCTATCATTAATAAACAAAAATATTAAAATGGGATCGTACAAAGTACTTACGCGCTGCAAACTGCTCTAGCAGTTTATCAGTGATTGGTTGATAGCCTATTAATTATTTTCAAAACTGTAATTAGCCATTAGTGTGCCGCTTTTTTGTAACTGCTGACAAGCTACAATACAGCAATAGTACTGAAGGTTGCTGATCAATGTCACCCCACAGCTCCCAAATGTGAGCTTTCTGCAACCTTAAAGCTAATTATCCCGCAAAATACTATTGAATTGTTGAAAATACATACTCCCAGGCGTTTTCTCATATTAAAATATATCAAATAATTCAAAAATCGACAGATGAGAAGTACACGTCACTTTCCTGAGATGCGGCAAATTGATTTAATCGATAATTTCCATAAGCGCCCTGGATGCATGAATCATTTATAGAAACCCTGTATACAGAATTAGATTTTTATGTTTCTCGTACAAACTATAATATATGAATATTCGAGTATTTAAAAAACATAAACATATAGTCAACGGTCAGAAGCATTTCTGCAAAAGGTACAGATAAAAAAATAAAGCAGCTTTCAGATCATAGTAAAAACTGATTTTCGATATTTAATACGAAAGATTGTGTTATTAGATGTTTGCAAAGAAACAAGTCACAGTTTCAAATTTTATAAATCTTGTTGATCATCTAATGTAGGTCTTTCTTGAAATTAAAAAAAGAAATGACATTGCCCTAGGTTAGCTCGCTACGTTGCGAAATTTTATATAAATTGCATAGATACTTTGTAAGAAATTTGCGAACCTTCCTTAGGACTCTAAGTCGCAATTCCTAGATACCTATTTAATTAATTAATAATCAGGCAACGTATGGAACTTTAGAAATGTCTAATCTTCAAATATATGTAAATATATTTAATTTGAAACAAGAAGTCGCAGTTTTGCGATCGTCTATAAGGAGACGTCGAGACGTTCTCAGTCGCTCCTGTACGTCAGGTTAAGTCGCTCAGACTCATTAGCCTGTGCGATGCGAATAGCAGTTACAGTAACTGCTATTGGCTAATGGGTCTGTAGTTGGACTGAAATAAAGGGTAGTATAGAATTACAGGGAAAGCAATCATAATTCAAATGAAAAACTAATACGCTGCGGTAGGGGTTTGAACCCGGATCTCCAGCACGGTACTCTGGTATGTTCCATTACACTTCCAAAGCGTTCGGGTTAAAGCCCAAATCCAGCGAGTATTATATGAATTCAACGTAACTTACATACATGAAACCAACGGAACACCATCCAACCATTGGTTGGTGATATTTCATATTAGTCTATATTAGAGTTTCTGCTTTTCCGATAACCCTATACATCACATACATAGCAAAGGCGAAATATAAAATATTATAGAGGATAACGCTGACGTCTTCATTTCGGACATAGTTAAAAATTGTTTGGTATAGTTCAGAGCCTAGTTTCGCTAGCGAGGTAGATCCTCTTAAGCAAACAATGTTCCTTTAAAGCCCTTTTTGAAAATGCATAGCAAAAAACGATATTTTTTAATTCAATTTTTATCCGGAAATGCTAAATCACTTTAAATAGGGAAAATTTCAATTTCGTTAAAAGCTGAAAAGGACTCAACAACGCTGGATCTCTGATGTATTAAACACTTAAGCAAGTTAACATGTCTTTATGTTTTATCGTGTTTTTTATCTTACTGATTCGTAGATGAGTGTATATTTTTATTAAATGGTTATGTCACTCGGCATATCTGCAGGTACTGGAACAATGTTTTTACTAGATGTGGCTAGTACACAATCAGCGAACAAGAAGCTTAATTTGCTGTCTGGGATATTACACGCTAATCTATTCCCATATCATTGACATCATGGAACATGATGAGAAGTTGAATAAAAATTAACTAGATTTTCAGCAAGGCTAGGTATTTCCTCATTGTACTCCTGATACTCAATTCCTGTGATGACAATTTTCGGATATTGAATTGGGCGGAGATGACCTATTAAATTGCCAGCAAGGTATCCATACCCCTAGATTATTTATTTTTTTCAGACACTGAAGTCACAGGTTTTTAAAACACAATAAGCATTCTTGGGGCACATATGTCAAATATGTGCCAACAGTTGACCCCAGAGATATTCATATATGCCTATGCAGCAAGCATTTGGGTCGCTACTCAGCGTTTGGAGGTTAACGAAATTTTGAAATTTTATTCAGTCGAACCTTTTGCTAAAATTAAACTTGTATAAAAAACCGCTGCAAATTGAATCAATACTTCCACATCCAATTGTCAAAATGACATTTACGTTTTTATTTCTTATACTATACGTTTAGTAATCAGGTTTTGAGCATTTTTCCTCTCTACACATTTTTTCTAAGACGAACAGTCCTAGCGATATTAGCAAAAATATATAAATTTTAAAATCGTTTTTTCCAAATAACTCGAAAATTATTAACTTAACAAAAAAATTACAAAAGTGCTTTCTGATCAGAAATTTGATTTTCTATGTAATACCAAAATTTAAAAAAAAACGTACGAGCAGGGTCCAAAATAGGYTTTTTGGAAATATTTCGAAAATGTCAAAATTTTGAATAAATTTTCTAAGACACTTTTTGTGAGAAATTTTATTTCCTATCTGATGGTATTTTCATTTTTTGAATATATTAAATATATTCGAAGATATTTAGGAAAAACCGTTTTCTTTAAGTGAAGCTTTTTGGCTTCTAAACAGTTTGCTGCACCGAAAATTTATAAGAACGAATAATACTCGCAGTTATACTACTAATCACATACTAAAACGAAAAAAAGTTAAAAAAATAAGAATTTGCAAAAAGGGTAGTTACCCCCCAATTTCGCCCCCTTCCCGATACCCTACTTACCCCACAAACAATAGGTCGCTTTGGGTAGGTGAGATTTATAAGTCTGCCAAATTTCAAGTTCATATATTAAGTCTTTCGAAAGTTATGGTGTGCACAAACAATACCACAGACACACAGACAAGAATTTTGGTTTGAAGGCTTCCGTGGTTGTTGTCGATGACATGTTGTTTTCCGGGCTGGTTCCCACGTTGGTTATTAGACCTTGACGTTTCGACACTCATGTCGGTGTCTTCCTCAGAAGTAGCTCTGAAACAGTTTCAGCCCGGAAAACAACATGTCACACAGACAAGAAATTTGTTTTTGCTCAAATTTTGTTTTTTGCGTTTTCGACCATTTTAAAGCGAATTAGCAAATAAAAATTTAAAAAAATTTTTTTCGCGATACAATGCTTCCCATCCGTTGGATGTGGAAGTAATTAATGTTTTTTCCTATGCATTTTCAAAAGGGGTTTTGAAAGGCCCTCCGTTTTCAAAAATTAAGAGTGAGTTACCAGGAATAGACCTGACCTGAGCTGTTTCAGGATTTTACTCGAATCTGTCTCTCATCTCTGAAACAGTACGATAGTAGTAGTAACAGTAACCTTTCAAGTTAATAAAATGGAAGTTTAAATACGTTAGTAAATAACCAAAAATGGGTTTTAAATAACCTTTTGTGAATGTTACGATTCTATTTCATATTTAATTTTTTTTATATATTCCGTATTATGTGGTAATGAGTATTATACCAATATGGTCCAATATTATTCAATAAGACTTCGATGTAGATTACGAAATAAAGGAATGAAACAAGATCTAGCAATTTTGTCCGCATTGTTTTGACACAACTTGAATGACTTTTCATTACGAAGTAAACAAAAAATATTTGAAACAACCGATTAAGAAAACAGAGTGTTTAATGAAGATACATTCACCACAGGAAACGAGAGCCGTAAACTAGTAATCTGTGAAAAATGTGTGCCGAAACATTAGTAAACCTTCAGTGTCTATGTTGGCTACAACTCAAGTTCACTTATGTTGCTCGCTCTTGTGGCTTGTCCTATTTTCCGGATAAAAAACAATTTAAATGCGTCAAATTATCGAAGTCTAAAAAGAGCAAACAAAATATAGCGATGGAGACGTATATATCTGATTATAGCACTCATTTTGGGCCTTTACTTCCTCATTTTTCTCCTATTGTTAGCTGATACAGATTTTACTAATGCTGGCTAAAGACGGATGTATAATTATTGAAAATTTTCCAACAATCTCAATTGAAAAGGTTTTCGCTTTGATAGAGAATCGAATAGGGGTCACTGTGCTTTGCACAACAGTCAATGCCCTTTAATTTTCGGTCAAAGCGGATTTGTTAATTATGAGACATGATGCGTCAACGGTATTGATAATACTCGTAATTTAAATTATAACCAGTTTTAAGGCAGTAACATTTAATTTTTAAATTAGTACACAATAGTTGATAAGTTATACTCTAATATGTGTTATTTTTAGTGTCTCTTGCACACCTGGTATCTATCAGTGGATATGCAAATATTCATCATATCTCCCTTGTTACTTCTACCAATACTAAAATGGCCAAAAGCGATGAAGTATGTAGTGATGCCTGTACTAATAATCCTCTCAACTTTATGTCCTCTTCTCATTATTTATCACTACGACTTAAAATAGTAAGTTGCTTTTATAAATTCCTGCTTTTAGTTTAACTATTTTATTACAGTTGGACTTCAGAGTATTATCAATATTACTACTATGTCACCCATAATAGGTTGGCTCCATGGCTTATTGGCATTGCTTTTGGAGCGTATGTCTTAGGACCTGATAAATATAAAATAAGTAAAAACGTTAATGTTATGGTGTGGAGTGTTACAATTGCTGTTATCGCAGCTCTGTTTTTGAGTCAAAATGACATTACCAACAACCATGATAGGATCAAAAATGCATTCTACATGAGCTTGCAGAGGCCAGTGTGGGCTTTGTGCCTTTCCTGGATATGCTTCACATGCATTTATGGTTATGGAGGTAAATAAACTTAAGAGATAAATATAGGGTTAACCGGCCAACATAGTAATGAAGAAATATTGCCAGCTTGTCCGGTATTTGAACCGGGGACCTTTCAAACACTTGTCAAACGCGCTAACCAACTGCGCTATCAAAGCCCTATTCAAACACGAGGTCAAAGTTGTTTACTATGTGACGCTGCTGAACGCCATCAGCCGCATTTGCAGCTGAATCGTTCGTAGCTCGTCGCTGTCTCACATGAAATAATTTGTACTTTTTAATTTGCTGATATAGTTGCGTATTTAATGAACGCAAAACCAAATTCCTAATTAATATCTTTTGCCTTGTCGCTGAGCTGGTTTTTATAGCACATTTCGCAATATTTTTCCTTTAGGTATTTTTTAATACACTTCTCACCATACTATTCCAACTTCGTCTAATATTCTATTCCGGTATTCCGCAAGCTTTTGTATGCACAGCTTTTTTTCTTAACAATTTTAATGCACAAATTATTAATGTTTTCATATATTTTTTTCTGGCATGAGAGAGCTAATTTTGTGTTCGTTAAACCCCGTTTTTCTTTTGGTTTAAATTTCTTTGCTTCGGACTTCTCTGGTCGGCTTTATTTACTATTTTTATATTTATATCGTGGGAAATATTTACTTTTCACTACTAACTTCCTCTGCTTTGCATAAGCTATCAATATTATTTTATTCTAATATAATGAATTGTTTTTATTACTGAAAGGTTGGTTATGTGGACTGTGGGATTGAATATGCTACAAGCTTAAAAGAATAACATACAGGGTCCGCCACCTAAAACTCCCCAGGCTCGTATTTTCTTTGTTTTTTTTAGGTACAACCTTAAGTTACCTGTCAAATTGTAGGTCTTTTTGAACTCTTTAAAAATAGCATAGTGAGTGTCAAAATTTTTTTTTGCAGATTGCGATATTTTGCAAATAAAGCTAATTTTTGTAAATATTTTTTAACCTTAACCCGTATAATATATATTGCTCCATAGTTGGATGCCGATTTTTGTCTTCTTCAATTTGTGTCATTACCATATATCCGTAATTTTGACTCCTTCTTAGTGAAAAACAAGAAAAACTAGTCGCCGCCATGTTCTGCTATAGGGCTGTTTACAATTTTTTAAGTGTTAGTTTAGTAGCTTATTATGGTATAAATTATGCCTACATACCCATCGCTGCACACAAAACCCCAAAATTTTGAGTAACTTTTAAATAAATCAAGTACAAAGTGCGTTCTAAAGAGAGAGAGGCTAGAAAACGAAACCCTGCGATGAGGCTAGTTTGGTTTTCTACATCGAGCACTAGCCTCGTCGCAGGGTTTCGTTTTCTAGCCTCTCTCTCTCTTTAGAAAAAACTTTGTGCTTGATTTATTTAAAAATTACTTAAAATTTTGGAGTTTTGTGTGCAGCGATGGGCATGTAGGCACAAGGTGTACCGTAATAAGCTACTAAACTAACACTGAAAAATTCTGAACAACCATATTTAAAGAACATGGCAGCGACTAGTTTTTCTTGTTTTTCACTAAGAAGGAGTAAAAATTATGCATACATGGTAATGACACAAATTGTAGAAAACAAAACTCGGCAATCAACTATGAAGCAATATTTATTATACGGGGTAAGGTTAAAAAATATTGACAAAAATTAACTTTAAATACAAAATATGATAATCTGCAAAAAAGTTTTTTGGACAGTCACTAAACTATCTTTAAAGAGTTTAAAAAGACCTACAATTTGACATATAACTTAAGGTTGTACCTAAAAAAATAATGAAAATACGAGCCTAGGTGGCGAACCCTGCATATGTGAACAGTTGTTTCTCATTCTAATCACTTTAGGAATAGTCAATTGGTTTCTATCGTTACCATGTTTACAAGTACTAGGAAGACTTACTTACTCCGTCTATTTAGTGCATCATGCTGTGTTAGCCATGAGTGCCTATGAGAGACGTACGCTAACAGCTTTTAGTGACTACACATCTGTAAGTATTCCAATCGTAAACATGTAAAAATTATACTTCATATATTTTGTGAAACTTCAGATGTATTTGGTGTTTGGCGATACAATACTCTCGTTTGGATTCGGATTAATTTGGACCCTTGCATTTGAATCACCGTTGGTTGCAATAGAACGATTTGTGTTTGGTGGAGGTATGTAGGTATATTTTTGCATACTGTCAAAAACTAACCTGACCTTTTAGGAGGAAGAGGACATAACAAACGACCTTTAAAAAAGGACCCTGTAGACACTAACGCAGGAGATGGAAATGGTTCTAACAAACTACATAAGAAAAGGAACGGAAAGAAGGCTAATTCTACTAATAAGCAACAAACTCAATTATGATGTATTAGTAAAAAAAAGCAAATCATTATACAAATAAATTATAAGACAATGACGACATTATGACGATATTGATTCGAAATTTACTTTCTGCGTAACTTTAACCTCCAAAAACATAGTATCCTTCCTCACGTAGGTATCGTTAAGCACAGAGCTGTGTGGTACAAAAACATACTGCGCAGATGATTCGTTAGGTTCTTCGTTTTCCTCATCGCCCTCTGTCCTCTTGGCAACAACGTGCTTAGATATTGGTTTGGGCTGGAAAATAATAACCTTAGGAAATGAATTACCTAACAGGTTTTTCTTACGTTTAATCGGTCTTGTAAGTCGTGGATTATTACGTTGGCCTCTATGTGACAAGGCCATTTTTGCAGCAGATCATATTCTCCTTTCAACACGTGAATGCCTGCAAGCAGGTTTCTTCCCTTCCATTTGTTAAGTCCATTTAGATAAAGTAGAATCTAAAATGAAAAACTTTCATTCTGTTTCTTAGACCGGGTATGTTCTGCGATTGTACCTTTTGATATACATATTTACACATTGTAATATCCTTATTACATATTATTTTAAGAGTTACCTACTTCTACGACCACTATGATTTTAATCAAATAAATTACGTTTACTTTTTGTATTGCTTTTACAGTAGTATTGAAATAAATGCCTTGATGACTGTTTTGTAACTTTTAAACTTAACACAAAAGCTGAAACTCGACACTCACCAACATAAGTATAAAAACAACAATACGATAAGTTAAGCCTGTGTGGTTTTGCCTGCATTGGAACTACTATGGACAGCTGTTTCGGTTTATTAAGCCTCATTAGCCCGGTTATAGTMCCAATGCAGACAACACGGCAAAAGTTTGGCTTCTCTTAAATATATACGCCAAGGTGGCGACATTCGTCCACGCCAACATTTTTTATGTGGATTTTCTCGTTAATAACCAACTTCTGAGATATGACTTATGTTTTCATTATTTCCGTAAGGATTTTAGGCCAGTTACTTTTTCGCTAAGAGAAACATTCTAGTGGAATGTGGGAAACTTTTAGAAATATCGCTAAGCATAGTCGGTTATATATATGTAATAATAAATTGTCGACCGCACAACAGCATTTCGATAAATCAGTGTGAAGAGCAGACCATCTCTACAATTCTTTTGGACCGGTAAATACATCCACACAATATAATTTCAATAGACACGTGTATTTAGGTATTTAGCTAAACTGAAATGAAGGCAAATTATACAGCAGGCTGTAATATTATCAATATCCGTTTTAATCAATCAGCAGCAAACAAAATGTTAGAATATATTTTGAGATCTGAAATAATAGTTTGTGTGACAAAATTTTCTCGACAAAGCCGTCAAGAAACAGCAGGAACATAGAAACTCTAAAGATAATACCGTTGCAGAACTCTTCATCTGAGTATGAAGTGTGAAGTTATTGTACTTTAGACAAATTTTGCCATCAAACATATAAAGAACAGAGAAAGAAGAAATTCAGAAAAAAACTATAAGACCTAGCTTTACCAATGGGAACTTAAATGCTAAATCTCAACTGGTCGAATTTTTTTTTTAAATCCTTGTTAAGATTGTGAATTTTCTTTAACTTTAATGTTCTGTACGTCAACTCCTTTTCTAAAATGTACCTGTACTGGAGCTCAACTTAAATCAACATCCAGAAAGTAAAAATTTTGAATGTGTGTTTGTGCTTATATTTTGCATAACTGATTAAAAGTTAGCTCAATTTTAACAAGAGAAAGTATAAAAAATTAAGAATATACATCAGTAACGTTTTGGATTGCCTTAATTTTAAACGTATAGTATAGCAACTGCCATGTTATGTCCATTGAAACTGTGGGTACATGCTTACGTTTACTATTTAACTTCAATTTTTAGGGTTATTTTAGAAACTTTATCCTGTGGTAGGGGTAAAACGGCATCCCAAAATTTTATACAGGAAGGAGCTTAAAAGCAGTATAGGCTAAAAGGCCATTACATTTTTTATAACAATGTTTTAATTCTATTAATTCGGGGAGTCAGTACTTCAGAAAAAGTAATTAAAATTTTATATTTGTTTCCTTATAGTAGATTTTTATTCCATTTTTTTTGTCTACAACTACGTTTTGGGTTACTTTTTTGGTCTTCTCCAGGTTATATTATTCATTTAAATTTATCTGTAACAGTTGTATAATAAAGTGTTAGATTTTGGATTTGTGCGACATTAGTGTTACCTAACTGCAAGTTCGTTTTTTCTGGCTTTTTTACTATATTTCCACTGTCTGTCATTGTCAAAGTGGATATATATAACGTTATCGTTGAATATTTGTATCTGATCATTGTGAGTATCGCATTTTTGTGTATTGGGTGTTGTTTATATAACACTGTTGTATGTTATGCTTAAGTTTTCTATGTTGGTTCGTTTATTTACACCCTAACATATTTTGTATTATTTATATTTTTGTTTATATGTATTTTGTTTCGTGGCTAGTATTATGGTTTTGAAGTTCTTGTTGGTATTTTTAATGTGCCGTTATATTGTTATTTATTTGGTGTTATTTGATTCTGTTTTTGATATATTAGGAGCATTGTTAAATGTATTGTTAACTACAGTTTAAACATGCCATAGACTGAATGTGTGATATATTGTGAACATATTCCTTTGTAGTTTTAATTTTTGTGTGTTTGTATGTTCTATATATCTTTAGGATTAATATGAAAGTGTTTATAGTTTCTATATCCTGAACTAAGTTTAAAAAAACTGTTAAAATTGGTCTGAAACAAAAAAAGCCAATTACTTCACGTCATATACGAAAAGGTTTTCGTAAAAGTAGCGGTCTTAAGTAACGTCGAAACAAATCGTATGTAAAGTATAGGGAAACTGACTGCTTCATGGGTAGTTACACGGACCATTATTACACAAATTAAAATAATAATACGTTCAAAGATTGTTTAATGACGATGGTTATTGGCAACGATGAATTATGTTCCAAAATTTTTGTTTAATATCCGTTCCTCCGATGCGCTTCTCTTGTCTAATAAATAGTACGGTAGTTAATCGTCATATTTGTCTCTATTGATCCAGTTCTAATCCGACGTTATTCAATGAAACGCCTACCTATCACCCTTACAATTTTTGGACTGGCACTTATGGTGATCCCACGTCTGGACCCTTTACTTTTTTCTCGCGGATAATAATTGTCTGTTGATATACAGGGTCCGCCACCTAAAACTCCCCAGGCTCGTATTTTCTTTATTTTTTTACGTACAACCTTAAGTTATATGTCAAATTGTAGGTCTTTTTAAACTCTTTAAAAATAGCTTGGTGGGTGTCCAAAAATTTTTTTTGCAGATTATCATATTTTGTGTTAAGGTTATTTTTTGTAAATATTTTTTAACCTTACCTCGTATAATAAATATTGCTTCACAGTTGAATGCCGACTTTTGTCCTCTTCAATTTGTGTCATTACCATGTATGCGTAATTTTTACTCCTTCTTAGTGAAAAACAAGAAAAACTAGTCGCCGCCATGTTCTGTTATAGGGCCGTTCACAATTTTTTAAGTGTTAGTTTAGTAGCTTATTACGGTACAAATTGTGCCTACATACCCATCGCTGCACACAAAGCCCCAAAATTTTAAGTAACTTTTAAATAAATCAAGTATAAAGTTCGTTCTAAAGAGAGAGAGGCTAGGAAATGAAACCTCGTGACGAGGCTAGTACGCGATGTAGAAAACCAAACTAGCCTCATCGCAGGGTTTCGCTTTCTAGCCTCTCTCTTTAGAACGAACTTTGTACTTGATTTGTTTAAAAGTTACTGAAAATTTTGGGTTTTTGTGTGCAGGGATGGGTGTGTAGGCATAATTTGTACCATAATAAGCTCCTAAACTAACACTTAAAAAATTGTGAACGGCCCTATAACAGAACATGGCGGCGACTAGTTTTTCTTGTTTTTCACTAAGAAGGAGTAAAAATTACGCATACATGGTAATGACACAAATTGAAGAAGAGAAAAATCGGCATCCAACTATGATGCAATATTTATTATACCAGGTAAGGTTAAAAACATTTACAAAAATTAACTTTATTTGCAAAATATCACAATATGAAAAAAAATTTGGACCCTCACTATGTTATTTTCAAAGAGTTCCAAAAGACCTACAATTTGACATATAACTTAAGGTTGTACCTAAAAAAACAAAGAAAATACGAGCCTGGGGAGTTTTAGGTGTCGGACCCTGTATACTTGTCATTGTTAGAGGATTACCAGCATCTAATTTTTAGCGACGTTGTAAATAATGATGAGCGTTGTCTCAAAGGTAATTTGGTATTTAAACAAGTTGGAGCTCCTAAAAATTATGGATTGCCTGTTAGGTAGTATTTTGGAGCGACCTCTTAGTAACAGCTTGATTGGATGTACAGCCGCTATAGGATACCCAAATGGTGACCAGGTCCACAAATTGTGGGACCATTTTAATGGAAAAACCGAGGATTTAGGAGTCAAATTACTCCTCAGATGCTGCAGAACGTACAGTGAAGATATCTGCATTGTACGAAAGTTAATGGTTCCCATTTTGATTATATAATAAAATGATGAGTTAAATTTCTGCTCTTTCCTACAATTTTTCTCTGGCATTCAGGCATTACTAGTAGGATTTCAAAAATTAAAACACTGTTGGAAAGGGAATTTAATGGCTGACAATCTATATGACCTTTACACTTTCATATTTAAAATTTTTGGAGTGGAATTCATTCCTGCCCACGGGGATAAAGTTACGTAACCTTAGCGAATTTAGACATTTCGGCCCTATTCTGTAGCTCCAAATCGAATCGAAATGAGTCAAATCGGATCGGAAACGCTGGTCGAAATCGGAAACACAGAAATTCGTATTCAGTAACTCACATCGTTTCGATCATCGAAATTACCACATCGGAATAGTTTCCGACGATCCAAGTGCTGTCGGAATGAAGTTTTAATTATCGGAATATTATTCGCGTAAGATTAGAAGGGATTGCAAGTTCTCGTGAATAGTGATTTGTGTTTTGGTTGCGAAGTTTTTTCTAATCTAATAGTGTTTTTTATAAATTCATATTAAGTTGATCTTTCGTAAAAATTATATATTCAGTTTGACCAATTAAAGTAAATTATGGATTTACAAATAAATGCGAGATGGTAATTATTTACTATAGCGTCCCATCACCTATTGAGTTCAAATTATGCGTACCCCTAGAACGTGGCCTCCTGAACACGAATATGAAATCCGTTACTTGCGGTCGCGGCTAGTTTTCAAGAAATTAATATTTCAATTTGGAACTACTTTACGACGCGGAGAGTTGTCCCGTATGCCGCCCCACTGATCTCTAAATAATTGGATGTCGCAGTGGCGTAGCCAAGGAGGGGGCAGAGGTGCAATTGCCCCCCCCCAAGAACCAAATTAAATTGATAATGGAATAGCAGCTTTTTACATTTAACGGTACAAATTTGTTGCAAACTATTGGTTTGTTGTATAATAAACATTTTTGCAAATTAAATATTAAAATTTAAGTCACACCTCTTCTGTTTTTTTATTGTTTGTACTTAACATTTTTATGTGTATGGAGCTTTGCCCCCCCCCCCGAGACACTTTTCTGGCTACGCCACTGGGATATCGTATAAGTCATTCAAAACTGTGATAAGTAGCCACCATGCCTTTGGTACTCGTACTATATATTTAACGGCGCGTTCAAATTTTAGATTAGATCTTTAACTATATAATAGGGTTATGAGTAAACGTAACATCCAGTTTGTACGGTACATGTTTCTTACTCAAACACTACAACGATCATCTTTTGGAAATCTGCAGACAGATGATGAGTTCACGATTTTAACCGTCAATCATTAACTTTATATTTACCGCAGAAGCGAACCTTTGTCAAAATTTTCGTACAAGGATCAGCGGCTAGGCGCTAAAGTGGCTTAAATCTATCACAAATAATTTACATGCATTTTGGTATGTAAGCGACATCCAGTATTTAGAGATCAGTGTGCCGCCAACTGTCGCATGCTCCTTAAAGTTTGGTCGTCCTACGCGTAGCGTTTTTAAGCAGATTTGGGGGTTGTTTTTTACCGCGCGATTTTTGAGGCGATTAGGCCGTGTTTTTTGCTGTGCAGAGGTTTTCTTTTTTGTATTTTCGATGCCCGACATTTTTTTAAATTATAACCTTTCGCTTCTGCTGTCTGTGACACACTGAAACCAACATATAAAATAATCCTATCACATCTGCTGGTATCTTATGACACTTATCACCACAGTTACCACCTGTGGTCACCACCTTGGAAACTGAAAATACACCCACATAAGGCAATGTTGTTAATATGCCCGATGCGCGCCAAATCGAAATCCTAGTTTCCGATTTAGCCCGTTTTCGATATGTATTATGGAATACCAATTCGAACGAGATCGGAGTGACACTTTCCGATTTGTAAACTTTCCGATTTGACGCGTTCTTTCCGATTCGATTTCGTAGGAATTACGGAATAAGGACGATTGTATTTGAAATACAAAACATTCAGTTAAAATAGCAAAATACAGTTTTCAGTAGGCAAGCCTACTGCTATTTCTTAAAGTAAAGGTAAAAGAAAATATTTTGAATTCTAAAATTTGGAGAAGAAAATACATGTTAATTTTCTAAGACATCACATTTATCGATAGGTTATATCTGTAAAAAATTGTTTTTATTAGTTATATTTTAATTTAGTAATTGCCGTTTAGGTAGCTTGTACTTCACTCAGCAGTCCTATACATAGGAAGTAAAAATCAATTTACACATGTTTAACTACATTAGTATCTCAACTTAGCACTCTGTACCTGTATAACTAGGCTGTCTCTGCAATGTTTTGCATGTTGTCGTTGATGTTATTTAGGCACAGTTTAACAGCTATGACATCATGAAGTACTAATCACTTACACATCAACGGTGTATCAATTATTATTTATCATTAGCAGAATAAAATTTGTCGTTAATTTTTATGACGGTATTTAAACACACTCATACTGCCATTGATACACAAATCGACCGTTATTTATATTTAAAACTGCGGACTCTTCTATATTTTGTAGGTCACATGAAAGAATCCTTCCACTTAGGCAAACAGGACGTGGAATCGTTCCTTTTTTGGAAAAGTAATTTAGATCATAAATCACGTAAACTTATTAATTGACTCGTGTTCGGTTTATTTATAACGCAATCACAGTAAATATATTTTTCGTACACGATGAGCAATACATATCGAATTAAGATAATATTTTGTCGGATAGATCGCTGTCTCTTGAAAAACACTGACAAAAAATTAATAGTCTGACGTTTCAATTACACCTGTAATCTTTGTCAAAGACGAAGAACCTCAAAATTTGCCTGACACAAGTTCAAACAAATTTTTGAAAGTAAATAAACAAATCACCAAGGAAGCGAGACGTCATAGAAACAACGTGCCAACCTGATAAAAAAGGAACCTAACGRTGWAAAAGGAACTACCTACCTACTAGATATACACGAACTACTTGATAAAAGATAACTACAAAATAGCCTTCCAAATGTCACCTAACTCATAATTTCCATAATCCCTATTAAAATTATTAGTATTCCTACAAATTTCTATAGCTTCTTTTATTAGACGTTTGTGATAATATTTTTCTCTATGTAAAACTTTTGTTTTATCAAAATCAATCATGTGTCTAGTCAAATATGAGTGTTCAGCTACGGAAGATTTATCTATCTGTTGCAACCTAGTAGCACGTATGTGTTCTTTCAAACGCGTACCTACTTTTCTTTTTGTTTGACCTATGTAACACTTTCCGCAAGAACAAGTAATTTTGTAAACACCTTCACTCTCTAAATGTACTTTATCTTTAGTAGAATTTAAAATTTTATCTAAATTATTATATGTACTATCAACAACTAAAATATCATGTTTTCTAAGCATCCTCTTTAATTTTTCCGAACATAAATTAAAGAGGAKGCTTAGAAAACAAGATATTTTAGTTGTTGATAGTACATATAATAATTTAGATAAAATTTTAAATTCTACTAAAGATAAAGTACATTTAGAGAGTGAAGGTGTTTACAAAATTACTTGTTCTTGCGGAAAGTGTTACATAGGTCAAACAAMAAGAAAAGTAGGTACGCGTTTGAAAGAACACATACGTGMTACTAGGTTGCAACAGATAGATAAATCTTCCGTAGCTGAACACTCATATTTGACTAGACACATGATTGATTTTGATAAAACAAAAATTTTACATAGAGAAAAATATTATCACAAACGTCTAATAAAAGAAGCTATAGAAATTTGTAGGAATACTAATAATTTTAATAGGGATTATGGAAATTATGAGTTAGGTGACATTTGGAAGGCTATTTTGTAGTTATCTTTTATCAAGTAGTTCGTGTATATCTAGTAGGTAGGTAGTTCCTTTTTCATCGTTAGGTTCCTTTTTTATCAGGTTGGCACGTTGTTTCTATGACGTCTCGCTTCCTTGGTGATTTGTTTATTTACTTTCAAAAATTTGTTTGAACTTGTGTCAGGCAAATTTTGAGGTTCTTCGTCTTTGACAAAGATTACAGGTGTAATTGAAACGTCAGACTATTAATTTTTTGTCAGTGTTTTTCAAGAGACAGCGATCTATCCGACAAAATATTATCTTATTATATTATGGACGCTGAAAGCATTCACCCTCGTACATATCGAATTAGTTTAACTAAATGGGTTTTAAGTATATTTACCAACGAAAAGTTTTGATGGGCTTTGAAAGAATTAAATTTCAAACAAACCATGCAGTATATTAATAAGAAAAGAAAATTTGCTGTTATTTAAAGCACAATCTTATAGTAACCGACAGTTAAGGCCTTCATCAGGCTATCAAAATACTTTGCACATTTAAGCATTGTTCTCGTAATGCTACTGATATTCTAAAAACTAAAACGCACGGGCATAACTAGGAGGGTGTAAGGGTGGCCAGTCCCCACCTTACAAAACATACTGTCCACCCTAGAAGCACGTTGTTTTCATTCCTTTCATTTTAAGAACTATACTATTTTCCTGTTTGCACTCTAAAATGTTCCTATTATTTATGTACTTCATTCGATGCAGTATTAATATTTAGTGCAATAATAATAGTGGTAATTTCTGAACGTATCAATAGATGATAGGTTTGCTGGCCCACTGACATATCCACAGTAATACAGTATTGGAATATATTGCACTGTTAAAAATCACTGGATTGGGAAAGTCCCACATTTACAAGTACAAGTGAATAGGAAAAGGAAGGCAAATAATTTAACACTAGCTGAAAAGAAACGAGCAGATATGTTTATTCCCCTTGGCTATTAAGATTTTGGCGTATTACAAATACTTCTACTATCCAGATCCAAATTAAAAAAATGCGTTACTTTAAGATACTATAAAATTGACAAATTCTGTAGCCAGCATAGATCTGTTTTTGGTTACAATTGAAATTAAATGCTTTGCAGAAAATTCGCTAATATTTTCAGTTTTATCTGATTTTGTAATTAATCCATTCTTGACTTTGAGTAAATATTATTCGAAGTAAATAAGTAATTAAATAATTCTGAAATAAATATAAAAACATATTAGGTAGGAATTCTTTTCTAACGTATACAAACTACTTCAGGTAGTGTTAACGAACACAGTGAGCTCCGCCAGTTGCGAAAGCACTTTTTCTGCAATGCGGCGAATAAAAGCTTGGTTGAGGATGAACACGATATAAAATCGTTTTTCACGTGTGTCTGCTGCATATAGAAAATGAAATAGTGAAAAATTTAATCACTTCTGAGGCAGTCTTCAACCGGTTCAGTAAAAAAACAGAAAACTAAAACATCATTAACGAATAAAAATTAACACATTAAAACATTTTCTGTTTTAGATTTTGTTTTATCGAATATGGTCAGTCCTTCAACTTTATTGCAAGGTTTGTATGAGGATATATACCGAAATTGATACTTGATGGTGGATCAGCTGGAACATCTTTACTAATTGTAATAAGCAGAACAATCAGAAATTTAGTTACATACCCTCACTTTGTATCCATACTCATGGGTGTAGAAAACCGGACTTTTCAAAACAACATCGTTTCCTTTTGCTTCGTTCATCTTAATAGCGAAATCAGTTATTTTCCACAGCAGCCTTCCTGAAATAATCCATGTACAAATTTCAAATACAATTGCAAGACCTGTCCATTACCATTCGCCGCTCTGCTGCTGTTTGTCACACCAGTGCAACATTCCTCAATGCATCTTAAATCACTCCTCAGTTGCACAATATCTGCCTTAGCTTTGATAAATTCTCTTTCCAGGATATCCGTTTTTTGTGATGCTTCGGAAGATATCTGATTCACTGATTTAAGGTCGTAGATAATGGTGCTTTGTTTTAGTTTTTGTTCGTCGATGGTTTTAGACAAATCCCTAATATCCAAAATGACGTTATTCAACTGAGTCTTTTGGTCATTCCATAAAGCGGCAACAGCAAGATTCTCTTGAGTATAGAATTCTCTGAAGTCTTCCAGCTTTGTGTTTAGATGATCCAGTGTTTCTCTGTTGGACAATCTTTCATTCGCGAAGTCTTGAACCAAATTTTCAACATCTTGTGCCATTTCGTTTACAAGTTTCGTTTTGGTATCCAAATTGTTAAGTGCGGATTTCTCTTCTTTCATCTTTTCAAAATCCTTTTCGTGCTGCTTAACATTTTCCAGTATTGTTTCAACGTGCTTCTTCCACTCTTGTAACACTTCGTTCTGATACTTGAGCTTCTCTATCATCCTTTTCATTTCACCCATTGCACTTTTCAGGAAATAAACTTCGTCTTGACATCTCCTGTTTACAGTTGTGTATCCATCCATCTGTCGGATATTTTGCTCCAACATTTGGAGTCTACCTGATACCCTCGAGAGCTCCATTTGCGTGTTTGTGTAAAGACTGTAGGTATCGAATTGCGGTACACTCTTAGGCTGCTTTCGATCTTAAATAGACAAGCAGGTCTTTGTAAGAGTAATTGATTCTGCGATTTGTACTTTGTGAATGAATTGTATAAACAGTTTATCTTTAGGAGCCAAGGGCAAGGAAAGAACAATTACGATACTCTAAATATATGCTAATTGATTGGTGAGTAAAGTGTAGCATCCCCACCACGACCGCTTTTACGACTTATCCAGTGGAATATTATTTTATGTCTCAAATTTTAAAACGAAATGGTGCATTTACGATCAAAATACCAATAAAGGCGGCAATATTATAAGTGCCTCTTTCGTCAGACAGCGTAACAACAAAATTATTCACTAAAGTAAACACGAACGTACTTAACCGAAATATTCCTCTTAGGTGTCTTGTTCGGAATGACTAATTGAACGCAACCTCTAATTTTTGGTAACAACAGCTGCTCTGTCCCTAGGTACAAGAAGGTTTTGCTACGTTTATGTGTGGGCAAGTGTGGAAATTATACAAAAGTAAATTTACCTAATGACAACACCTTTCCATTGTTTATAGCGTCGTTCAGTACGTAATTGCTGTTTTCCACGAGCTTCGACGTAGATTTTCTTATACCGTTAGGACACACCCTTGCATGATGGTTTTTCATGCTTCTTTGTATATAAGACCCGCATTTAAAAGGGCAGGGTTCCAACACATGAGCACAAACAGCTAGGTGAGCCTATAAAAGACTTTTTCAATTAAGTGCCAAATACATAAAACATTTGCTTACCTCAGGAGTGTCATTTTCTATTAATTCATTACAAAAATAGCAATTAAAAGCCCTTTTGTCCATGCTTTCACTTAATGTTAAACACACAAGCACCTTGCCGCTACAAAGATTAACGTTGCACTGACAGGTAGGTATGAGTGAGTTATATCAAACAAATACAATTTAGATTAGATAACAACATGGCCGCTCGAATAGGTGATATTCGTCATTATGTTCCAAAAGGTGTAGACATCTTGCACTAAAGTACACACATATAATTTGTTTATTGTGTAACGAGACAATCAATAAACATAAATAATCGTTCATTGCAAGTAGTAACGCGGCAGTCCACTGCCTATGGCGAGTACATGTGGATACACTATCTAATACACCACATGCCTACATTTTTGGACTACAATAATAATCTGCATATATGGCGTGTTCATGTGAAAATATGCAATTTATCATCACCCTTTCTTTTTATTCTACGATGACCCTGGTCGAAATATTTTCTCCAAAAGTGAAAAGGCTAGTTTCTGATACTTTAAATAATAAATTAATTATTTATAACTGATACCGATAAAGAACACTAACATACGATCGTGATTAAAAAAATTTATTTTTATCTTTATATAAATATAATCCGGTATCAAAAGTTATACATTCTTGTTAAACAAAATAAAATATTAGAAATGAGTAGTAGTGGGTAATATGATGCATTCATACTTTAATGGTTAAAAACTTAAAAAGTACAGCCTGTTATATTCGAGTTTAGTTCGTAACAAAATAATGTATGCTATAATAAACAGAGAAATCCTACTATTAACCCATTACTCAAACTATTGTTAGGTGTAGGTGGGTATTAAAAAACCCCAGACTTCCAATTAAAAAAAAAATTAAATATAATAACTTACTTGTTTGTTTTCAAGGTCAAATGCATCTTTTGAGTGTATTGAGTTGGATTAATTATTGGACAAAATCTATATTATATTTATTTTTTTTAATTGGAAGTCCAGGGTTTTTTTAATACTTACCTGTACTTAACAATAGTTTGAGTAATGGGTTGATAGTAGGATTTCTCTGTTTACAAATCATGCGCAATAGTTTTTTGAGAAATACTGTATTTTGTTGTTAATTTTTAATTTATTCTTTATGACCTTTTTGTTTTAAAGTTAACGTCAAAATCTTATAACAAAGTATTCAGATAAACTAAATCAGAAAAAAAATATTTATTAGTTAACCGTTTACACAACAGTGAGTACACTTTATAGTAGTATCTCTATAGAAATAGTGCGCACATGCGTGTAGCAGATGGACTGCTATTCTGTATTTAATCGCTCCTCCTACGTCATTTGGATGACGTTCCAGCGACGAGGTGTCCTCAGTGCAGAACGTCAATGTAACATAAATAATAGGAAAATTTTTTATTGTTACTTTTTTTACCAAACATTAACTACAGTATTTGATATTGAGTAAACTTATATGCCACAAATCAGTTTCTTGGTAGTCTAGCTTAAGCTTAGCTTCACTATTTTTTTTACCAACCATCCTGACCACCGAGTCAGATTTTTGCTTCAGATATTAAAGTGCTATGCTACAATAGTAACAATGGTTTAATAACTCACGTATAAATTGTTTAGGTATCTATAAAGTGTTGGAATAATAAAAATTCAACTGTAGCGTGGAATATAAAAACCGCTGCAAATTGAATCAATAACTCTACATCAAATTGTAAAAATGACATTTATGCTGTTATTTCTTATATTATGCGATCAATAATGAAGTTTTGAGCATTTTTTTCTCTACCCATTGTTTTCTAGGACAAACGGTTCTCGTAATATCAAATATATGATAGCAAGAATCCATAAATGTTTAAAATCTGTTTTTTTATAACTACAATATTATTAACTTATAAAAAAAGCAAGAGTGCTTTTCTATCAAAAATTCGATATTCTATATAATAGCAAAATTAAAAAAATCGTTTGGACAGGGTCCAAAATCCAGGTTTTGGAACATTTCGAAAATTTTGGAAAAATTGTTTAAAATACTTTTTGTAAGAAATTCTATTTTCGATCGGATGGCATTTTCACTTTTCAGATATATTAAGTATTATCGGAGATATTTAGGAAAAACCGGTTTTTGTAAGTGACGGTTTTTTGCTAATATCGTCTAAACAGTTAACTGCACCGAAATTTTATAGGAACAAATAATACTCGCAATTATAMTACTAMTCACATAGGTATTAAAAAAAATTCAAAAAGTGTAAGACACCCCCCAATTTCAACCCCTTCCCTATACCCTACTGAGCCCAACAACAATAGGTCGCTTTGGGTAGTTGAGATTTATATATATGCCAAATTTCAAGTTCATATGTTGTCTTTCGAAAATTATCGTGTCGACACATAGACCTATACAGACACAGACACACGACAAGGAGCTTTTTTGCTAATATTTTGTTCCTGGACGTTCTCGAGTATTTTAAAGCGATGGAACGAATAAAAAATTTTGAAAAATTATTTGGGGTCAATACTTCTATCTGTTGGATTTTAACAACAACCCAACTGACACAATGTATATGCACTAATATTGAAGGACGCGAGAGTAAAATTTACATAATCAAGTACATTATATTTATGTATCTTCAATGTGTATTAACATTAATTCTTCGTTGCTATTAAGACTTGTATTTATTATTTCTAGAATTATAGATATTATTAAATTGTCGTTGTATGTTCTATACAAAATACAAAACGTAATATACATTTTATTTGTACTAATACGCGTTTCTCCACTTTACTTCTGTAAAGGTCGCCCTTTTAATGAAATCTTTTATGATAGTGCTTGATGAAATTGACTCATACTTATTATGTAAAGAAGTTATGCATATACATTATGCATGTACATCATTACGGTATTTATAGAATGGATAGCCAAAAAGCAAAGTTCAATCCAATTTTGCTACTAGGCCACTATATCTAAGATATAGTGGCTCTATTTGGTACTATATTTACTAAATAGATTACAGTACCGCAATAGTCCGCCATTTTAGGGCAAAATAGTGGCGGGAAATTTAAATATTTATAAAGGAGATGGGAGAGGGAACCAAACTATCAAATTGCGGTGCTGTAATTATATTTAGTCACTGTATCTGCTACTACAGTCACTAAATATATTATAGTACCGCAATTCATTATCCATATTTTGCCCAAAAATTGCGGATGAAACCAAAACCATAGAAACCAAATAGGTTTGACTCCATCTTCAACATAAACATTTAAATTTCCCGCCGGCTGGGCGCCGCTATTTTTCCAAAAAATAGCAGCCTATTCGGTCCTGTAATATATTTAGTGACTGTATCTGCTGCGTCGAGGACAGTCAGCAGATCCCCAAACAGTTTTATGTCCTACAAACAACGGCCAAATCAATGTTTACTTATGTATTATTTTCGTTATTAATGATTAGATTATAATCCCATAACTTTAAGTGGAATGCTTTTTCTCTCCCTCGCCTTCATCGTTGCTTTCAAAATTGCATTTAAGAGTTCAACTGTGTTACCTCAAATACTCTTTCACAACTGCATATGAACAAGCTCAGGATCTAGTTGCAACCAAATTTAATCATCTGAAGAATCTGAAAAAATAATATGATAATCTTCCAACAACGTGGACGTAAATAAAACTAACCTATTTATAACACCTAGTTTTATTTACTGTTGGTTACCTTTACCCAACCTTTTTTCATTTATAAAGACCTGGCTTTCACAATTGACAGTTAATAACAAAAAATGGCACCTGTCGCCCGTTTCTTCTTATAATAACCGAAATTATCGAAATTCACGATGATGCGACCATATAAAAGAACTAGAAGGCTACCCCGACAAACGTTTG
Source organism: Rhyzopertha dominica (assembly GCA_025024175.1). Lineage (NCBI taxonomy): Eukaryota > Metazoa > Arthropoda > Insecta > Coleoptera > Bostrichidae > Rhyzopertha > Rhyzopertha dominica. The sequence goes on from QCXZ01000041.1 coordinate 19,013,004, forward strand.
ATATTAGCAAAAAATCAAAACTGTTAATTAGAACTCGAAAGGCTATATACATGTTAACCGAAGATATAAAAGCCATTTGGAAAAGAGATCCCCCATTTCCAGCGAGTGTGCGGGTAATGGTGACTATTGTTCTAATCGGTCTGATGTTGCTGCCTCTTCTGTTTTTACTGGTACCTCCTCTAGTAACAATTTATAGCCTGTGTTTGGTTGGGTTAAGTAACCATTGTCCGTCCTTAGCATCTAAACACACTGCAACTGAACTTCGAACTGTGCAATTGATCTACAAAGTTCTTCTTCGAAAGGCCACATTTAGGATGTCAATGTTAGTTACACTTTATGATTACGTGCAAACTTTTAAGGCCATCGGGGCTTTAAGGTTTCATGTGTAATTAATACGTATTTAATAAATTCCTTCAAAGTAAGCATGCATTTTTTATTATATATCGAACAGAATGAAGGATGACGAAGAGCAAAAAAAATCGGAAAAAATTGCAGCACATCAAATTAACCTATGGGTCAATTTTAGGTAGTTTGCCGACTGAAATCCCCCGACATAAATTTATCATATGGTTATCTTGACTCTGAAATATTTGTAGTTTATTTTATTGGAACATATCGATTTTACAGGTATTTTAATAATGTGTCACATAAATAAAGAAAGAATATGCATGAATTCAAATATATAAAACTTAAAATCTGTTTGAACTATGTATTGTATAGATTCTGAAATTATCTAAGCCTAAACTTTACAACACCATATTCAACATGTTTCAGTTTTGTTGTAAATTTTGACAAACAATGATCCGATTTTGCAACAACCCTAATGCCTTTATGAGGACGTTGTAACATTGAGATCTAGACTGACTGCTCTCTATTTCTCTATATATGCTCTGTGTGTACTTCAAAATGTACTAAATATAATTTTATAGCGCATTGCATATTGCCCTACCTACATACGAGAATTTAGGCCCCACCGTCGTATATTCGAGCAAAGCGGAATGTTGCTTGTTCCCATCTAACACTCGGCGCTCACTCGAATAATCGGCATAATTTATTTGAACCTATTGTTTGTTACTGCGGAAACCACAGAAATCTACGAAAACAAATCAACAAGTGCTTCAATGTGTCAGCAAGGTTGCCCGATTTGTATATATGGATGCGCATCTCTTAACTAAACTACTCTCAAAAGTGTAGCCCATATACAGGATGACCAGTTAAGGCTGGACAGCGGCTGTATCTTGGAAATTAATTAAAATCTTTAAACAAATATGGCCACCCAGATTTCATTTAAAATAAATAAAGATTGTAATACAATGTTGGTCTAAAATAAGCTCATTATAATCAATGTGTATTTTTTACTTAATTTTCTTTCAACATTTTTTTTGTTGCTATAACAACGACAACAGGAGGGATAGAAGTTTCAAATCTTCGAAAACACAAGTATGGTTTAACCGAATTTAACGAATGAGCTAGTTTTAAAGTGAATTTTATGGTTTTTACTAAAATCATAAAAAACGTATAATTTATTGCAACTGTTTGACAAAAGCAGACGTTAATTGTAGAAAATTTATATTTACTCAAATATCTCGAAAAAATCAAATGCAACTTTATACACTTTTTTGTTAGTTGATATAGCTTATTAATCAAGCAAAATAAATTTAAAAACCGGAAGTCGATACCTTTTTTCGTTTCTTGGTTGCAGTAACAAAAACTGCGTATCCGCCCTTTGATTGAGCTATTTTTTTCTTGGAAGTAAAATTAGGTTATATTTAAAAAAGACTCTGTTACTCATAAATTACGATTTTTCTCTGGTATATAAAATATAAAGGATATAATACCGAATTCTCACTGAAATTAGCTGACGGTTAAGTACTGAATGGGTCTTGTAGGTACTTCTTTTAAGTCACTCATCAGTAGCCCATAGCCGTTACTTGTCGTTTATAATCTTATCCAATAACAGCTTTCATCCTAAGTTACACATTGTTTCTACTATAATCACATTTATTTGCCAAACCTCCCTAGACAGATCACACGGAGTTAATAACCCGTCATTTTCGGAGTGTCACTGATCAATTCTTGTATTAAGTATTAGTCGAGGTATTAGTCTTATTATTGCTTACTGTTGCTAATGAGAAAGTTATTCAAGTTAGTAAAACAAAATACAATACACTTTATATCTTGGTCAATAAACTATTTATAATATATTAAAAATTAAACTATGGAATACAGTCTACAAACTGACAGTACAAAACATAACAATATTACAATTATTGCTCTACAGGTTCCACCACCTAAAACTCCACAGGCTCGTATTTTTTTTATTTTTTGCAGATACAACCTTAATGAAATGTCAAATTGAAGGTTTTTTATACTCTTCAAAATAATATTTCGATATCTGATATTTTACAAATAAAATTAATTTCTGTAAATATCTTTTTTCAATGGATTTCAGATGTTGATTTTTTTCAATTTTTAATTTAGTACATAAGAGTTTATGTTTATTGATTTTTATTGTTATTTTGCCTTTTATTAGATTAATTGATTATTAAAGTTAAGGAAATTTTGAATTTACTGGATAGTTAACAGAGTTATAGCAAGGATGAGTTTTTCCTGTTTTTGATTAAGTAGAAATAAGGCATACAGGGTAAAGACACAAATTAAAGAAGACAAAAGTCGGCATCTAACTATGAAGCAATATTTATTATACGGGGTAAGATGAAAAAATATTTACAAATATCCACTTTATTTGTGAAATATTAGCTGTAAATATTTTTTGGACGTCCACCATGTTATTTTTAAAGAGTTAAAACAGACCTTCATTTTCACGTTTCGCTTAAGATTATACCTAAAAGAATAAAGAAAATTTTAGGTGGCACCCCATGTATTAGTAAAATTATCATTGATCCTCAAAATGTTCACCGTTGCTGATAAATCACAGATCTAACCTAACCTAATAAGTCGTAATTTATGAGTAAAAGTTTGACTTCTTTTAATATAACCAAATTTTATTTCAATGAAAAAAAATAGCGGATTCGCAGTCTTTTTACTATAACCAAGATACCAAAACGGATATCGACCTCCGGCTTTCAAATTTATCTTACTTGGTTAATAAGCTATAACAACTAACAAAAAAGTCTATAATGTTACATTTGATTTTTTAAGATATTTAAGTAAATATAAATATTTTATAATTAGCGCCTCCCATTGTCAAATAGTTGCAATAAATTATGTTATTTCCGATTGTATTAAAAACCATAAAATTCACTTTTAAACTAGCCATCATTCCTTAAATTCGATTAAATCATACCTGAGTTATGCCATTTTGAAGATTTGAATCTTCTATCCCTACTGTTGCCGTTGCCATAGCAACTAGAAAAAGTTGAAACAAAATTTATTAAGAAATAATCATATATTATAATTAGTTTATTTTAGACCAACATTGTATTACAACTTTTTGGAAAAGAAACGATTTTTTGATATGGCATATTAAATGCGCCACCTAGCAGCAAAGTCACGTACTTCATAATATTTTAAATGAAATCTGAGTGGCCACATTTATTTAAAAAAAATTACCGTGATATTCTAGCACGATTACCTAATTTCCAAGATACAGCCTCTGTCCAGCCTTAGCTGATCACCCTGTATATGCCGCCAATTACCGACATAACGTTGCTATCATAAGTTAAGATAGATATTGATAACGTACCGCAATAGACCATGTAGTTACATGTAGGTGGCGCGTGTGCAGATGTTAGGCTAGCTACAGGAACACTATGTTAGGCACATAGTAACTGGGAATAATAATAATAATAATAATAATAATAATAAAATAATAATAATAATAATAATTGCATTTATTCTGCGTACTTAAAAAATTATGACCAGAACAGAAAAAAAACGAATACATGTTTAGATGCAGAAACAAACACGCTGACTACTTAGTACTAGGCATTTAAAAAAAAAGAAAATCAACAATTAGTTGGTGCTAACAAATAAATAAATTATTAAATATTATATGGTTTGAGGTAACATTGACCACCGAGCAAAAGCTCACGAATATTGCACAGTGAATTTATATTATTCTGATATAAGGAATTTATAATTTTAGGGGCAATTTAAGAAAAACAACTTTGAAGTTGTGAAGTCCTATGTTGCGGGATCGAAGCCACGTTAATGGGTCTTATATTTAAATCATGTTCTTGGGAATTTTTTGTAACATTTTTTAACAAGTTGTAGTGGTTCGTTATTTTAGCATTTTAAGATATATTGCAATAATGAAGAAACCTACATTTCCTCGTATTCAGCGATCCCAGTTCTTAATATGATCTCCGAAACATGATCCCGCAGTCGCAAGCCATAAACGAACCTAACGCAAGAGATTTGCAAGCACTGTAAACCTTGACTATCATATTGAGTCAACGCAGGTCCATATACAACATCAAAGTAGTTTAGAAACTATAAAACTAAAGAATTACGTAAAGCTACCTTAGACTGGAACTTCAATAATATATTACTACTATTACTATTAACAATATAATTGACATGTGAAGTAAATTTTAAATCGGTGTCAATGATTACTCCAAGGTGTTTAACTAAATTTAAAGTTAATAGCTTTGTAATAAGTGTTTGTTGTCTAACTGAGAAAGACATCATTGTGTAAGGAGGTGAAAAGAGGAGTCATGTTTAATACTCGAAAATACGTAAACTTAAACGTTTCAAATTCCAACATTATTGCTAATAACTCACCAAACATGTCAACACACCATTTTTCTTTCCTCTTCTAACCACCTATACAGACAAAAACCACTATGAGTGCTTTATTCTATTTACGCTTACTGCATTTATTTCATTCCCATCAACTTCGCATAATTTTAATTGCTCATGATATTTAGACTGCTTCTCATCTCTAAGCCAACACCATTAAACCATAAATAAAACACACAGACATTAATCGTAACATCACTCAGGGTCATCATTCACCCCTACACAAATCAAGGCCATTCCTCGCCAAGATCCCACAAAACACATTAGGGCCCTTCCTCGCCCTAAACCTCTCAGCTAAGGCCATTCCTAGCCAAAGCCTACAACTCAGCAAAAGCTATTTCTAGCCAGTGCCTACAACTCAGCAAAAACTATTTCTAGTCAATGCCTACAACTCAGCAGCGACTATTTCTAGTCAATGCCTACAATTGTTACGATCAAGGTCCTTCTCACTTTAATCTCTACAGTCTAATTATCATTTAGCATCTAAACATTCCTCACTAACCTGCAGGTATCGCTATCGCAGGAGAGATCCACGGCTTCATCTGATCCACCGATATCACGTTTTCATAAGTTATCTGAGACCTCGTGCGATTCGAATCCGGCATATCACACACCACGTAACGGTCATTGTCCAAAACCGCTTTCACTATCATAGGTCCACTGTAAGGCGCCGTCATTTTTCGCGATCCAATTGTAGCACTTTGTTTTTGAATAACTACCAAGTCACCTTCTTTATATTGTCGAGGCCGTTTTCGACGTTTATCGAAATACCCTTTTTGTCTTGTTGCCTCTTGTTCCAATTTTTGACCTACTCGTTCTCGTACAGATATGATATCCTCTATTAGTCTAGGTATCTGACTAACTTCATCAAGCAATTCTGTATCTGATCCACTTCTAGGTCGGAAACCATGCATTAGTTCACTCGCAGTATGTCCTGTGACCTTACTCTGCACATTATTAATATCAAACTGAATCTGGCCGATGTATAAATCCCATTGGTCTTCTTCTGAACACATGGTCAAGAGAGCCGACTTCATTGTTCTGTTAAATCGCTCAATTTGCCCATTTGCTCGTGGAGTGGCTACTGCATTTAAAACATGCTTAATTTTTATTTTTCTACAGAACTCTCGAAATTTCTTTGAAGTGAAAGCACTTCCCTGATCGGATATTAAACTGCGTGGTTTACCGTACAAGTTGAAAATGTCTTCYAAGAACGCAACCGTATATTTGGCATTAGTTGATTTGACTGCTCTCAGAAATGTAAATTTGGTAAAAGCATCCACAGCTACAACGATATGCACATTGCTTCTACGTGTTTTAGGTAAAGGGCCGTAGTGATCAATATGAATTACATCCATGGGCTCTGGTCTCTTAGGGATTGGATGTAAAAAACCTTCTTTCTTTCCCGACGGTTTCTTTCCATAAATGCAACCCAGACAACAAGCAATATATTTTTCCACATATTTTTGCATCCGTGGAAACCAATAATTTTGACACAAACGACGCAAGGTTTTCTCAATTGCGAAGTGACCTAACTCATCATGAGCTGCTCTCACTACCTGCTGTCGCATGCCTTTAGGAACAACCCATTGTATTCCTTTAACTGTAATTCTAAAGATTCTACCATCTCTCAACACGTAATTCTTATACACCTCCCGTTCTTCATCATTCTCTGGTGGTTTAGACAAAATTTGATGTATTCGTTTCAGCTTCTCATCCGTCAACTGAGCGGATAAAACCCAGTCAGCCTGCTCAATTCGCATCACAGTTTCGTCAGCGGGTTCTTCAGTCACAGAAGGGTTTCGGCTCAGGGCATCAACGTGACGCATTCGATCTCCGGGTCTATATTGTACTGTAAATGAGAACTCCTGCAACTGAAGCCACCAGCGTGCTATTCGCGGCAAAAGTTGCTTCTTTGAATTACTGGTTTTTAACGCATTGCAGTCAGTGACTACTACAAATTCAACTCCCAAAAAATATGTTCGGAACTTTTTTAGGCTCTCAACCACTGCTAACGTTTCTAGTTCATACGAATGGAATTTTTCTTCCAGAGGCGTCGTTTTTCTACTGTAATAAACTACGGGATGTAACCTTCCGTTTTCCTGCTTTTGTAACAAAATTCCCGCCAAACCTCGCGAACTCGCATCGGTATGCACCTCCGTGTGGGCATTTGGGTTAAACAAAGCCAACAATGGTCGAGTTACAAGTGTTTGCTTCAAATTTTCAAAAGCCTGCTGTTCTTTTTCTGCCCAAACCCATTCTACACTTTTCCTAGTCAAATCAGTTAAAGGCTTAGCGATTAAAGCGTAATTACGTACAAACTGTCTGAAGTAGCCGGTTAGCCCCAAAAACTGCCGTACTTGATGTACCGATTGAGGTACTTCAAACTCTCTTACAGCCTTTGTTTTCATTTCGCCCGGTCGCACCATACTATTACTAATCTCAAAACCCAGATATTCAACCGACGTCACTAAAAATTTACATTTACTGGGATTTAGCGTTAAACCTTCAGCCTCCAACAACTTTAAGACCTTTTCAAGGTTTTCCAGCGCTTCCTCCAAGGTTTTAGCATACAATAGTATGTCATCTAAATAGATAGCAGCAATCTGTCGAACAGGCTTAAGCACCCTGTTCATCAACCGTTGGAATGCACTTGGCGCATTGGTCAACCCAAAAGGCATTCTGTTGTATTCGTATTGACCTTCCGCGGTTACAAATGCTGTATACTTCTTTGACCCTTCGGCGATAGGTATTTGATGATATCCCGATCTTAAATCCAAGCTCGAGTACAGTACACTACCCTGCAACTTGTCAAGCTGGTCGTCGATTCTGGGCAGAGGATATCGATCCTTAACTGTCATTCTGTTTAGATGACGATAGTCAACGCACATTCTTTCCTCACCGTTTTTCTTTCGCACTAGTAATATTGGCGAAGAGTACGGCGAATTTGACTCGCGTATAATGTCATTTTGCAGCAGGTCGTCTATAATTTGCCGCACAGTCTCTTGTTCTCCTTTAGACATGTGATAAGGACGATACGAGAAAGGTGTATTATTGTCCAATTCGATTGTAATTTCAGACGATTTCGCACAACCCAGCTCGTCTGTACCGATAGCAAAACAATGTCTGTACTTGTTTAATATGTTCAATAATCGGCTTTGTATTTCTTCCGAAATAGGACCAGTTGTGATGTCACTGATTGTAAGCAATTCCAGCGGCACCTCTGAGGTTCGTAGAATGCTTTCATTATTTTCATTTCCAGGCTCACACGGCCAACCTCTAGCGACTGGTTGCTTACTTGATAAACTCACGTCTGCGTCCGATAAGTTTACAACCGGCAATATAGATTCATTTGCACTCGATATTCTTAGAACCGAATTAGGAATACACCACTCTTGTCCTTCACCTGTGCGAATACTAGCATCTACGTAAAGCTCCCCTTCAAAATCATTCTTAACTTCGACTTCCACATTTCCCCAAAAACCAGCGGGAATTATCGTCAGTTTCTTAGGCCAAAGAGATATTTTTCTTAGTCTCATCGGTTCTTTCGATTGTCGGCAATTTTTGAAAAAGCTGTAACCTTTCGCTATCCTTATAAACAACAACATCTGGTTTTTCAGTAACCGGATGCCCAATCAGTAATGGTGTGTCTTGTGCGTGATTAGGCACTACTGTAGCGGAAGTAGGCACACAAATATTATCGACAATCAAATCAAACTTAACTGTACCCTTTGAAGGAACCATTCCCCCTCCATACCCATGTATCATAGTAGCATTAGAAGAATTACAATCAAGCGAGAGTTTACTAACTTCGTCTTCCCTAATTGCATTACAGGTACTGCCTAAATCAACAAATGCTTCCGAATCTTTATTATTAATTTTAACAGGTTTGTAATATTTGTTACTGGTTGATGGGTATGACGATTGTTTTACTTCCAGTCATTTGGTAGACTCATGAGTTTTTCGCCGTTTCGGGCAAGAAATCGCAATATGTCCAACTTCTTGACACAAATAACATTTTCTCTCTTGTTTGTCCCTTTTGTCAGCGTGGCAATATTTACTAATATGGCCGGGTTTGTTACAAGAAAAGCACACGCTTGGTTTCTTCACCAAATCAATTTTACGCCTTTTATTCATAAACGGACGGCTCATCGGTGGTCTCATAGCAGTTATCGGTACGTCGTCATTAAGACACCTTAAATAATCGAAAAGTGCCTCAGGATCCTTGCAATTTGCGGCTTTTGCCCCCGCTCGGATGTGATTTTCTCGTATACCCGCAATAATACACGAAACAGCATCTTTACCTTGGATCTTGCATGCGTTTAACAAAGCTTGCTTTTCATAAAAGTACTAGGCAAATGATTCATCTGACTTCTTTTTCCGTGCTATCATTTCTTCTAGAAGTTCACTGAAATCGCGCTGGGATGGGAAAGCACGGCGAAGCTTCTCTTTCCATTCGCTCCAGGTAAATTTAACTGATTTTAATCCTTTGTACCATACGTTAGCTAACCCGTGAAGCTTAGATAAGGCGTTAAAAATAGTTACGTCATCCGACCAATGAAACATCCCCCTAATCTCGTCTACCTTGGTGCACCAATCTTCAATATTCTGGTTTACATCATTTGGATCAAATATAGGCACCACATCGCCTCTTACCATTCTCGAGTCTCTAGTCGAAGCCACAGACCTCAAAGCTAAACTCATAGCTTCAGCTAATCTATTTATTTCATCGCTTCGTCCTGATTCGTCAGTTAAATTTGGACTTGGGGTATCAGAAACGCGAGCAATGTCCGTTGTTCAACCACTATGCTCCCCAGAACTACTCCTACTTGGCTTCATTTTGTCTTTTTAACACTTACTAACTATTTATACTAACGCTTAACACAAACTGAAAAGTTGGTTTTCGAATGATATCAGTTCGGTACTCGAAATTCTAAGCGTCGATAATTTAAACGTCAATAGTGAAGGCGTCGATCAAATCCCACTTCTGATAATTTCTGTAAGGAGGTGAAAAGAGGAGTCATGTTTAATACTCGAAAATACGTAAACTTAATTAAACGTTTCAAATTCCAACATTATTGCTAATAACTCACCAAACATGTCAACACACCATTTTTCTTTCCTCTTCTAACCACCTATACAGACAAAAACCACTATGAGTGCTTTATTCTATTTACGCTTACTGCATTTATTTCATTCCCATCAACTTCGCATAACTTTAATTGCTCATGATATTTAGACTGCTTCTCATCTCTAAGCCAACACCATTAAACCATAAATAAAATACACAGACATTAATCGTAACATCACTCAGGGTCATCATTCACCCCTACACAAATCAAGGCCATTCCTCGCCAAGATCCCACAAAACACCCTCGCCCTAAACCTCTCAGCTAAGGCCATTCCTCGCCAAAGCCTACAACTCAGCAAAAGCTATTTCTAGCCAGTGCCTACAACTCAGCAAAAACTATTTCTAGTCAATGCCTACAACTCAGCAGCGACTATTTCTAGTCAATGCCTACAATTGTTACGATCAAGGTCCTTCTCACTTTAATCTCTACAGTCTAATTATCATTTAGCATCTAAACATTCCTCACTAACCTGCAGGTATCGCTATCTCTCTATCTTTACGTAATAACAACTTCAAAGCACGTCTATCTATCTATCTAACTAAAGTAAAACTACAGAATAAAGACACTCAGTGAGAAAACTCACCCCAGTATAAGAATATACGCCAATCCAATAGGACACTCACTATAATCAACCCGTAACGATACGGAATACGAACTCAACTGATTCATAATCGTCTTAAAAGAAAACCTCTTGCCGTATTTTCTTCTACGAACTTTGTTTTGTCTAACGTGCAGTCGCAAACCCACAGCTGCTCACGATGCCGCCGTATATTTTCTTTATCGATAGCCGCTGTTAAAACCGCCGACACACCAGAGAGTGTAATGTTTAATAAAACGTCGGCACATGTACAAATTAGTGCTGTTTGAGTAATTCTATGATTTACAATTATTCAAAAATCTCCACAAAATTAATACTCACTTTACAATTGTCTAATCTGTTTAGGGCCGAACATAATAACTTGCGACTATGACGGGTTTAGTGGTAAGCAATATTTGGTCGATAAAGAAGATAATGACCCTAAGTCTGAAGTTATGAATTTATATGACTCAGTAATATCAGCTTCCTTACAAGAATAATATATCTGCGTACCTATAGTCTGCATAAAAATGACAATATTTCAAACGCAATAAAAACGATATCTATATAGAATATAACACAGGACCCAATATGTAATCCTGCTGCATGCTGCTAATACATTTAATTAAAAGTGAAAATAATTATCGTATTTTACCACCAGTTGACGATCGCGCAAATAATCATTCATCAAAGAGTTTTTTTATCGAGACGTGTGAAAAACAGTAGACATAAGATTATAATTTATTCTGTAAAACGCTTTGTGTGCTTCCAATACAACAGTCTGCGGATGTATTCTGCACAAGACAAGATACTGTCCATCCTCCCTAACACTTACCTTCGCCAGTTAAATCGACTTGGGTCAATGCTACTTGACATCTTATGGTACAAAAAACAATACACAACCAGACACATCAGCACTAACGTTCGCCAAATAAATAGACCGTTTTTTAAAACAACCTCAGTTAAACGCTCATAGAACATGATGTCATTATAATTAATCCCTTTATGCAAAGCGGTTCCAACACAATCAGTCTGTGGATGTATTCTGCACAACGCAAGATAATAAACTTTTGACTTTCGTCAATGCAACTTGACATCTTATGGCACACAAAGCAATACACGCCTAGCCAGACACATCAGCACTTGCATTCGCCAAATAAAACGAACATTTATTTAAACGCCATTTGTAAAACACTCATAGAAAACATGGTCACACACACATCGACAATTGCGTTCGCCAAATAAAACAAGCATTTGTTGAAACACCGTCAGTGAAACAGACTCATAGAACATCAAGTCATTGTAATTAATCCTTTATGCACAGTGATCCCAATGCAATAAGTCTGCGGATGTATTCGGCACAAGGCAATACACTATATATCCCCCTTATCACTTACGTTCGCTAGTCATAACAACTTTGGTCAATGCAACTTGACTTCTTTTGGTACACAAAGCAATAAACGCCTAGTCAGACACATCATCACTTGCTTTCGGCAAATAAAACGACCATTTGTTAAAACGCCATCAGTAAAGCAGACTCATAGAAAACATAGGCACACACATATCGACAATTAAGTTCGCCAAATAAAACAAGCATTTGTTGAAACACCGTCAAACAGTGGTTCCAACACAATCAGTCTGCGGATGTATTCTGCATTAGGCAAGATACTATCCATTCTCCTTAGCACTTACGTTCACCAGATAAAACGACCATTTGTTGTCAGCCAAATAAACTCATACAACATCATGTTATTATACTTAATCCCTTTATGCAGTGTAGTTCCAACACAGTCTGCGGATGTATTCTGCACAAGGCAACACACTACCCATGCTCCTTAGCACTTACGCTCGCCAGTTCATTCGACTTTGGTCAATMTAAGTTGACATCCCCTTATAGTATGCAAAGCAATAAACGCCTAGCCAGACACATCAGCACTTGCATTCGCCAAATAAAACGAACATTTATTGAAACGCCATCGGTAAAACACGGTGGTTCCAAAACAATCAATCTGCGAATGTATTGTGCACAAGGCACTTCTTCTTAGCACTTACGGTCGCCAGTTAATTCGACTTTGGTCAATGCAACATAACATCTCCTTATAGTACACATAGCAATACGCGCCTAGCCTGACACATCCGCACTTGCGTTTGCCGAATAAAACGACCATTTGTTGAAACAACGTCAGTTAAATAGACTCATACTTATAGAATATTATGTCATTATTATAAATTCCTTTATGCAATGTGGTTCCAACACAGTCTACGGATGTATTCTGTACAAGGCAAAATACTATATCCATCCACCTTAGCACTTACGTTCGACTTTGGTCAATGCAATTTTATATCTTATGGTACACAAAGTAATACAGGCCTAGCCAGACCCTTCAGCACTTGTATTCGCCAAATAAAACGACCACTTGTTGGAATACCGTCAGTAAAACAGACTCATAGAACATCATGTCACTTTAATTAATCCCGTGTACTACAAAGTCGTCGAATTAACTGGCGAGTGTAAGTGCTAAGGGGGTGAGTAGTATCTTGCCCAGTGCAGAATACATCCGCAGACTGATTGTGTTGGAACCACCGTGCATAAAGGGATTAATAATTACAATGACATGATGTTCCATGAGTCGCTTTTACTGATGGCGTTACAACAAATGGGCGTTGTATTTGGCGAATGCAAGTACTGATGTGTCTGGCTAGGCGTTTACCGCGTTTAATACTGTAAGGAGATGTGAAGTTGCATTGACCAAAGTCGATTTAACTGGCGAACGTGAGTACTATGAAGGATGGATAGTGTTTTGGCTTGTGCAGAATACATCAGCAGACTGTGTTAGATCCACCGTGCATAAAGGAATTAATAAAAATGACAATGAAGTTCTATGAGTGTGGTTAACTGATGGATTTTCAACAAATGGTGTTTTTATTTGGCGTCTGCAAAGTGCTCATGAGTGTGGCTAGGTGTGTATTGCTTTGTGTACCATAAGATGTCAAGTTGCATTGACCAAAGTGGATTTAACTGGCGAATGTAAGTACTAAGGAGGAACCACCGTGCATAAAGGGATTAATTACAATACCATGATGTTCTATAAGTTTGTTTTAAYGGTGGTGTCTCAACAAATGTTCGTTTTATTTGGCAAATGCAAATGCTGATGTGTCTGGCTAGGCGTGAATCACTTTGTGTACCATAACATGTCAAGTTGCATTGGTCAAAGTCGATTTAACTGTCATACGTAAGTGCTAAGGAGGATGGATAGCGTCTTGCCTTGTGCAGAATACATCCGAAGACGGATTGTGTCGGGAATACCGTGTATAAAGGAATTAATTACAATGACATGATGATCTATATGTCTGTTTTACACACGGAGTTTCAACAAATGGTCCTTTTATTTCGCAAATGCAAGTACTGATGTGTCTGGCTAGGCGTGTATTGCTTTGCATACTATACTATGCCACGCTTCTTTTTTAAATAAAACAAATTTTAAAAGAAGAATGACTATATTTCTTGTTAATTTTATCAATTCCCAATCACAACCAAATGCTCGTTAATGATTCGATATAATTAACCCAAACAAAACCTCGAAAGCAGCTGCTGCCTGCAAGTTTACACATAAATTAAGTTCCAATTTTAATTTCAATCCTTTTCTTTGTCGGAAACAACTTTCCCACTTGATAAGTATTTTTAATAACTCAATTTTAAATTTCCATCAGGAAATAAAACAAATAATACATGTAACTCTTGCTCCCTTATCGTAAGCTCAAATGTGGTAAGTATAATAGGTAAGTATATAATTATGTAATGAAAGAAACTCCTATCTATGCTGGTTACTACGTATACATAGTTATAAAACACAATAATTAACTAATTCTTTTCTTGGTTGAAATCAACTTTTCCAGTCAACACGTTGTTTTGGTAGCTATTTTACATTTCCCAAAAGAAAAGAAAATAAATAATAATACGTATCTTTTGCTCCCTTATTATGAACTTAATTTGGTAAGAATTCATACCTAAATAATTAAAGAAACGCTTATCGCTTATCTGTTTTTGCCTCTCGATTGTGGCGATGACCAATGGTGATCCTAAGCGAGTGTACGTCTGCGGCCAGGAATTCAGGGACGTGCGCAATACGATTGGCTTGCCGGTGTATGCTTCAGTGGCGTGCGGTGTAGGAAGATAGAACAATCCAGAAAACAAACGGTTTTACTGATTTCGGCGGTTTCAGTGCCCCAACAAAGACCCTAAAAGACGTCAAAAGGAAATAGAGACGAGCTAATAAAGAAAAGAAAACCCACTTACCCTAAATAACGCAGGGGTCTAAAATAATATAACAGCTTCTGTGCGACCACTAAATCCCGCAACAGCGGTTACTTAGCACAGTGGTAACAAACGACAACACTGGCTAAATTCTGATGAAGAAAGTAATGCAAATAAATCCCACTACGTGGAGGTTTTGTAATAACAACCAATGCACAAGCAAAACTTCACAGTCGACACAAGATGTTTATAAATTCAACGCTGTCAAAGAAGTGAATGGTTTTCCGGTAARGCTGATAAAGTTGGCGCGCAAAAACACGCCAAAGAAGACAAGCCGCAAAAACAAATCGAGCGCTCCGCAGATGAATGACCCGCCAGCTGATCGACCGAACGAAAGCGAAAATTCAAAATGATAGAAATAAACAATATACAGTAACGGTGAATTGAAAATCCACCCGTTACACTCCCCCGTTCCACCGAAGACAGGGAACCTGTAAACAAAAGTACAAACACCAAAAAAAAAACAAAAAAAAAATTTGAAACGTTGGAGATTAACGATCCTCAACCTCGACTACCGGCTTCAGGTCCTGCACGTGCCACGTACCATTCAATGGCTTCCCATCCTCATCTTCCAGCTCGTATGTCCAGGAGCCCACTTTGCGACGCACTACGTAAGGTCCAATAAATGCAGGACACAAACCAGCCTTGATCCCTTTAGCTGCATCCGACAAAACTCTGTTCTTCCGCCAAACGAGGTCTCCAATGTTGTAGTTTACGGGCCGCCGTCGCAAATTGTATACCTTTCGGTTGCGTTCTTGAGCTGCTACAAGTCGTTGGTTGATCTGCCGAAACATTTTTTGATACCCAAGAGCTCGCTTTTCAAAGTCATTGGCCGGTCTCGGTGGTGCTCCATCGCGGCGTTCTTTTAAAAGGTACCGGTATTCTCGCCCATCTCCAATGTATTCACGACCGAAGTTTACATAATAGGGGCAGAATCCAGTGACCTCACTCTTGCAAGTTCTGAGCGCACAGCCAACGGCTGAAAGGTTTTCATCCCAACTCTTGTGGTCCTTCTTGATATAACAAGAAATCATGGTTTTAATAATACGGTTGTATCTCTCCGCCGGGTCTGCCCGTGGAAGGTAGTTAGCAGTATAACAGATCTTTACTCCGTGCTGATTGCAGAGGTTTTGGAAGTCTTTGCTCCTCATTTGCTGACCGTTGTCACATATGAGAAATTCGGGAACTCCGAAGTGAGAAAAGAGATGGTTGTTAACATAACTGACTAAATATCGCGCTTTAGCGGAACGCAACGGAAATAACAAAACGTACTTAGAGAAATAATCGCAAATTACCAACAAGTACGAAAAACCAGATTTACTTCGGGGAAAAGGTCCCATAAAATCTAGACTAACCATCTGCCAAGGACGCTGTATTTCAGGGCGGGAGCCCATTAACCCAGCCGGACGCTTTTGTTCGGGCTTATGTTGAGCGCAGGTAGTACAATTTCGAACATAACGCGCGACATCCGCTCTCATGCTTGGCCACGTAAACAGTCTACGCAGTCTCCAAAAGGTTTTATAAACTCCTAGATATCCTGATTTTGGTTGATCGTGATTTTCTTCTAGAATAATTTTCCTTTTGTCTTTAGGAACCACAAGCTTCCAATAATTTTCTTCAGCGGAAAGTTCAGGTATGTCACATCGGACATATTTGTATACTAAACCGTTGTTAACACGCCATGGACGATACTTTTCAGGGTTATTCTCCACTTTAGCGAGCATGTTTAAATACCAGCGGTCAGTAGTTTGAGGAAACGTATCTACAACATGCGGAATCTCTATCGCTCCTACCTTTTCAGGTACGGATCTGGACAAGAAATCCGGTACGACATGTTCGCGTCCCTTTCGATGAACTATAGTGTAGTCGTATGGCTGTAACCGTAACGCCCACCGAGCAAGTCTGCCTGTAGGGTCTTTTATGTTGTGTAGCCACAACAAGGAGGAATGATCGGTAATGACGGTAAAATGGCTACCTTCCAAGAAATGACGCAGTTTTTCTATAGCCCAAATAACGGCTAAACACTCTCGCTCCGTGGTAGTGTAATTCATTTCGGTTCGAGAAAGAGACCGAGAGAGGAAACAAATCACTCGTTCACCATCAGGATAGATTTGCGTCAAAACAGCTCCAATCCCATACGCCGACGCGTCAGTCTGAAGCAGGAATGGCTTTTCGAAATCCGGACAGGTGAGTACAGGGGCAGACACTAAACAATTCTTAATTGCAGAAAATGATTCTTGACATTTATCGGTCCAAAGAAAATGAACGTTTTTCCGGGTAAGTTCCGTAAGCGGCTTTAAAATGGTCGCGAAATTTGGAATAAAGCGCCTATACCAACTAGCCATACCTACAAATCGCCGTACCTCTTTCGCATTCCGTGGGGGCGGGACGTTCAGCATAGCCTCAACCTTTGAAACATCCACATGCAAGCCCTCAGAATCCACCACGTACCCCAAATATTTCAAAGATGGTCGACAAAAATGACATTTTTCTCTGCTAACAGTAAGACCTGCCTTAATTAACCGCTCTAAAACTTCTGCTAATACTTTTAAGTGAGTATGAAAAATCTGGAGATATGACAATAATATCGTCGAGGTAAACGAATACGTACGGCTCAAGATCTGCGCCGATGACTCTATCGATTAATCGTTGCCATGTGGCTGGAGCATTAGTCGAGCCGAAAGGCATTCGCCGAAACTGAAAGAGACCTCGACCAGGAATAGTAAACGCTGTAAGTTCTTTGCTTTCTTCTTTTATAGCTATCTGATGATAAGCGGATTTAATGTCGAGAGAACTTAGAAAACGCGCACCCTTAAACGATCAAGAATGGAAGAAATGTATGGGAGAGGATAGGCATCCTTTTTGGTGACAGCGTTCAGAGTTCTATAATCAACACAGAATCGATGCTTCGTACCACCATCCTTCGGCACAAGAAGTGCTGGTGATGACCACGGACTTTTCGAAGGTTCCACGATGCCTTCTTTTTAACATTTTGTTTAATTCCTCGTCCAATAAGCGTTGCTTCGAAGGTGAAACTGGATAATATCTCTGCTTGATCGGTTTTGCATCAGACTGTAGAGTAATTTCATGCTCAATCAGTGTCGTGTAGCCTAATCCATCCTTCATACGCGCAAATTTTTTCAGTTAACATATCCTCGAGAAGCCTTTGCTGATTTAATGTTAAAGTAGAGCCAGTTTGGATGCCGCTTGAAACAGGAATACATTCCGAACCAAAGTGCCATATGTCACGCTTCAGATCCGGAATTACATCCATTGCCATCCAGAAATCTGAGCCCAGAATCAAACTGGATGATAAACGAGACACAGCTAATACTTCCAGCATCGTAACTCTTCCTTCTAAGCAGATTGGGGTGGCGATGGTACCCATAGACGTGCACTTATCTCCATTTGCAACCTGAAATTCTACTCGATTATTGGTTTTAAGCGTCAACCCAAGTTTCAACAATTTATCAACAACTGAACCACTAACCAACGTGACACTACTACCGGAATCTAACAGTCCCAAGAACGGGTGTCCAAGAATTGATACTTCTAGGTGAGGTCGACAGTCACCATCTGCATGCGCTAGTATGAAATCAACCAGAGCCTGTCTGCGATAGAAATGGGGACTAAGGAGTACACTTGAGGAATGAGCTACGTTCAAAGAATTGGCCATTTTGCAAGCGAAATGCGGAGTCATCAGCTGGCCATTTAATGACTCGCACGAGCGTTTCCCGAACAAGACTGGCAATTCTGAAGAGTAACGCCCTCAGCACCACAACGAAAGCAAGCAATTTTATCTCGAAGCGGACACTGTCTACGAAGATGCCCACGCTGTTTGCATTTCCAGCAAACCGGTCCACCTGGGTACATCCTGAAAAATAACATCAGCTGGGGACAACGGAACAACTGCAGAAACGCCTCGTACTCGGGATTTATCCGCACGTCGATAAGCAAGCTCCGGTTCCTGAGCCAAACGAGGATTTTGAGATGGTGGGCAATACTGCTTGGCACGCCAATGAGAATCCTCAATACGCCGTCCTAAATCGACAAGTTCCTCTATCGTATCCACTTCATGGAGCGCCATGGCGGTGTGAAGATGAGGTAATAAGTTTCTTCTAATTATACCTACTTGTTCTTTTTCAGGAAGTTTTTGTGAAAGCTTATTGAATAAACTTTGCATTCTTGTTACGTACAATAATAATCCTTCCTCATGACCTTGGGTTCTTTTTCGTATGTCGTCCATCAAACTTAACTCATAATCTAGCGGAAGAAAATTATCTTTTAAACTGAGATACTAATGAGTCCCAGCTCGAGAACTTGTGTCGCCTAGTTCTAAACCATAGCAAAACATCTCCCTTAAATAATTCGGACGCAGACTGAAAAAGTTTCTGCTTGCTAACTCCTCTGGAACGCGCCATTTCCTCTACCTCCTCGATGAAATTAATAACGCTAGAATTTCCGTCAAAGCAAATTTTCCACCTACTCAAAAATTCAGATCTAGGACCATACTCGTACGAAGGTGTCGCCACAGGTACTTCCCTATCCTGTAAAACGATAAATCGTGAAGTCGAGAAGCTAAAGCCTGTAAATTGGTTCCCTCCGCAACTGGAACTGGTTCCTCCCGCATCGGACTGCGATCCACTGCTGTGGGTTGTTGTTGGGCATGTACCGATCGTTGAACACATCATTTTCTAGATCAATGAGGCTATCTGGATGGGGTAACTGGTTCCTGGTTTACTCAACCTAGCAATATTGACGGCATCATCCAAAGCTACAAACAACTCTTGACATAGGTCAGATAAAAAATTTTTTTCTCTTCCTGAACTCTACCGCTGCAACAACTCTCTTAACCGACGCGAAACATGTATCAAACGAGAATTGATCCTATTTTTGTTCATTACTCAACATTCGAGCCATCGAATTCTTGTATATTACCAAGAAGTTCATCTAATTTACCCTGACAAATATTTAACTCACTGCGCCATCAAAATTAGAACCTTCCGGAACTACAAATTGGTTCGCTCGGAGGATAAAGCTTGCCTAAGGACTACACGTTTCTGTGCAACAGTTTCCGGAATTTCGCAACCTCTTATTTGTAACTCATACGTAGTTCGTCACTTAACAATCTGTTTTACTTCCATCTTATTCATTTTGTACGTACCCAAAAAAAGTATACGTCTTAACGTTAAAGTTAGAACAAAACCTGCAAATATTCGCAAATGCAAATAGAATATCCAAACTTGCGGACACAAAAACACAATAAGCGCATACAATAGCATAAACACGTACTGTTATTATATCAAGTGTTAGAGTAACACTTGTTCCCCCTCTTCCCTCGAGAAAGAAAAAAAAAAATAAGCGAGCAATCTGCTGTATAAATATCGTAGAACACAATATTGGACAACTAGAAAAGTTAACACCAATTTACGTTGGGCGCCAAGTTGCTACGCTTCTTTTTTAAATAAAACAAATTTTAAAAGAAGAATGACTATATTTCTTGTTAATTTTATCAATTCCCAATCACAACCAAATGCGCGTTAATGATTCGATATAATTAACCCAAACAAAACCTCGAAAGCAGCTGCTGCCTGCAAGTTTACACATAAATTAAGTTCCAATTTTAATTTCAATCCTTTTCTTTGTCGGAAACAACTTTCCCACTTGATAAGTATTTTTAATAACTCAATTTTAAATTTCCATCAGGAAATAAAACAAATAATACATGTAACTCTTGCTCCTTATCGTAAGCTCAAATGTGGTAAGTATAATAGGTAAGTATATAATTATGTAATGAAAGAAACTCCTATCTATGCTGGTTACTACGTATACATAGTTATAAAAACACAATAATTAACTAATTCTTTTCTTGGTTGAATCAACTTTTCCAGTCAACACGTTGTTTTGGTAGCTATTTTACATTTCCCAAAAGAAAAGAAAATAAATAATACGTATCTTTTGCTCCCTTATTATGAACTTAATTTGGTAAGAATTCATACATAAATAATTAAAGAAACGCTTATCGCTTATCTGTTTTTGCCTCTCGATTGTGGCGATGACCAATGGTGATCCTAAGCGAGTGTACGTCTGCGGCGCAGGAATTCAGGGACGTGCGCAATACGATTGGCTTGCCGGTGTATGCTTCAGCGGCGTGCGGTGTAGGAAGATAGAACAATCCAGAAACAAACGGTTTTACTGATTTCGGCGGTTTCAGTGCCCAAA